>BSQZ01000006.1:11376661-11419161 GCA_033239005.1 Lamellibrachia satsuma
GGAACTCAACATTAACAATAGGAGTAGTTTATCATAGTCCTAATATAGGACAAGAGGAAGATGTAAAATTACAAAAGGTGATAAGGGAGGTGAGCAAGGAAGAATGTGTTATAATGGGTGATTTTAACCATGGCCATATACAATGGGAGTCATTAGAGAGTGCTGGAGGTGACGACCATCAGTTTCTACTGTGTTATGTGTTATATTTAATTTTGTCTTCTCAAAATTAATTAGTTGACAATGTTAAAGTACAGGAACCTTTGGGTTCAAGTGACCATAACCAAATCCATTTTAATATAAAAATAAAAACAGGGAATACATATAAAAAACAATGGAGGAGGAACTTCAACAAAGGCAAATATAAAGTGATGAGAACATATCTAGCAAATATAGATTGGAATAACTTGCTGAAGAACAAGACAGGAACAGAATGCTGGACTTGTTTAAAATATGAGATTGAGGGCATTATTAAGAAATTTATTCCATTAAGAAAACAAGGGAAAAGATCCAGGAAAAAACACCTGTCAAAAGAAGCTATTAGAAAAATTGCTCACAAACAGATGCTGTGGAAGGTCTATAAACACATTGGAAATGTAGAAGACTACACAAACTACAAAGAGGCACTTAACCTAGCTACAACTAAAATTAGAAAATCTAAAAGAACCTTTGAAAAAAAATTGGCAGGTAATATAAAAAATGACAACAAGAGTTTCTATGCTTATGTAAGGAGTAAACAGAAAGTTCGAGATAAGGTCGGACCACTGGAAAACAACAGTGAAAACATAATTTCAGATGGGTTCCAAATGGCAGAGGTCCTGAATGAGTATTACAGCTCAGTTTTTATCACAAAAGATATCAGCTCACTTCCAGTTCCATTGACTAAATTTGAGGGCAATACATCAGAATATTTATGGCAGTTATTTGTAACTCCTGAAATGATAGCAAAGAAAATTAAGAAGAAGAAAGATAATAAATCACCTGGAGTTGATGGGATACCACCAAAACTGCTAAAGGAAATTGTTGATCAAATTAGTACACCACTTGCAAACATATTTAACTTGTCACTAGAAGAAGGAATAGTTCCTTCAGAATGGAAAGAAGCAAACATTACGCCGCTGTTTAAGAAGGGATCGAAGAAGAAGCCAGAAAATTACAGACCAGTGAGTTTAACATCAGTTGTATGTAAATTACTCGAAACATTAATTAGAGACCACATGGTGGAATTCCTCATAAAACATAAATTAATAAATACATCTCAACATGGATTCCTAAAAGCAAGGTCATGTCTAACCAATCTCTTATGTTTTTTAGAAGAAATTACAAAGTGGGTAGATCACGAGTCACCAGTGGATGTTGTCTACTTAGATTTTCAGAAAGCTTTCGATAAAGTGCCACATCAAAGATTGTTACTTAAACTAAAAGCCCATGGTATAGGCAATGATGTAATCAACTGGATAGAAAAGTGGCTTACACACAGAAGACAAAGAGTAATAGTAGATGGTAAGATTTCAAAATGGAAATCTGTTTTGAGTGGGGTACCACAGGGATCAGTGTTAGGCCCTATACTGTTTTTAATATATATAAATGATTTGGAGGATGACATATCTAGAAAAGTACTCAAATTTGCAGATGACACAAAAGTATTCAGAAAGGTTACTAATGATACAGATAAACAAAGTTTACAGGATGATCTAGAAAAAATAGTTAAATGGTCAGAAAAATGGCAAATGTTATTCAATTTTGGGAAGTGTAAATGTATACATATAGGACATGGAAATATGGACGAGGAATATAAAATGGGGGATGCTGTACTAGGTAGAACCACACAAGAAAAGGATTTAGGAGTAACATTTAATGCTGACATGAAAGTTTCAGAGCAATGTGGGATTGCTGCTTCGAAAGGAAATCAAATTCTAGGGCTAATTAGGAGAACTATCACGTATAAGGAGAAACATCTAATTGTACCCCTGTACAAAGCAATAGTTAGACCACATTTGGAATATTGTATTCAAACATGGAGGCCATATCGTAAAAAAGACATATATAAGCTAGAAAGAATACAACGAAGAGCAACTAAGATGATTCCAGAATTAAGAGACCTTTGTTATGAAAGTCGCTTATTACAATGTGGTTTGACAACACTAGAGACCAGGAGACTAAGATGAGACCAAATAGAAATGTTTAAAATACTGAACGGTTATGAGGATGTTGATAGGAATATGTTCTTCAAACTTAAAGAAGGCAGTAGAACCAGAGGACACAAAGCAGCATTAGTTAAGGAGCAGTGTAGGTTGGACATGAGAAAGTACTCATTCTCACAGAGAGTGATAAATGAATGGAACAAACTGCCAAATGATTGTGTTAATGCTAGTAGTGTGAATATGTTTAAAAATAGAATTGACATATATCTGATAAGGGCGGGCTACACATAGATGAGACAATTGTTGGACTCTCGATAAACCAATGGCTTCCTTGTCCACTTGCCATCTGGAACTTGTTGTTCGAGATGGCAATCTTGTTAAATCTTGTTAAACCGTTGTGACAAATGTCATTTATTGTACGTCAATTACGTTCTAATAACGTGTTCAATCACTGGGTGGCACCATGCAACTGTCACTGCTGTAGTTTTCTGGGAGACATGGGTGGCTCAACAAACCCAGCTGCTCAACTAACACTGCCTTCCCCTACACAAGGTCATTCTGAGCGCACTATCCACAATTTTGTGTAATTGAAATTGAGAGCGTTATTGAAAAAAAATAGGAGTTTACCAATCGAAATGACGTTCTCTAGTTGGCGCCATTGTGAATTGACTTACATTACATTCACTATGTGGCGCCACTAATTTGGAGTTTGTTGCGGTGGTTTAACGTTACCGTTCTCTAGTTGGCGCTATTGTGAATTGTTAGTAAAATAACAGCTTGAATTAAGTGTGACTCCTGAGTGCACAACGACCTGCAAATAGATGAAGCCATTATTTGACGGTTGAACTTCCCTCTAACGGCAAGTTGTTTATAAACGGTTGTGTCAAAATGTTAAACTAACGCGGGTCCATATGTTGAACAATGAACGATGACTATCCAAGGATCTGTTATTCTGTTACTCCCCCAGGGAGCCTAACTGTTTTGTACCGGCGTTTGGTTGGGCAACTCTGTAACATTTATCAAACGATTGCCTCGGAGCGCATTTGAGCAGTATAATACTCATATGTAATAAATTATAATTGATTTCTGAACGGTTTGGTAATTCTAGTGTCGTCAGTTAACAATGTATAATACACGTTGGCAGCATTATTTTATCAAAGTAATTGTAATGTTCTCCACATGTTATACAAAGCCTTCGAAAATGTAACACATTTCGGGTTGGGAATCGATATATATAAAAATTAATGTTTATTTATTTATATACTCATTTAAAAGTATTACCTACGTTATCTCTTCCGTTATCTCGTTATCTTTAAAACGACTAGAGGTCACGGCCAAAACTTGTCATTTCAACGGAAATCACTTGCATATTATAATCGTAATTTCAAGAAGAGAAGAGAAAATAACAGTTTCAGTGGAGCGTTGCAGGTTCTGACTGACTACAATTAATATAATGGCTTTCTTCCTTGCTACTGTTCAACATCTGAAGAAGGTGTCTGACTCTGATGTATTGCTTGCTGAGACTTAATGGCTCCTACATCTAGTGTTGCATTCGGAAATAAAAATTTATGTTGTATTTGATAACATTGCCTAAGTGGACACCACTACGAAGCTTATATTCAACATACGTCTGGAAAGGAGACCAGTGAGTAGGTCACAGTGAAAAATTTAGCAAATTGGTTAAGTCATGTCATTTGTTTAATATGTACATGTTCGTGGATCTTGACTCCTGGTAAAGATGATGATAGTAATAATACTAACTACGACCGACTTTTTAAAAAAAAATTCCTATCGTTGTATTGGCTTCTTTAGGAATACTTGGCCATTTTAGTTTGAGGAATAGTGCTATTGTCGGCAGAAAGGCGTTTCAAAGGTAAGCCTATTGATAAAAGTTAGTCTGTTAGAGGATTATTTATTCGTTATTCTAAAAAAGCGCAATATTGTAAATGGCTTAAATGGGAGAATGCTTTGCGTCTCAGACAAGTTGTTATATAAATATGATCGAATCCCAGTGGGTACCCACCTTCATCCAAACCATTACCCTTTATGTTCGCCCACTGTTCTTTCTTACACGACGGGATTCCAACAGCCTACGAATAATACATTTTCTTTTCCACAAGACGTGCATTCTGTTGAAGCGCCGATGTTTGACCTACTGAAGACGTACTCTGAGTTTGTATGGGACAGGCAAAAAGAAACAGCGTTCACCACCAAAATGAAAGACATCGTCACCCGATCTCCGGTGTTAGCGTTCTACTACCCGAAGAAGGAGCTCACCTTGCAAGTCGACGCCTCAGAGAAAGCAACGGTGCCACATTTATGCCGGAGGCCCGCCCGATAGAATATATGTCGTGGGATTTGGACAACTCCAAGCAGTACTGGGCAACTGTCGTCCGTGAGATGCTAGCCATCGTACATGGATGCGAGCGAGTCCGTCAATATATGTGCTGACGAAAAACAACCGTAGAGTCAGGTTACAAAAAAGCTGGAAACCATCACGCGCAAACCCATATCGTCAGCATCAAAGCTTCTACAGCGAATGCTCCTGGAGCTGCAAAGATACTGATATGACATCAACATAGTCAACAAACCTGGAAAAGACATTCCGGAGATGGCCTGCATGAGTAGGTCATTTCGGTGTCGAAAAATGCCGTTCACGAGCACGCATGACATTATTCTGGCCAGACATGACCGTTGACATCGAAGGAACAGTTGCACGCTGCAGCACATGCCAGATGCGTCGAAAGGCAAATCAAAAATAAACCATGCTCAACCATCCCATGCCAACCCTACCGTAGCAGGTTGTTGCTTCAGACATGTTCAACTTCGACGGCAGGGAATACGTTCTGGTTGTAGATTACTACATCAACTACCCCGAAGAAGAACACCTGCCAGATACACGATCAGCCACAGTGATCAATAAAATCAAAGGAATTTTGGCGCGTCACGTAAAATGATCTGCACCTGAGGCTGCCATAATTACGCAACACCCCCGTACACGGTATTGCGTCCCCAGCACAACTCTATATGTCCCGCCGACTGCGTTCATCCATACCCTGCACAAACAAGTATCTTTATTTTTAAATTCACAATTATTATTATTTTATTATTATTGTTTTTGTATTATTATTATTATTGTTATTGCTACTTTTGGTAATAACACTTTTGACAGTAATGTGTTAGTCTTACTTCAACATGTTTCACCGATCCGCGTCTTCTTAAAATGAGAATTCATCAAGTACACAACTAAATATGTTTTTCATATTTATTATACCCCACAAAAACATTAATTTCGGTTATGAAGTAACCCGTTACTGTTACATTAACTAGTGGCAGAAAGAACGGGAAACAACTCACGAAAACAATAAGCAACAATAATTCATTAGTGAACCAACAATACGAATCAGTTGTTGAAAAAAGGGCATGAATGAATTACAGAGCGAACCAACATGCATCTGAACAAGCAACAATTATAAATACAACAATAAAGTTAGTAAACAACAACATTTGCAGCAATAAGTCGTCGATAAATGCTTAATGCAATTAAGCCAGTCACACAATACTATCCAAAGGAACGCATTTGTCCCAAAGTAATATCAGCGAAGCAATTGAATATTTCAACGAAACTAAATTTGTCTACATACAGCTAATATATTCCTTGTATAATTGTTTCACCATTGATTACGAAAATCCATCGTTACGAGCAACATTACAGCAGCTCGTATTTTACTGCAGCGTCGTATTCTTAGAATAAAATAGCTCAATTAAATTTGCATTACTTAACCTTTAACCATTTATTTTCTGTAAACGTTATGTGTGTGTATGTAGGTATGCATGCATGGATGTATGCATGCATGCATATATGTATGTATGTATGGATTTTTTATTGAAAAGGATGTTTCATTGAATATCATTGGCAATTAGCTATGACGCATCACTTAATACAGAGGTGTCAAGTTTGCAGAATAATTTCCGCAGTTCGTTCTGATACGGGCGATATTGCAACACATAAATGAATGGATTGATGCCACAGTTAGCAAACATCGCTGTGACGGTGAAATTATAGTAGTTGCTCCCGAAATTCAACGGGGTGCCGAAATTAAACGCGAGAAAACTGTTTTGGTTGAAAGAGTTATACAGGAGATATGCAACAACAACTAGAACGAGTGTCAGCGAAACGTCACCTCTGGCGCGCGCATTCGGAACAGATAATTCGATGCTGACGTTTACTGCATGCGGGTGAACTTTGTTTCATAGACATATAAACATCATGGAAGACGGCAAACGGAAGTAGATATTCAAAGAAGAATAGCACCACAACGCACATCTTCCTCCACAAACGCAGCTTTTTTATAGGCCCGGCATCTGGGGAGCCGGCCAACAACATAATCTTTGTCCTTGAAACAAAATTTACCGTGGCACATTGGATGCACAATTCCATATACCTTTCAAGATTCAAAGCCATTATTTTATAAGATGATGATGCCATAACACTCCACAACGGAAATAATTATATTATCCACAAAAACACACTCCAAATATTGTTTTTTTTAGAGATTGAACATTATTTCGATATCAATATTTATATGGACGTCACCAAATCAATACTGTACTGATTTAAGATCAAGATGTTCGTATGCTTTTGGCGCATTGATAAAATGTATGAAATTAACAAAATAAATAATATAATAAAGGCATACGCAAGTTGCTGGTAGTTCCTCGGAATACCATTGTTTCCATAGTCGTCCATAGTTGTGTTGTTTATTGAATCATTGTTCGAGAAATGTTCCACCTACCGTCCAAGACACTTTCGTTTCCAAGCGCAACCATGGCTTATTATAGATGAAATAGATTAAGCATCACAGTTGCTTCCACGGGGCATCATTGTTAATGATACGACAGTGTCGGTGGTCTCAGATATGCGGTTGACACGCGATGTGCCTGTAAAATAGTGATTATGATGTCTTATCTGTCACATTTGTCGGTAAAAATAACACAGATAGTGACAATCATGACTGTCCTGTCTGATTTGTCTATAAAAAATAGGGTAGTGATAATCATGACTTTCTTCCTGATTTCTTTCTAAATATTGCGTCGTGATAACTATTACTGTTGTCTCATTTGTCTGTAAATATAGCATATAGTTAATTACAAATGATTCTGTCTCACTCGTCTTAAATACAACTTATTTATATGAATTTTCTGTAAACAGAGCATAGTGATAAGTGTGACTTATCTGTCTCATTTTTCTCTATATAATTATAGCGAAGTGATCAGTGCGACTTTGAATTTTCTGTAAACATAATGATAGCTATGACTTACTGCCTGCTATTTTCTTTAGATAACTATGTGTTTCATTTATTTGCAAATATACCATAATGATAATTACGACTTATCTGTCTCATATGTCTGTAAACATAGAATAGTAATAGATGTAACTTTTTCACATAATGATAATTTCGACTTTCGACGATCTGTCTCATGCGTATGTAAATATAGCATATCGATGGTGATAGTTACGACTTTTCACAAAACATAAATGGATTAGTCAACTGTAAATGCAACCAAGCCTATGCAACTAAGTATTTCCAAAACAACGAAAGTACATACAATTTTAATGCGAACGTTGATTCTTCTTCTTCCCATTGCTCCCTTGTGGGGGGTTCAAGTCGCTTGATAGTTTCTTCCACTTTCATTGTTAATGCTCTCCATCTTACTCTGTCTTCTGCGATGGTCGTCAACTCTTGGCCGTTCGTACCTGCCCTTTCAAGATTTCGTTTGACACAGTCTTTCCATCGCAGATTTTGTCTTCCTCTTCTTCTTCTGCCACCCTCTTCTGCTTTCCATTCTCTTTTTGACAGTCTGTCTTCATCCATTCTTTGCACATGTCCGGCCCATCTCATTCTGCTTCCGGCTACTTTCATCTTTAGGTGTTTTTTCATGTCAATCTCTTCTCTCAATTTCTTCTTCTTCCTTCTATTTTCTTGGGTTACTTTGCATACTCTTCGGACCCAGTTGTTTTCTGCTATCTGCATCTTCTCCTCCTGTCTCTCTGTCAGTGCCTGTGTTCCCAACCCGTACATACAGGCTGGTGCAACGCAGGCTTCCAAAACTTTTCCTTTTAGTTGTTCACTTTTCTGTCCCATATAATGCCTTCCATTCTCTTCCAAGCTGCTGCGGCTGCTTCCACTCTACCCGGTATTTCCTTACTACTTTCTCCTTCCTCACACATTGTACCGCCCACGTATACAAAACTGTTCACTTGTTTAATGGTCTTTCAGTCAATGTAGGTCCACCTCTTGTTCGCCTATCATTGAATGAATTATTATTTCAACTTAGCTTGTGCCATGTGTTGCTGAATTATAATGCATTATTTCTAAAATATCTCTAGTTCACCACTTGACGCATTGGAACGGAATCATATCATATATATTATATATGCACCCAAATACTGACTGCATATGGTCATTTCTCACGAAGCATTCACAAACGATATTAAGGGCCATTACTCCTTTAACAAACTTAGTAGACGGTTGTGATCAAGTCGAATGAGTGCGCCTTGGTAAGGCCTTTTTGGGGAACCCAACTATATATATATATATACATATATATATATATATATATATATATATATATATATATATATATATATATATATATATATATATATATATATATATATATATATATATATATATATATATATATATATATATATATATATATATATATATATATATATATATATATATATATATATATATATATATATATGCGTGTGTGTGTGTGTGCGTGCGTGCGTGCGTGCGTACGTGCGTGCGTGCGTGCGTGTGTGTCATGTAAACACAGAGTACTGTCTCCAATAAATAGGTATTGTTTGCTCCTTTTTTACAACATTTACATGATGACGTCTATAAAACTGTTTTATTATTCGAACCACCTATGTATCGCATACGATTAAAAGTTATCTCTAATTATGTATATTTCGGGAATCACTAACAACAATGATAACATTTCTGGTGAAATCCCTGGAATTTTCCTGATTGTTTTATGTTGGGAAAGGTTTTGTGAAGCTGTACGTAACAGTGCTTCATGCAGGTACATCATATCACGAAATAGCAAAGATTTCTCATATAACGCAATGTTTCAGTTGGATACTTTGGATACGTATTGTTTTAAATTAAAATCGTTGGATAATCAATTGTGGGATGTTACAAAATAGATCTGGGGAGATTTTTGTGCAACCGCACGTCACACATTTACAGATACGCGGTGATAAGAGTTATGTTCTATATATTAAAGAGAACTATAATAACATCCCATCGATAACATGTGTCTAACTAAGTATATGCCAACAATAATGCGTGGCCTACAGTGTTTTTCGCGGGAACATACAAGCTCCAACTTGGTAATGAGGACATTTTCAGGCGACTTACGATTGCAGAATTATCGATATATATATATATATATATATATATATATATATATATATATATATATATATATATATATATATATATATAAATATATATATATATATATATATATATATATATATATATATATATATATATATATATATATATATATATATATATATATATATATATATCGCGCATTGCCCAAGAGCCTACGAGCCCCCTCTGCAAGGAAACACCAAGCTCCTAATAGGTTGGCTGGGGGTAGTATTGTGCGACCTATAATAAACGATGCAGACGAATGTGCGACCTGTAATGTATTAAACTGATTCAAATGACGTTGGTTGTTATGTTTCCACACTAACAACACCAGAATGACGACAGCAATATAAGTTTATTATAGCCGAAGAACCGCTCCTATCGGATAAAACTAGTCCTATCCTCATGCTTAGACACCATGTAGGACAATAATGACATGATATTAATTTCACACATTATTGTACAAGAGTATCCGTCCTTGCTTGCATGCGTGCATGCGTGCGTACATGCGTGCGTGCACGCGTTTAAAAGATATTCAGATATTCCTTAGTGAAATATCACACCATAATTTTCAAAAACATATTTTGGAAAGTCTTTTACTGGAGCGTTCCAATTGTATTTGTGAAAGAATACACGATGGCACGCGTAATGCAAGATCTAACGTTAATCACTTAAAACAGTGTGCTGCAAAGGGCACTGCCAATGTTTGCAGTTTCTCCACATGCATTCGTGTTGCCTGCATGTAATTACAAATGTGTGTATGCCTCGTCGTATGTGTGTATGCCTCGTCGCCGTTGTACCTGTTTGAATTAATTATATTGCGCCTATCACCAAAGAGGGCGTGTTTATGCATCGTTAGACGAAACGTTGTGTTTATGCTTCATATGTTGCATTTAGTCGAAGTCACTTTATAGTCGTTCTCGAAGGTGGACGTGTGTGTTTCCCAATCGATGTCAGCATTGCAGGTATGTAGTAACTCAAGCCATATTTTCTTAAATTATTTTTAGTTTCTTAGCGCATTATGCTTACAGTCGTCAACTTTGGCAGGTAATTATGTAATTGAATCATAGTTTTTTACGCTAGACAACTATAATTCCTTCTGTGTTTTGAAGAAACACATATTAATTACATAGACATGTTTACATTTATGTTGCTCTAACCAACTATTGAAGATGGGTTGCAAAATGTCGTAATTGTCACCATGTTGTATTTAAGACAGATGACACAAAAGACATTAGATTGTACGCATGCATTCCTCTTCAAAGAAAGTGCATCCATTTTAATAAACAGTACCGTGAATAGCTGGCGAGACGAGCGATAGCAACATCGCAAGAAAAACACGTATTAACGGCTTGTAGCATATGCCTCCCGTCTTATGTACTGCTGGGCCGCAGGCCATGGTCCAGAAATATTTTTTCACAGACGCAAATGTAATGTATTTTAATTGTCGGTCTTCTTTCCGATCTCGCTAATGAGTACTAGAGTACTACAGAAGTGTAGTCAACGCATTATTCCAGGTTCGACTATATTTTAATCGTATACATCAGACGGCTTCTTATATAATGGCAGTATAAATGTCCACGTTGACAATGAAAAAACAGTGAAGATCTACATAGCATATATAGTGACTTAATGATTACAAGCTTAAAAGAAAAAAATAATTGTTAAATCTAACCGGCATTCTAATTTGGCATTCTCATGTTAAAACAAGTATTGCCCGGCAGGACTACACTTACTGATAATTTGGATACCTAAAATGTAGCTAATATTTTATTTGAATTCAATTAATTAATCATTCCATATAATACCCCGTCCTACCGGCCTACCTCGATTATGCTGCGTATTTATGCATATTTTTCCCGTTGCTATCGGCAACCTTCGATGTGACGTCACTTGTAACAAGGAAACGAGATTGGGCCTTTCCATTCATTCACTTGTGTTTACAGCGATAGTGGTTGTTTCGAAGTGAGCGTCAGAATGTTTTTTTTGTGCGGCATTTGGTTGTAGTGCAAAGAGTAGTAAGACAGGAGTAACGTATTCATCTAGGTGCCCAACGCGGCGAACTTTGCTAAATAAATTGCCGCGAAAATAAAGCCTTTGAACTTCAACCGACGAAGCACACACTCGTTTCGACCGCGACTCGGACACAATGAAAGCCGAGGGTTATCCTCGCGCTAAGATATATTTGAAAGAGCATGATGTGCCAACATTACTCCAGTTAGTGGAAGCTATGTTGATCTCATTAATCCGTAGAATTCGAAATCCGACCTCAGTCAGCGACACGGACAGCGACGAGTACGTATTTCAGATCGAAGGCAAGAAGGCCTCAAAACAGACTGCATGTCACTGTCAGCGCGATTTTTACTTTCTGACATGAAAATAACCACCTAAAACCGCAAAGCTTCTCCGCTACCTTACATATACACATGTCAAGTTATAACAAACATACTCTTACTTCCACATAGCGCTCACAATTTTAAAAAATAATAACATAAAACTCATCATATGGAGCTGTTTTGTTTTTTGTTTATTTTAATTTTGTAAATGGTTAACGTTATGTGGAAGTAAGAGTAATGTTTGACCATTGACACGTGTACATGTATTTTTGATATATGAGCAGAAAATTGCAGGCGCTCTGTGGTGGTTTCTATGGTTAGGTCAGAAAGTAAATAAGATTGAAATCGAAGGCTACTGGCCTCGCTAAACTGCGGTATCACTTGCCGCTAGAGGGTGGAAATCGTACATTAAATTTTTTATTCCGCATTTTTTATTCCGGAAAACCGACACCGTCAACAATCGCCATAGAAACGAGAGTAAAACTATGCTGAATCACTGCATATAAATCACTGACTAAATGTAGGCCCTTGTCAACAGTTACGTCACAAACCCACCTGATTTCTCATCTCATTAACTTCGAATTTTACGCGGGCTTTGCGAGTGAAATGCATTACTTATATCATTTTACCTATAAATAAATGTTTATGTTAATTTTTTTATGTTGGTATATTGTACACACAATACTAAACTTTGTGTACACATCGAAAAAGCATTTTTGCTAATGCCTTATTGTTATTCACTTTAAATCAAACTGGCCTATGTTTGACAGGCTGACGAACAGACAAGAACATCCCGTGTCAGTGTCGAGTGTGAGACCACCACTCTTGTGTCATTCAAAATGTCGTTCCGTGGAAGCACCGGTACTAAGTGACGCTAAACTATAAAAAGCCATGGTTGCACTTGGAAACGGAAGTGTCTTGGACGGTGGGTGGAACTTTTCTGGAGCGCTGGCTTCGAACAATGATTCAACGACTAATATAACCAACGACAGCTATGAAAACAGCACTGGCGCAAGGAACTATCACCAACTTACGTACGCCTTTATCGCTACGCTCGGCATGTTTGGAAACGCTGTAGTTATCTTTGTCATATTACACAGTGCATCGATGCGCAATAAATTTACAAACATTATGATATTAAACCAGAGAAGCATTGATTTCGCGACGTCCGTACTAATATTGTTAACGAAAACGTTGAACGTTTCTAAAGACAACTTGTCCGGAGTGGGCGGTGATATCTTGTGTAAATTCTGGATGAACGAACTGCCGCTGTGGAGCTTAATGGTATCGTCGTCCTACAGTCTGATAGCTGTGACCATTGAACGGTATATTGGGATTGTGCATCCAATATTCCACCACACCTCTTTCTCAAAGACAAATGTTATATTCTTAGCCAGCGCATCCTGGTGGCCAGGGCCGATATTGATGTTGTGTTTCATGGTGCCAAGTTCCAGTATTGTTAATGGCAGTTGTATAATGATTGAAACATCGGACGAATCGCTGAGGAGGGAAAGCGGTGTGGTGTTTTTCGTAATGCAATATCTAATCCTAATTACTGTGTTTATTACATGCTACATCAGGATGCTTATACGTCTACGAACTCACGTACATCCGGAAGCACCAAATCTCTGCCACGAAGCAACGGTTAAGAAAGCGCGCGCCAGACGCAATGTTCTAAAAACTCTGTTGCTCGTCGTTATTGGATATATCCTGTGTAACTCTTGGAACCAGTTAACTTTTCTTGCTTTCAACATCGGCGCCTCTCTGGACTTCTCCAGCAATTATTACAATTTCACCGTTATAGCGATGTTTGCTAACTGTTGCATCAATCCTATCCTCTACGCGTTGCAATATCGCCCGTACCAGAACGAACTGCGGAAAGTATTCTGTAAACGCGACACCTCTGTTGTGAGTGATGCGTCATAGCTACTGTTCAGTGGCAAACACTCACAAACAATGCATGTGGTTTATTACCTCTGGTCTCCCATTGCTTACCATCTAAACTGATCAAGGTTTGTAGCAATCCGAGGCCAGTTTGCATTCCTGGTCCTGTCTACTGGAGGGTTTGGGACGACGTAATATAATTTGCTACATGGCAGTTAAATTTGGTGTGTGTGTGTGTGTATATATATAAATATATATATATATATATATATATATATATATATATATATATATATATATATATATATATATATATATATATATATATATATATTGTGTACAGTTGCAGTCTGCAGAGAAATTCGCTGTGCATGAAATAAAATGTTGGCTATATATGGGAAACAGACGAATTGATGGATATAATAACAATTTGGTGTGTCGTTGGAGCTGAGTTGAACTGTTTTATTTTAAGAATGCTACACTGGTCGATAATGTATAAGGTGAGCTATTGCAATGTAGCTCGCAGCGACTGCGGGTGACCAAGTTCTACAAAGAGTCTACTAATTATGTATAATATGTGTGCATATCGTCAGAAGTGTTCTGATGCTCGTTGTTGTTTCACAAATGTGTTCACGGTGAAGGTTCCGTGGTCGATTCGTATTGTTAATTTACCAATTAATTCACACTGTTAGTTCACTCCATGATTAATGTTGTTTGTTTGCTAAATGATTCGTGTTGTTGGTTGACAATATATTAATAATGTTGTTTGTTTATTAAATTGTTTGTGTTGCTGGTTCGCCCACTAATTCATTTTGTAGGTTGAATGCATGAGTAACGTTGTTTGTTTACTGAATTATTTGAGTAGCTGGTTCGCCAATTGATCCATATTGTCGGTTAACTATATGGTCACTGTTGTTTGTTTACTAAATGATTCGAATTACTGGTTCACCAACTGATTCATATTGTTAGTTGACTACATGAGTAAAGTTTTGTGTTTACTAAATGATTCGTGTTGCTAGTTCACCAAATGTTGGTTGACTACATGAGTAATCTTGTGTGTTTACTAAATGATTCGTATTGCTAGAATACCAATTGATTGGTGTTGTACAATCACAAGTTGTTGGTTCACTACTTAATTTTTGTATAAATTCCCTAAATTATTAGTGCTGTTATTGGTTCTACAAGTAATTCACTGAGTGGTTCATATAATTAATTTGTTGCTTGATTCCTGTTGTTGGTTCAATAATTGATTCATGTTCTTGGTCCACCGATTGATATTCGTGTTGTTGTTTCACCAACTGATTCATGATATCTGTTCAGCAAGTGATTCGGGTTGTTTTCACGATTTTTCTGTTAAAATGTTGCTTATTAAATGTATAGATGTTCCATCAACTAGGTCATGTTGTTTTATCTCATTCTACAATTCCCTTGCTAGGTTTATAACCCACTAGTTACTGAGTAATTATGTAACATAAATTAGGGATAGCGTGCTGCGGACTGTTGCATTACGGGCAACTTAGACAGTAAATCTACACACGACTCCCTAAGTGCCAACTAGTTGGCCAGATGCTTGGGTGCCGTTGCATGACTGCCTCACCCCAGCTATCACCCAACTGGGTTCCACCAGCGGGACTAGTCGATAAACAGATCAACCCATTTTAGTGGCAAATCTTCCCATAATTCAGTTCGTCATTAATCAAGATGGTGTGTTTTTATATAGCACTAACTTCACAACCCGTAACAGCAATTGGGACAGGCTGGGGGATTACAATTAGTAAATTTATTAATGATGTGTCCCTTTTGAACTTATTTCTAGTATGCAGCACCACAATTAATACAACAATATTTAAATAATACTGTAGCACAATGTATTCCTCAAGTATGGTGTAAATAGCAAATGCGTTACGGTTGCATATAACAGTTTTATAAATGTACACATCCAGGGTATGGTAATGATATTTCATCAAAGGAAAACCGTACTTCTCAGAAAGGCACGAATACTTTGCCTAAGGAAATGGTCCAAGTCAAGGTAATATGCTAATTAGTTATTAATGCACACACAATTATTCAGCTTTCAGGAATTTTGGTGTGCCAATTTAGTATGTTTCGTGAGAATGTCCCACACTGCGCTAGGTGACACCTAAGAGTGCACGGGCTGTCCATGGTTGCACCAGGAGTTGTCCTACTTTGGGTGGGAACGCAACTGGGCGCCTGTCGTGCAACAAGCCCCTAATGACTAGGAGGTAATTAGCCTAACTTAGGTTATAACTGGACTTAGGCGTGTATCGTGCAACAGGCCACTGGATCAAAATACAGTAACTAGATTTTATCGTCTGCCATATTTACAAATGAGCTCCCGCTTTCTAATTTAAGGTAGTGTCACGTTATATGCGATGGCAAGAACAGAACACGGGGGAACGTAATTAAGTTGCTCGTGTGTCAAATGGCAATGTAGATGTAAAAGCGAGAAACCTGGGCAAGGTAATAAAGCGATAACTTTGATGATTTATTAATTAATGAGTTGAATCGCATGTCTTTGTCTTTATTTGGATCCAGTCTGATATGATTAATTAAGAGCTCTATCCGTGGTGTCATATTTAGATGGCGGATGCATAAGCTTTCGATTTTGCTTCATGATATTACATTTATTCGGCATTGATTGAAGGGAGAAGCACCAGCTTGCAATATATGGAATATATCTTTCTCCGGGTCTCTCTGGTTTCCTCTTACTTTCCCCATATCTCGCTCTCTCCTTCGATCTTTCGCTCATTTACACATACGCCGACACACGCACGCACCCATCATTGGGCAAAATCTGCAATAAAAAAGTGTTTTTTCAGCTTCCATTGATTTTCACTACATTGTATATATGCGTTTTTTAATTTAGGATTTTCTCATATATATATATATATATATATATATATATATATATATATATATATATATATATATATATATATATATATATATATATATATATATGAGAAATCCTAAATTAAAAAAAAATAAAAATAAGTTATACTTTACCCAATTGTTATTTGGAGTCGGGAGAACATGTACGCAATGAATGAAGTCACGAAAATGTCATATTCATTATTTTATTTTATGAAAACAAAGGCTTGTTTCTGAAATTGTGGGTTAGCACTATACTGCACCCATATTTCAGTAGCTCGATGCACTGAAATTATGTAATAAGAATATAAAAACAATTTTTTTTAATTTTCAACAAGTTTATCTAAACTGGAAAATAACAGTAATGGCATTAAAACAGGCATTCAACATTTATTTACACAAAATGAACGAAAATAGAATATTCAGTGATTTTTTTTTATATTATGACATCATACATTATCAATCCTAAAATTATATTTTCAACCCGCTACGTTAGAACCAATGGAAAATTGATAGACAACTTGTTCTGTAAGTTAAATAAATTTGTATTTGACAGTACAGCAGGGATCTTCACTAAAGCTCTTTCTGATCATTAACCATACTTCCTATTCATGGATATCAATCTAAAAACTAAACTTCCTCCTAAATTCGTAAGAGTGAATTTACAAAATCAAGTAGCAATGCATAATGTAAAACATTAAATAAACTCTGAGAAAATCTACAATAAACTAAATAAATGTCGTAAGGCTGATTCCAATTTAAATTACAACACAGTACATGAAGAAATTATGGAGCAAACGATAAGCACATGCCAATCAAAATCGTGAAATTCAACAAATATAAGCATACACATTCTACTTGGATCACACAGGGTCTTCTAAAATTAATCAATTATCGATATTAACTTAATAAATAATTACAAATGTCTAACTCAAACTCAACAAACTATGAGGTCATTCTCACCAACTCTAAAACGTTTAACTCTCTATTACAAAAAATATTCGTTCCGCAAAAAAGTTATTTTGAGTTATGTTTTAAACGTTAAAAATGACATTAGAAATATTTAGAAAATTATAAATGAAATTCTTTCTAAATATAAAGCAAATAAAATATATTATTTTAAAGAAAATGGCGTTAATATAAGAGACAAAACGGATATTGCTAATACATTCACTAAATATTTTACAAGTATAGATCAAACTACATTGATGATTATAATAATAGTTATTATATAATTATCATTATTATTTTAAAAAGCGAGTTGACTCTCTTTTCAGATTTAAAGACGTAGACAAAGAAATCGTAAAGAAAATTATTGAAATGTTTGCAACAAAAATCAGTTGCGGTTGTGATAATATTTCTTCAAAACTGTTATAAATAATTGAACCTGCCATGATTAAATCATTAACACTATTACTCAACTAAGTCATAAATACAGGTATATTCCCTGACAAACTAAAAATTGCCAGTTATTCCTATTTTCAAGAAAGATTATGCATTATAAATTTAAGTAAAGTCCCATTTCTCTCCTTCCTACTATTTGATAATTGCTTGAGAAAACAATTTATATTCAGTTATATGCATAGTTTAACGATAATAAACTTTATTTTGAAAATCAATATGGCTTTAGACAAAACCACTCGACTGAATATGCATCACTTGAACTTGCAGACAGAATAATTGCACACATGGATAAAAATTACGAACCTTTCAGCATTTTCTTGATATTTATTAACATTACACGAACATTAATGTTATTATAAATACATCCATCAAAAAATACCTGCCTACTTATTAAAGTGGAAAATAATCCCAAACATACACAATCATAACATAAGGCGTACAACTGATATATACTTATTCAGAGCTAAACATGAACTTGCAAAAAGAGTCTTAGATATAACTTGCCCCCTGCTATAAATAATACCCCTACAATAGTTATAGAGAATATAGGAATTCACAGTTTACAAGGTTTTGCAAATCACACAAAAACAAAATTTAATACAAAAATATGAAGATACGTGTACAATACTAAATTACTACACTTGCTATCAAATTAGACTTAATCAGTAATACATATATGAATGCACAACTACTATTATAATTAATATTACATATTATTACACATATCTCAATATATACACTCTAATATGCATGCGCACCCTTTCTCCCTGAGCACGCACGCACCGTCACAACCTTTTGTATAAATTAGTTAATTATATAATAATTATAGTTCACTGGTGGCTCCTGTGAGAGCGGCTGTAAAGTCTTTATAAGATTCAGTGACCCGTTATTAAGTTATATTGTATTTGTATTTTTCAATGTGGACGTGTTAATGCATATTTTTTTGTATCATTAAATTTGTATGTGTATCACAAACGGCTTTAAAATAAACTTTCTTGTTCTTATACTTTCTTGTTCTTGTTCTAAATCATGCTTCATTTGTGCAGAACCACAATTACATTTTATGCATACTTCAAATTATTTTGATGTGCCAAATTGGTATTTTTTGTGATAATATATCATACTAAAAATGCACGGGCTGCCCCGGTTTGCACCAGGAGTTGTCCTACTTTGGTGAGAATTCAACTGGGCGTCTGCCACGCAACATCCACTAATGACTAAGTAGTAATTAGCCTAACTTGGGCTGGAACTGGACTATGGCGTATGTCTTGCAACAGGCCACGGGATCAGAATACAATAACTAGTTCTCAACATCTATTATATTTACAAATGAGCTTCCGCTGTCTAATTTAACGTAGTGTCACGTTATACGCGATGGCAAGAACAAACCTCGAGGGAACGTTATTAAGTTGCTCGTGTGTCAAATGACAATAGCGAGAAACTTGAGAAAAGTAATCAAGCGATAACTGTGGTGATTAATTAATCAATGAGTTGAATCGCATGTCTTTGTTTAGATATGATATGTCATGATTAATTATGTTGTCATATTTAGATGGCGGATGCACATACTTTCGATTTTCCTTAATGACATGGCTATTTTTCTCCGGGACTCCCTTGTTTCCTCTTACCTCCTCCTTATATCGCTTGCTCTCGATATTTCCCTCATTTACTCACACGCACACACGTACCCACATCAATAAGGTTTGTAAAATTTGGAATGTAATGTGTTTTTTTTATTGTGTGACTTGATATTTAGGAACTTTCTGACTTTTTGTTCGCAAACACCTACCATATTTGTGTCTTTCGCCAGAGCATTGCACTGAATCTGAATTGAATTAAATTTAATCGGTGTTTTTTTCAATATGTCTACATCGTACAAAGACATTACAATAATTATACATACGACAAAATATACTATGAAATGTTGAATAGAAAATGCAAGAAGTGTAAAACATGTAACTTAGCATTTCCTATTTCACAGTGCATACACAAATGTTGTACTCAATTCAATTCAATTCGGATCAAAATACATATATAAGGTAACTAAACACAAACAATATATTCTCAACCATTTAGTATACATATTACAGAGGAGTACGTAATATATTTGATAAGCAAACATGCTTTGTATTATTTCAAGGTCAACAGATTACAGTAATTGTCCATGTCCTTGTTTAATTGACTCCACAAAATATGGCCTTTCACATTCATGCAAAGTGACTTCAGCGTTGTTCTACAGTACTTGTTTTTGAAGATATATTTCTTTTCGAGTATGGAGATTGTAAGTGGTGTGGACGACTTGAAAATGCACCTCTCCTATGTTGTCATTGTAACTCCAGTCCTACAGAAGCACGATATAACAGTTATGTGATACTTCGTGTATCATATAGAGTCCCTTGGGAAATGTGGATGGCGTGCTATGTATGAATTTGTTGAGCACCTGAATTGATGGGAGTAATATTAATGCTTTATGTACTGCTGCACTGGAGCTTTCATATGATCAGCACAGTTACACATCAAACCGAACTCACCAATACAATTGAGGGGCATCATGTTTTGGTGTTTCTACCTGAAAATCGAGGTATGTCATTTTAATGAATTTCAAAGAGGAGGTTACTTGTTCTGCGAAATATGCTACCAATATCAAACATGATTGCTGTCACAACCCTGCCCACCAGCTAATGATATCCAGTGGTGGCAGCGGTTGTTGTGAAGTCGGTCATACATTGCGGTAGGTGGCACCACTGTCCGCAATACTTGGTAAGGAACGTAACAGAACTAGGCAAGGGCAATATGTAGGATTACTGAATGGACAGAACACATATGCGTCGGAAACGGGGGACCGCTGGGGGTGGGGAAATATGTTGTATCGGTAGATGTTTAGCATAGGTTGGCCCCCTAAAAAGCCCCCAGAAACCAACCTTGGCCTCCTAATATTCAAAAGCTTCCGACCCTTACGGTGTAAATTGTATATAAGAAAATACCCATTATCACTGAGGACACTAACTGATTGATTGTGTAAATGCCAACAGTGTCAACCTGTTTAATACGTAATTGACAGACATTTGACATGGGCGAGGTCATTAAACATTTTGGGCTCTCGATTTAAATGGCCAAAATTGTCTGACAGTAGGCTTGGGAGAGGCCATTTTTTAATGTTCTCCAATCTCTGTTCAACATAAATCCACACAAATACATAGTCGAAAAATTTTATTTCTGGAATATCATTGTTTAAATCCGAAAATTCACTAAGTTGCAAACGGCACATATCAGGGATGTAACCCTCCACAGTTACGCCCGGTAACAAGATCGCTATAAAACCCTAAGGAAAGAAGAATAAATGCTGGACATTAATTATAATACTGCTATTTGACAGTTATCACGTTCTTCTTCATATTATTCTAGACTACAGTATGCCGAACATTAATAAATCCATAACATAATACTCTTCTCCAAGAATGTGATTTGGAAGTTTTTGTGCCTGCACAGTATTGTTGTATATAAAAACTGGTAAACGAAAAAAGTGTAACAATAATCCTTTCCCGAGGAACACTTCTGACGACTATTTTAAAGATAACATATTCAAAAGATAATATGTCACTCATATTTGGGTTACTGTGAGAACGTTTCGCAATGCACGTACTGCATGATCTGCTTTTGATAGGGTGAGGTGCGGCAAGACGTCCCTTTTTGCGAGAAATTGCCAACCCCTTCCATCTAGCAATCAGGCTTGAAAACAAGAACTCATAGATAGCCACATGGAGCCACATATCATCTGGTTATAAAATAGTTGCAGCAGAAGAAAACATTCTATAAGTTATTCAAATTACATGTTGAGCTTCATAATTATAGAAATTGCCTTACCAAAGAGGGACAAGTAGAAAAAAGAGAGAGAAGAGGGAGTGAAAGAGACAGAGGTAGAGAGAGAGAGAGAGAGAGAGAGAGAGAGAGAGAGAGAGAGATTAGGAGCAAACATGAATATAAGAATACATCTGTAATACATGACGATTGTAAATAAACTATTGATTGATCCATGAAGACCTGCAACAAAACTTGAAGGATTCCTGGCGTACAGGCCAATATGCCACTGATAATATAAATAATAATAATATTCCTGGCGTACAGGCCACCATGCCACTGATAATATAGATAATAATAATATTCCTGGCATACAGGCTACCATGCCACTGATACCATAGATAATAATAATATTCCTGGCGTACAGGCCACCATGCCACTGATACTATTTATAATAATAATATTCCTGGCATACAGGTCACCATGCCACTGATAAATAGATAAATTCTATGTGAACATGGAATACTTGACATACAAGAAAATAGCTACGAAATAATAAATGAGTACAATAACCAAATGTCAACATTTAACGCCACAAATACAATTTACACTAAACATAATCAACACTAATTAACACTAAGTAATACTAAGCAAACACTAAACTAACTTGCATTAACTAATATTGATTAACCTTAACATTACTGAACACAAATTGCCTCGACATAACACTTAAATATTTTGCATTCTAGTATATGATATATGACAGAAAAGCTATACAGTAGTTCTCACCACGACTGAATTTGAAGTAAAAATTATCACTATTGTTAATATCTAGACTATGTGATATTATTGAAATAACTGTCCTTCATTTTTACAAAAATGCAATATGTACCCAATTATAGTTAAAAAGGTGAAAGTACAGGTCTTTTTTCTCAAATATAAAACAATTCGGAATAGCCCATTCTGTAAATTATGTTCTTTCTTGCATAATTTATAGAACCTTGGTATGAGTGGCTGTATATTTTTTTGGAGATAGTTCTCTTGAAATAATCTTGGAAATGCGTGTCTGACGCTAAGGCGGCAATACATGGAATTAGTATGTCTGACATGAATGTCATTATTATTGAAATTTGAAGCTCGAGGCAAAGGCAGATACATAACAATCTACATCAAGTCCAGTAATGATTTTTTTGCATTATGTTCCAGGTAATATTTTTTTATTTACCTATCGTCTTTGCTTCTGATTATTGCTAAGAGTTCTTCAATTCGCGTTGTTACACATGAGGTACCCGCTGAGAATTTAGGATACTGTTTTCCAATGAATATCTCGTATTTGTCAGACACAAAGGACACTACGCTATGACACAACATAACAATGGCAATATTTACGAGGACGTACATTACGTACTGTGCAAATTATGTTTGTCGAAAATATTATGTCCAGCAACATTAAATGATCTCTCACAACTCTAACCACGGACACTCTCGGTGATTTTAATCTTTGCAAGTTATAGATTACATTCGTGTTATGGTCATTGCTCATGCATTATATTATAATTTGATATAAATCATATTTATACCATGCTGATGCTTAATGGCAGAACCCTGAGCTCGTTTGCTACAGGAACACACAAAGAGTGATTGTTGGTAAAGGTCATTTAATAATTGTACCAAAAGAAAATAATATGAATCAATTAAAAGTAGCTTGGCAGCTAGCACAAACATGTTCATCAAGAAAAATACAATAAAATACAATACATGTATATCAAATTAGATATCGCTTAGTTGAGAAACAATTATTAAATGACAAAAGTAGAAGTAGCAAAGATGGTGCGGTCCTTTGCCCCACCACATAAACATAGAATATCTTCATCATAACAATGCTGTACAACGATCAACTAACCAGTCAAATATGCATCTAAAAATTAAAGGTTATGTACCACAATCCCCACTGGGATTCTCATGAAAGAAAAATTCAATTGTTAAAAGCCTGTCGTACAGCATACATATTGCTGACCAAGACATTGTGTATACAAGTGAATACAGACTATACACACTAAAACCTTCTAAAAACCCTATGGGAAAATTATACATGAAGGAAAGCGTTAACGCACAATGTGATTGTTTATCACAACCAAATTAGGAACTATGGGGAGTTGAATGTATACATACAGAATAATAACATGGTAAGCAACACGCGAACAATGGAGGTAGACAGGGGAGGATGGTGGGAAGAAAAACTTCCAATGTGATGGCTCTGCAAAATACGTCTAGCGTTGCTCAGAGTTTCAACACAAAGGGAATGACTCGCATTTGCCACGTGATCACCTAGCCTCATTTGACCACGAACAGTTTCGCGTACTGCGGACTGTTTCCCAGGTTGAAGATCACAGACTAACACTATAGCAACAATTAAACCAGTCATTTTCACCTCACATTGTACAGACATTATTTTGACATGTGTAAAAATATTAATTTATACCCTGTTGATGCTTAATGGCAGAACCCTGAGCTCGTTTATCAAATGAGATATCGCTTAGTTGCCAATACAAAGTTGCTCATTGAGAAACAATTATTAAATGACAAAAGTAGAAGTAGCAAACGTGGGGCGGTCCTCATGTATTTGGAACTTCATTGTGCCCTAAGTATTTTTAAATGTTATATTATATGTAATGATGTATGTCTCTATATTTCATAAGTGTACTTCACTGAAGCTACTAAACATTTTACGTTTCGATATGTGAACTATTATTGTAACTATTCAATTAATGGTTGATATTTTGGCGCTATTCATTCAGATATTTTATAATTGTTCATATAATGTTTCTTTTTTTTATTTCTTAAATGATCAAACTATCTCTCTCTTCAGCACAAATGTTTGACGGGGAAGCTTTACTAGAATACTGTGGGGGTATTGAAAACAACTCATTGTGCCATTTATTAAATGTTCAGAACAATAATACTCTCAACACTGATGACGAACCTGAAATAATCAAAGCTCGCCTTATTAAAATGACCCTAGTTTAAATAACCTGTTCCTATAGAAAGGAAACATGTTTAACATTTTAAGTTTAAACTGCCAAAGTAATACTGCAAAGTATGATCAAATCAACATTAAATTGCAAGAGCTAAAAATAGCGGTTATGAATTCAGCGCTATATGCTTACAAGAAACGTGGCTAACTGGTAATTTAGATATATCACGTTTTATGATTAACGGACACACTTTAATTTCATATTAGACACACTCTAAAAAAATATGCACCGCGCATGGAGGATTAGTAATTTACCTATGCAACAAATATGATTATAAATCAATAAACATCTATCAGAATTCGCTAGTATGGGAACGACAATTCATTGAAATTATAGGAAAGCAAAAAAGTTATATTAGGAAATATATATAGACCACCTGAGCAAAACAATGAAACACGTCATACATTTATTAATGAATGTATTCCTCTACTTAATCATCTCCAAAATGTATAAGTGAAGTCATAATTGCTGGTGACTACAATATTGATTTAATGCAAATTAAAGAAAATGCAATATTTGGCGAATATCGTGATTCTGTTGTTGCTCAAGGTTTTTTCCCAAAAATTACATTACCCGCCAGGCTCTCGAGTAGAAACTGAACGCTCATAGACACTTTCCCGGTGAATTAATAAACACAATATCAGATCACCTACCATACTTCATATTTTTAGATTATCTAGAACCAAAACGTGTAGATGCCACCAAATCGATTAGAATCCAAACTTGGAATACCAAGTCAATAAATAAATTTAAATCGGAAATAAATAATGCTGGTATTTGTTACATGCTAAACACAACTAACCATGCAAATCCAAATGACAATCTGAACATTCTTAATGGAGTGATATCCAAAGCCAAAGATAAACATTTGCCAGTTCGTATGATAAAATTCAGTAAGCATAAACACAGAAAGTCTCAGTGGCTCACAAAAGGTGAGTTGCTTACAAAGACAAATTATACATGACATTAAAACAAACACCTACAAATTCCGCAAATTTCATGAATTACCTAAAAAAATCCGATATTACACAATTTCACATTCAAACCAATTTCTGAAGGAACTACCATAAACATATTAGATAGCTTCAAACGTAAACCTAGTTGTGGCAATGATGGTATTTCCACTTAATTATTAAAACAATAAAACAAGACATTTGCAAACGTCTCGCCATCACAATTAATCAGTCCCTAGCAACTGGCATTTTTCCTGACTCCCTAAACATTTCAAAGGTAATACCACTTTATAAAAAAGGCGCAGGACATTACTTGATAACTATCGTCCAATCTTCATATCACCAATAATCTCCAAAAACTTTGAAAGAGTAATGTTCAATCAAATTCACACGTAGCTGTCATCTCATAATTTATTCTACAATGTTTTAGAGAAAAACACTCCACTCAATTACCTGCAGTTGAACTCATCGACCGAATATCTCAGGAATTTGATCAATGTGTCACTCCAATAAATGTATACTTTGATTTGTCAAAAGCATTTGACACCCTTGACCATAATATTCTTTTATCTAAATTAGAGTTTTATGAGTTTACAAATTCGGCAATAAAATTTTGCAAAAACTACTCATCAGACAGGAAACAGTTTGTTCGGATTAATTAATAATGCTAAATCTTTCGAAGCCGATATAACAATGGGTGTACCCCAAGGCTCACTATTGGTTCCTTTATTGTTCATTGTATATATGAATGATATCATCCACTCTAGTAATTCATTTAAGTTTATATCGTTTGCAGATGACATCACATTATTCACTACACTAAATTTTAATGAACACTATGGTATTCACTACTCAAATTTATTTACAAATTGATCAACAAGCAGCTGCCTAATTATTTCAATCAAAACCTACTCTTATACAATATTCAGCGCCATCAATATGCTAGTAGGGCATGCACATATGTATTTATCCCTCGAGTCAATCACGAATTCTCCAAAAGAACAAAAGAAACATCAGGTTCAGCATAGCAAAGATGTTTAATAATTATTCCGATATTATCATTAATAAAACATTCATCCACAGTATCCATGGATTATCTACCTACATTAAAAGATACATTATTAAAAGGTATCAAAATGCTTGTACTATTATTAACTGTTATAAATGTGGAAGATAATTAACTTAAATCCCTATGTTATACGTCGCCTTGTAGTTACTAGGTAATTATATATTGACATATTAAATGTTGTCTTTAAAATAAATGTGTTGTAATGTCTATTGATGCATTTAGTTTTTTGCTTATTATATGTGTATATGTACTCATGTATACATGTCAGCTACTCTATGAACTTTTGATTGTAATCTTTACTATGACATGTTCATGTATCATTAGCTAAATTACTCTGTAAATGTATTATTACTATTATTATACTACAATTATTATTCAAGGTGGCTCTCGTGATAGCTGCATTTCAATGCCTTAACGGAGTCTCCTGACCTACTGTGTATACTAAATTATAATATGTACTTGTAATTATTGGTCTAATAAATGTCATTTCATTCATTCATTCATTAAAGAAATATAGTGCTCCTATGTCACAGAAAAAACTCCTCCACCATTACGACACGTTATGATACTTTCGTCAGTTTTTTTTTTAATTTTACATATCCATATATTTATTCTGGTATATATATATATAGATCGATTTGTAGCCAAAGAAATGGAGATATGTGTATCATCTGCCTAAAGGTTATGATTTTGGATAACACAGCTGAGTGGCGTAGTGTAAAGATTGAACAGCAAAGGGTTAGGGTTATATAAATATATATATATATATATATATATATATATATATATATATATATATATATATATATATATATATATATATATATATATTCTGTCCAGCAATATTGAAGAAATTCAGTGCGCCTATGTCAAACAAAAACTCCTTCATCATCATGATGCTTTCGAACACACGACACGTTATGATGCTTTCGTCATGATGCTGTGCACATTCCGGATGTTTTCTATCCGGTGCTGCTGCGAAGAATCGGTTTGGCGTTTCGCATTGAGAACGACAGTCCATTATACCGGTTCAATTACTTTCACCCTGAACGTTCAATTTCGATGCTACTTGCTGAGATTTGGAAGCTTTGGCAAGTTCGTTTTTCACACGTTGCCACAGTTCACTCAGCTGTATAAATGAGTACCTTGCTACAGACATATTTGAAGGAATATTGTTCGTGCAGTAATTGCAGCGTGGCTGAATGCTTCCCAGATTAGTCGAAATATCGTTGGTATAAACAGATCTGCCAGGGGTGGAGTGCTGCTGCCACGCATCGATTTGGCGTTTCGCAATGAGAACGACAGTCCATTATGACAATAAGCAATTACATTATTTTTATGCTGAAAATTCATCATTTTCGAATCCACTTGCTGCCGTTTCGAAGCTTTGGCAATTTCGTTCATCCCACGTTGCCACAGTTAAACTCAACTGTGTAAATGAGTACCTGGCTACAGACAAAGGTATTTGAACAAATATTCTTCGCGCAGTAATTGCAGCGTGGCTGAATGCTTCCCATATAAGTCGAAATGGTGTTGGAATGAACAGGTCTTCCAGGGGGTGGAGTGTAAAGCGCTTTGAGCGTTCCCAATGAGTGGATGCCGCGCCATATAAGATCGTGCCAGACGTGTGCGGGTTTATCGGTAACAAATGCACATCTCAACACAAGATGATCCAATTGATGTCTGGTTAATAACGTGTCAGGGGGATTCACACGAAAATATGATTCAATGTATTTATATATACCATAGTAAATTAGTTTGTTATTTTACCCTTTTCAGTACAATGTCTCATATATATTTACGTTGGAAACATTCGTGAGTCGTGACGTCTTACGTTCTGACGTGGTTATTTGCTTCCACCGATATGTCGTATGTCAGCATTGCAAAGTAATGAACTATGCGGATTTGTGGTTTCAAACCTACTGTCATGCTAGGCAACTAATATGGAACTGCACGGTTCTTCTTGAATACCCTTAATAACCAGGAATCCTCGAGCAAGGCGAGCACTGCCTGGAGTTGTGGCGTTATTATTAAGTCGATATTGAATTCACAGAACTCGCAGTGGTTCAATAACTAATATATTGTTTAGGAAAATCATCATAATTTTTTCCGTCTCGTATAATATCAATTATATATATTCGTATCAAAAACCTGTTAAAGGCGTGTTATATTTACATTACTAACAGTTCTTTAGAAAGCAACTCCGATTGGTCCATGGCTAACAATATTCGCTTTCCCTCAGATCAGTTTGACCGCCCGATAGAGTAGGGTGAAGCAAGGAGCCCCCGATAAGGGAATCGTACGCGGGGAAGAAGTTGTTTGGGAAATGTGCTAATGATCTAACTTACTACCTAAGATACATTCCGTCTATTGAAGATGTTGACGTACCTAGTCCCTGAAAAAGTTATAGCCATTTTAGCGGAGGTTCCAATGGTGGGGTGAGAAGCCCACCCACGAGGCAAAAAGACCCCCTCTGGACGTTTGAGTTATCATAATGTCTTTATTTGTTTATTGTTTCATAAATTTCCCACAACCAATACATGTATACCACTACTATGATCGTATTGGTCTAATGAATGCTTCATTTGTCTCAGTTTCCCGTGGCCATACATTTTTACTCTGGTAAGGACAATTTGAATTATGAACCTCAAATTGTTATGTGAATAACTTAACATGTGCTGTGTTTCTGTTGCAACTATGTTGTAACAAGATGGACATGATGATATGCGGATCCATTTGCATTTGAAAGTGTAACCCATCTGATACTATATTAGCATTTTCTATTGGTCCGACATTCTCCGTTTTCTGTGTACTCCTTCCATAAGCATTTCAACTCTTGATACAATTACCTGGCAATGTTTGTACAATGTTTATTTTGTTACTTGATATTTCAGTTGTACTTGTACTCAAAACAGAATTCCATTCCTATGTTACCCTACATTGCTAAAATGCAAATATTCAAATAATACGTGTTTGTTCCTGGTGTGGGAGAGATCGGTATGGAACTTGCTTGCCACGACATCTCCCGGATACCTTGGAGTCGGCGACGACTAATGAAGATTGCTTCTTTAGTAAAAACCATTCCCGTATATCCTTAGATGAATAGACAGTCAACATATACATACTTACCTTGAAAAGGGCTACCTAATAATCACGTACCCGGTACACACATTTACATCACGTATACGTATATGTTGAATTATACATTTTATACATTGATCATTTGATGGCGGAAATCTCAATTACTCACAAAACACAATATGTAGGTGTTGACCCAAATGCTGTCATGTGTCCAATCCGAGCCGGTGTTCTATGTTGCTTATTTCATATTCAACGTCTATCACATTGGTGGGCGGACTAATACTTCTCATAAAACGAGTCGCTCCAACGAATAATCTGATTCGGTTGCTTTGTTGTGACTAACTGGGGTGGATCTTTCTTTTGCGACCAATGTGGCCTTTGTACTGTGACCAAGGTGGCCGTTTGCTTTCTGTGCAAGGTTTCAATACGCGCTTCGGTTGCTCGTTCAGCTTCGCGGGTAAGTTAATATTACGTACTTTATGTTCTGTGTTTGATTCGACATGTTTGTAAAAATAAATATGTTCCTTTGAGGATTATAGTGATTTTTTTTATTATTGCAGTACTAATTCAGTCAAATGTCTACTTCGGATTTAATTATTCGTTTAGCATGACTTACACAATTATTACGGATGCTGTTGTTAAATTGTTTTTACACGTTTCGGGTTCATTTCTATTTTGTTGTTTACAGACGAAAAAACAACGACGCCGCAATCAATTGTCCTAACGCAATCGCTTTCTTACATCTTACATATCGGGGCTTAACGTCGCAAGTTTCGAGGGAATCCATACCTTCTAGTGACGACACATTGAAAGACGGCGTGGGATCAGCAGCACATACAGTATTTGAACCGATCGTGGAGTGATGAGTAAATGGTAATGGTGCGAACGGCGACTAAGAAAACAACTTTTGTTAACAACAACTAACACTTGAACTACTTCAACAATCAGAGGTTATGGCTGCGCTTGAAAATGACAGTGTCTTGGACGGTAGGTGGAACATCTCTCGAGTGCTTGCTCTGAACAATGACTCAACGATTAACATAACTAATGACGAATATGGAAATAATGTTATTCCAAGGAACTATCGACAACTTGCGTATGTGTTGATAGCTGTTCTTGGCATGATGGGAAACGCTCTTGTGATATTTGTTATATTACACAGTGCATCAATGCGCAAAAAGTTTACAAACATCTTGATCTTAAATCAAAGCAGTATTGATGTGGTGACGTCGGTGCTAATATTAATAACGAAAACGTTGAACGTTTCTAAAGAAAACGTGTCCGGAGTGGGCGGTGACATCTTGTGTAAATTCTGGCTGAACGAACTGCCGCTGTGGAGCTTAATGGTATCGTCGTCCTACAATCTGATGGCTCTGACCCTTGAACGGTATATCGGAATTGTGCATCCATTGCGCCACCACACCTCGTTCTCGGAGATAAACGTTCTCTTGTTGGCCACCGCCGCCTGGTTGTCAGGGCCGATACTGATGTTGTGTTTCATGGTGCCAACTTCCGGTGTTATTAATGGCCGCTGTCACTTCGTGGCGATATTCGCTATTCCATCGTGGAAGAAGGTATTCGGTGTGGCTTTATTCATTGTGGAATACCTCCTTCCGATTACTGTGTTTATTACGTGCTACAGCAAGATGTTTATACATCTACGAAACCAAGTTCACCCGCAAGCCCCAGACATCGGTCACGAGGCAGTGGTGCAGAACGCGCGCGCCAGACGCAACGTTCTCAAAACGCTCTTGCTCGTCGTCGTTGGATATCTCCTGTGTAACACCTGCAACCAACTAACCTTTCTCGCGTATAACTTCGGCGCCTCGCTGGACTTCTCGAGCTCTTATTATGATTTCACCGTCGTAGCGATGTTTGCTAATTGTTGCATCAATCCGTTCCTGTATGCATTGCAATATCGCCCGTACCAGAACGAACTGCGAAAAGTGTTCTGTAATCGCGGTGTAGCGGTTAATACTTCTTAACACGCACACGTAGAATATAAGGTACTCACGTAACATTAAGAAATCATCGATGTCGTATTGACGTATACAAATGTCACACTGTTCAGCTGGACGGATGATAACACTCGTACCCATGGGCGTCCGGGGGAAGGGAGCACTTGACCACATACTTTGAGCTCACGAATGTACGTCCGAAAAAAATTGAAATCTAGGGGGGTAAAGTGCCCCCTTCCCCCCGGACGCCCATAGGTACGAGTGTTTTCATCCGTCCTACAGAACAATATATTTATTACAGTCAATCTGCTTAATCAGTAATTTCGCGTAATGACTGACATGTTTAGGCATTACGCGAAATTACTGTTTCACTCAGGCATTTTGCGAAATTACTGAAAATTCCAGTCATTACGCGAAATGACTGGAAATAAGGCATTGTTATTACACAGTTTGACTGATGACCATTTCAGTCATACTGTGTAATATTTTTTGTTTACTATTGTCATTATACATTGTTCCAATGTTAATTGAGTATTAATGTCAGCTTTCAATACTCTTCAGACATTCACATTACTCATGTACGTAACCAAAGTGAATAAATTTGCTATATATTTGCAAATAGCAACATTTTGCTAATAATTTATCCCTCTATGGGTACAAGATTCTAACCCTCCCCCTGACACTTTGATTGACAGCTATCTCACTAATGTTCTCTGATTTGATGGACATGTAATGGATGACCCAACCATTTTCCAAAAGGGAATGCTAATTGCCTAACAATGGTGACTGTCTTAATTGGCTATTGTGCATTGCCTCTCCCTATAAAAAGAACACAATCAATAGGTGTTAATCACTTGCCTCTTGGCACAACAATCACAGTGGCACAGGATAATTACGAAGTACAATTTAAGGAAGAACTTTACAAAAGGTTTCAAATATGTCAAAAACATATAATTCCCAAAGTGGAATATTACAATACTATAGAACAACTGAAGCTTGCAGCAACTTATGAATCTTCGAAGTCACGCCATAGATACTACATACTCAGCAAGTAAGAACCAATTATTATTTGTAGTTTCTTATGCTGAACATCGTTTCTTGATTTTAAGTGTGATACATTTACCAGACATATCACAATTTGAGGGGTAGATAGTAGTTCATTTAAATTTTAATCAGTGCAAATATTCCAACCTATAATAAATGAGGTATGAGTGGAAAGATAAAGTTAAATAATCTTCCAAATGTGCCATAGCTAACATGTAATTATTTTTCATATACATTACTCCACAACCCCACATATGCAATGTTGGTGGCTTGCATAACATGATGTGGTTTCATTTTGATTTGGTAATGGTGAAATGTCACACTTTCATTCTTTGATCTGCACATTGAAGCCACATAGGTTTGAAAAGATAGTTTTTTTTTTCAGATTACGGCGAAATGAAGCTATATTTCTTGCTGATTTTACGATGTCGGGGAGTGAATTCCACAGAGTTGGTGCAGCAACCGAGAAAGCTCGAGTTCCAGCGTTTGTCTTAACTCTGGGAACAGAAAGTAAATCAGAACCAGACTACCGAAGCTGTCTGGGCTGTCTTGCTGGAGTGAGCATTGAATGTAAATATGCAGGTTGTTTGGTTGCAAGGGCTTGATATGTAATTGTACAGATCTTAAAAATAATGGGATAATATCGCACAGGGAGCCAATGCAATGATTTTAGAAGTGTCACTGAGCGAGAGAAACGAGGACATCGTGTAACTCCCCTAGCCAAACAATTTCGGACACGTTGAAGTTTTGTAATATCCTTGATAGCAATAATATGAAGGAGGGAATTGCAATAACAAGAGATGTTGCAATAGTTTTAGCGACAGAAAGTGACATATACCGGCGAATACGGCGAAGATCACGGATATTATAAAAACAGCAACGACACGTTTGAGAAATGTGTTGTCTAAAGTTGAAATTCTTTTCAAAAGTGACTCCCAAATTCTTCGCTGAGGCTGCTGGTGTGATATTTTGACTCAGAATACGTGTCGGGAAAAACCATCAAGTTTGCCACGCTGCTTTGTAGTACCAATGATTAGAAATTCAGTTTTGTCTGCGTTTAACTTTAATTTGCTGTCAGTCATCCAGAGGAAGATTTCGTGGAGATAATCGCTGAGCTGATTTAGGGATCGATTTGTAGCCAAAGAAATGGAGATATGTGTATCATCTGCCTAAAGGTTATGATTTTGGATAACACAGCTGAGTGGCTTAGTGTAAACATTGAACAGCAAAGGGTTAGGGTTATATAAATATATATATATATATATATATATATATATATATATATATATATATATATATATATATATATATATATATATATATATATATATATATATATATATATATATATATATATATATATAAATATTGTTGTTGTTTTTAAGTAATTAATAAAGTTATATTCAATGCGTGTAGGCAATAGCGTTCAGCATACAACCATTTATTGTTGCAGCTTGTTTTCTCTGTATCGTCTCAAAATAAATATATGACTTCCAAACGTGTGTTCGTTTAAATTTATTTGATGTTTGTGTGTATGTGTGTATGTATGTATGTATGTATGTATGTATGTATGTATGTATGTATGTATGTATGTATGTGGGGGTGTTGGGGTGGGGTGGGATGGTAGTACCTTTGCATGCCAGGCAGCCGCGCCTTTGCTGGGTGGCTCGCAGCATTGGTCCACCCAAACCACTCAACTCGCACACATGGCTCCAAGTAGCCGCTTAAACACCGTGGCGGCCCATCCCCGGACAACAGCCTCGGCTGGCTGGCTGGCTAAACTAGGTGCGGGTTAGCTGCCTCAGGGCAGCGAACTGGGGACGTCTACCCCATTAAAATGCATGACGCACATGCGTGGTAGAGCACGTACAGGGCAGCATGGATGTTTACAGAACACGCCTGGTCACTGCCCGCAGTCGACTTCCCCTCTAGTCGTCTCAGCCAAGCTGAGCCACTAGATAAAGGGGGGCTAGACCAAATGTGTGGGGTAGATCTGCGCAACTCTACTCCACCTTAAATTTTCAGGCGCAGGTACGGAGTCAGTACCCTCCTTTCTCTCTCTCTCTCCTTTCTTCCTCTATCACACTACAAAAGTCCTTCTGGGAGTTCTTAGTCACGACCCTACACGTATGACGGCCCTGGTGTGAAAATCGTTTTGTCATTGACATGGAGTTCACAATGATGTCCGTATCCTGCTAGTGCGACAGAGCAGCCTTCTTTGAGGGCAGCACTTCTATCTGCAATTGTAAGAGGGGATATAAAAGTTTCCTAAACAAAGCTGGCTCCACCCAGTCTTGTCCGCAGACAGGGCAGGCTAGTCATCCATCACTGCGGTCGAAAACACAAGAAACTATACAAGATGAATATACGCACCTGGAATGTGAGAACACGTCATTACAAAGGTAATCAACTGGAGAGAAGAACTGCTATCATTGGCAGGAAGCTGGCAAGATACGACATTACCATTGCCGCTCTAAGTGAAACACGACTACCATTCGAATCACAAGTTATCGAGAAGGACACACTTGGCAAACCAGATAATGAATCCAGACAAGCCAGTTTAGGATTCGCAGTAAAATCAACTCATATCCGGTACATGGACACCTTGCCTACACTAATAAACGAAGGGCTCATGGCAATGCGCATCAGGTTATCTGGCGATCGATATTCCACTATAATCAGTGCATATGCGCCAGCCATGACATACCCGGACGAAGAAAAACAACGTTTTTACGAAAATCTTAAAACGATCATTCGTAAAACAGCTCGCCACGACAAATTGATTCTCATAGGATATTTCAATGCACGAGTAGGAAGCGAAATCACCGCATGGGACAGGGTCATAGGACACCACGGTGATGGAAGTGAGAATTCAAATGTCATCACAAACACCTCATTCCAACAAGCGGAAACATACAAAACATCATGGATGCACCCACGCTCAAAACATTGGCATCTGATCGACTACATCATAATCAGACAATGCAACATCCATGACGTAAGAAAGACATGGCCAAGCGTTGCACAAACTGTTAGTGTGATCACAGCATGACCGGAAGTCAAATGTGTCTCAATGTACAACTCAACATGAACAGATGTAGTGCAGAACCACGGAAAAGCTTGATATTGCAGAACTCAAGTCATCAACCGTCCAGCAGCAAGTAGCGGAAAAACTTAACACCATAATCGAGGAAGATATCGAACCAGCACCAGATGCTGATACCGAATGGGCACGTCTGAGAGATCCCCTATATGGAGCAGCCAATGAAATACTCGGTGTTACCCAGCGCAAGTATAGAGACTGGTTCGACGAAAACGACACAGAGGCAATGAACATCCTCGACAACATGCGCACTTCACATCTCGCATGAATTCGCCATCGAAAGCAACATCCTATCGCCACTACAAGCCTCAAGCACAGGCCAGGCTACGTGCTATGGAGGATGCCTGGTGGTCTGATAGAGCTAGCGAGATTCAACAAGCATCTGATCAGAATGACGCCAAACGTTTCTATGACGGCCTCAAAGCAGTGTATGGAAACCAGTCATGTGGGGCGACACCACTCACTAGTGCCGACGGAACAACACGTATTATACAGATCGAAGTAAACGTCTCAAATGATGGGCTGAACATGTTTATGATGTGCTAAACCGACCATCAACCATCTCATTGGCAGCATCCGGTGAAGCAACGCAACATCAAATCATCCATGAACTAGAAGCACGTCCAAATTTCTGACAAGTGGAAAAGCTGCGGGTTCAGATGCAATTGCTGCGTAAATAAACAAACACGGAGGAATAAAGCTCACTAAATGACTTGTCCAACTCTTCACCATCATCTGGGACAGTAGATCCGTCCCGCAGGACTTCAAATATTGCCGATCAAATGATCGTCATTGTTGTATGCTTAAGCACAAGCACGATATATGCAACACTGAATTTATTACATGAAAAATAGGCAGTCCTAAGTCAACTGGCCATAAATACGATGAAGTCGCCCGCTGTGTAAAAACCGCCAGATTGGTTCACTTATGTCAATGCATGAATTAAACATGTGCACTACATAATTGCATATAATAACAATATAATGGGCAGCTTAATAATGTGTAACTAACGTGACATGACTATCAAGAAACTAACCACCACACTGCCCGGTTCGGATATGCACAATAGTGTATGTTTACCTCATTAATACCAGTTTCACTCGTTATGCGGCGCCACTAGATTGATTTTTGACTTAGCGAACATATTCGACCACCCCTAAGCATACCATAATGAACATGTAATGTTGGTTACAGAGTTCGCTAACACACTAATGTGTATATACAGTGAAACCTGCCTATAGTTGACATCACCGGGACTTTGCCATATATGTATGTTACGGGAAGGCGTCTGCTTTGGAGAAATGTATTATTTGTACATTCGCTATGTGGCGCAATTGTATTATGATTGTTTATCACATTCCCCGACAGTGGCGCCACTCAACATATTGGCGCTGTCACAACTTGATTACAAAGACTTTTAAACGTAAATTTATTGAGTGGTGCAAAGTATTGGTTGGCTGGCAATATCATTGCTGTATACGACTTGATAAGTCGTTGCAATTGTGCACTTGTATAACGTAACATAGTTTCAAAAATGCGTGTCTAAGCTAGCTTTTAGACGTTTATAGAAAAAACCTTCAAAGCCGAAACCACGACCTCGAACAATATTTCCGAATGGGAAACGTAATAATATCCGAACTCGAAACACCTCACCGCAGTTACAACCATGGAGTAACATGGAGGACACTGTCTCCAACGATAATGCTTGTTACGGTGCAGACTTCAATAATCACAAATATAATGCTAGTGTCAGTTGTGGTAGCATAACCCTGTTACTAGTGACGTTACATGAGTGGTGTGTGGTTGCCCTGATGGCTCCACTATTTTATGATTCATGTTGGGTGAGTGTGCTGTGATACAGACTGTTTGCTCTGATGGCTCCACTATAATATTATTATGATACATGTTTGGTGGGTGTACCTCTTCTATCCTTTTTACCTACAATCACCCATCTGCTTTAGACCATAAGGACGTAGTCGAACAGAAACTTTCCAAAGAGCTTTCACTGTTACGCATTGCTGGCCCATTCATTTCACCGCCATTCACTCATTATTAGCCATCCCCTCTTGGGCTAGTGGCAAAGAAAGAGCGAAACGCATTCCGTCTTATTCATGATCGTTCTTATCCACAGGGTAATTGTTAAGACCGACATCGAGGATGCATTTCGCATCATTCCCATCCACCCGTCTTGCTATCATTTGTTCGATTTCACATGGAATTCTAATTTCTTCTACGACCGTTGCCTACCAATGGGATGTTCTGAATCTTGCCGCATTTTTGAAAGATTGACTTGTGCTTTGCAGTAGGTGCTGAAGAAACGGGTGTAATGGCTGTGAGTCACATATTGGACGATTTCATCTTGATCGGCCCCCCACATTCTTCACGTTGTTTGCACGATCTTAGTCTTTTCATGGCACTGGCAAATGAGCTTTCTATTCCCATCAAACACGAGAAGACCTGTTTTCCAGCTACACTCATCACTGTTCATGGCATCGAACTGGACACGGTCAAGTGGGAGGCTCGCCTTCCCCAAGATAAAGTTCAGAAGCTTCTGTCATCCCTTGCGGCCATGCCGAAATGTCGTTCTGTTACTTTACACTAACTCCAATCTGTCATATGGCTATTCACATTCGCAAGCCGAGTCATTTCACCAGGTCGCGCTTTCGTTCGTCGCCTCATCAATCTCACGGTTGGCATATCTGGGCCTAACCATCATATCCGGTTGACTGCAGACTCGCGAGCTGACTTAGCAGCCTGACATTGCTTTATTTATTCGTTCAATGGGGTCACTATGCACATCAATAGTACTTGGGATTCGATTAAGTTGTGCACAGATGCTGCATCTACGGAGGGATTTGCTGCAGTGTTTGGTTCCCGGTGGTTTAATGGCACTTTCCCGGACATCTGGCAAAGTTATAACATTGCAGTTTTGGAATTCTATCCTATCGTAGCCGCTTTGGAACTGTGGGGGCAATATATGGCAAACCACTCAGTCTTGTTCCTCACTGACAAACAAGCTGTGGTTGAAGTGATCAACAAACAGTCAGCTAAAAGTCACCTGATGCGCTTACATAGACGTCTAGTAGTGACTGCATTGAAATGTAATGTTTATTTTAAAGCAAAGCATATTCCAGGTAAGACTAATGTCGTAGCTGACAAGCTGTCACGATTTCAGAAGGCTGCAGCACGGCAGATGGCGCCTTGGCTCCAACCGCGGCCAACAGGGATTCCTGCATCAATTCTTCCTTGGCAGATGTGATGCTTCGCCTGCTTAATGCTGCCTTGTCGGATGGTACACAGAATGCCTACAAACGATCTATTACATCGTATGCCGCTTATAGCAGGAACCATTTCCCAACTGTTCGGTTTTTCCAGCTTCAACATATATAGCAAGCCTCTTCTCCAAGCATTATGTTCCGGCTACCCTTATGACATATATGTCTGCTTTGTTATATATTCGTATATTGTCTGGTATGCCTGTCCCAACTCAACATTTTGTTATCAAATTATTGGAGCCCAGAAGCTGGCTGGGAAACCTGACACCCGGTTATCTATTACTCCCAGGGTCCTATGCCAGATTGTTGACTCCACACAATTTATTGCCTCATCAGCATATTTAAGGTATTTGTACAGAGCATGTTTCTCTTGGCTTTCCATGAAGAGGAAATCCGTCAACGATATATATTCTGGATTAACGAGTTGTCCTTGACGTGGTAGTACGTTGAATTCCCAAGTTTTCCTATTTTTCCTCATTTGTTCTTTCATGGAGGTTTTCAGATATACATCAAACACCATGAATGCAATTTTCCCGCCAGTGGTTACTCAGAGTTTGTTCTGAATGTGGGCGATTTTATTACTTGATTTTACATTTCGGGGGCATGCCCAATAAATGACCAATCAATGATCCCGGAGTTATCTGACTTTCTTGAAAGAAAGAATACACAGGGTGTACGTTTCTATTGAACTTTTAAAGCTGGAGTTGCAGTATGCCTTGCTGAGCGGGATAAAATAAAAATATTAACTTTAATTTTTTCTCTTTCCCTCTGGACAAACCAGAATTGAAGTAATAGATGAACAAATGGCCGCCGGGCAAACTCTTGTGATTTGTTTGATTCACTTCGAAGAAACATGCTCGATTTTGATTTAAAAGCGTGAGTTAACGGCGTGAGTTAACGGCGAAAGACCCACCAACACGTCGACGACGTCGAACTTTAAAGCCTGGAGCAGTGCCGACTTATTTCAGCAGTATCAGCCGAACTGTCAGTGTGACAGTGTCGATCGAGCACGCATCGAAGTCGGAAAGCGAGAGGTTAGTACTTACGCATCATCACGATAATCTACTCCGTTTTTAATTTGATAGACAAAAACAGCACTGCCATATTTAATGAGTAGAAAGTTTGCAAATACTGAAATAGGTTTTCATTTCGCATCTTCCAGGACTGGAACATCACAAACCCTGGGTAGGTAGGTTAACGATAATACCAATTTGCTAGATAGATTAACGTGAAGCATGGGGTGTTGTGTGGGAACTCTTCTGAGACTTGAAGTTTTATTTCCTGAGTAATTTATATAACCCCGAGTGACATGGCTATGATTATGGATGCTGTCCACGGGAATTCCAGTTACCCACGCAGCCAGCCTACGTCTCTTTCAACACGATTTCACACAGTGAGTACATCATTCGTAAATGTATGTACAAAAACTAGACACGTTACGTTGTATTATAAATGCCATACCAGAACAGTGTAATGTCCATCTGCTATAGTGTGTATGTAAACATTGTTAAATAGTTACAATAGTTTTCCTGTAATCCACTATTGGAGATATTTACAATTTTGGTTTACGACCCATGTAAAAAAATGTCTAGACAACACCGAATCACAGGACAAATACAAAACAATATTAAATTACGATTAGGGTTAAAAAATTTCAATGAGTGTAACTAATTATGATTACTTTTGCATGTAATCACTATTACATTAAATAATATAATTGACATAATTAAATAAATAAAGACTGTCATGTTATTATTGTCACCAATTTTATTCAAGACATAATCAAACATCATATTAAAATGCAGTCAATGTACAAACATTATATACACAATTAAGAGAAAAATACTTAAACAATTTATGTCTTATAAAACATGGCTACACTCTCAGTACACACGATTACCGAGTACAATTACTTCGTCTCTGGTAGTTACTGTTTAATCTATACATGGAGTACGATTCACTCGCTGTATGAGTGTATCTATTACTGCAGTTTTAGGACTTCTTTTTTATATATCCAATATCTGCTTTTCGTGAAAGATACATAAGTTGTACGGTACATCACGCGCACCAGGCAGGACCATGCCTATATAGTAACATGGACTAAGAACGTTGAAACCCAGACCGACACAATTCAGAAGAATCACCATACAAACAACTTAGTGTTAGTTTGTTGAAGTACAATATGTGGGGATGCACATATATAAATGTATCAGGCATACACACACACACATATATATATATATATATATATATATATATATATATATATATATATATATATATATATATATACTAGCAAAAAGCCCGTCCCCAGGACGGGATAACTTGGTAGTTCATAAGTGACAGTCATGATAGCAATGTTAACCGAATGCTTCAGGCCAATATGCCACCAACACGCTCTAGATTGTTTAAAGGAACGTCAAACGTATTACCAGAAACAACCTTGGGACATACGTGGGGGCGTGATTTCTGTTATAATTAATATAAACCACGCAGATGGCGCTACTAGTATGGTTTACCATGTATCAATAATAGGATCCCGTGAGATTTGGTTTGCCAAAAGCGATTTTTTTATGAATGTTTTCTTTAGGGTCTAAGTAAAAAAAAATCAAAGGTCGCGATTTTACTTTTCGTTTTTAATTTTGTTATGATGTATCAAACACACATACACCAAGTGCCTTTAATTTACTGGTAACTGCCAAATTGGCTGTCCATAAATGAACAAGAGATTGGTTGCACGACACGCAGCACTGGCGAGCTTGCTAAGTGCATAATTTTGACATTTACATATCCTAGCTGTATCTATTTATGTATATCTTATATCATATTTATTTTTATATTCATGTATATCTGATATCATATGGACCAGTTTATACCTGGTAAAACTGGTTAATTTTAATTACACAACGAGCGATAAAAACACATGTGAACTGGCTAAGGCTATATTTTATATAATATACAGTTTTGTTAAAAACGCTCAAGACATTTTGTTTATCCAATGATCGAGGTTATGATTCAGTATCAGTTATTTTATCCATTGAGTGCAAACAAACTAGAGTGTAAAAAAAGG
>BSQZ01000006.1:11424161-11549161 GCA_033239005.1 Lamellibrachia satsuma
AGAGGAATGGATTGATGCAACAGTTGGCAAACATCGCTATGACGGTGAAGTTATAATAATAATTCGTGAAATCCAGATGGGCGCCGAAATTAAACGCGAGAAAACTGATTTCATTGAAAGAATTACACAGGAGATAGGCAATTACAACTAGTATGAGAGTCTTCAAAACGTTGCGTCTGGCGCGCGTATTCGGAACGGATACTTCGCTACCGACATTTACTGCATGCGGGTGAACTTGGTTTCGTAGACATATAAACATCATGGAATAGCAGGTGACAAAGACGGCAATCGGAAGTAGATACTCAAAGAAGAATAACATCACACCGCATATCTTCTTCCACGATGTGGAAGCGTACATCGGCATCACAATGCAGCGCCCGTTGATAACACCGACCGTCGGAACTAAGAAACACAGCTTTAGTATAGGTCCCGGCCACCAGGCGGCGCCGGCCAACATGATAATCTTTGTCCTCGAGACAAAACTGTGGTGGAACAGTGGATGTACAATTCCCATATACCGTTCAAGGGTCAAAGCCATCATATTATAAGATGATGATACCATACAACTCCACAACGGAAATTCTGTTATCCAAAATTTACACAAAATGTCACCGCCCAATCCGGATAAATTTTTGTTGGAGATTTTACCCGATTTTGAGATCAGTATTAGTACGGACGTCACAAAATCGATGATGCTCTGATTTAAGATCAAGATGTTCGTAAATTTTTGGCGCATTGATAAACTGTGTGAAATTACGAAGATCACTACACCGTTTCCAACGATTCCAAATGCTGCGATAAAGGCATATGCAAGTTGTTGGTAGTTACTCGGAATAACATTGTTTTCATGGTCGTCCATAGTTGTGTTGTTCGGTGAACTATTGTTCGATGCCAGCGTTCGAGAAACGTTCCACCTCCCGTCCAAGACACTTTCGTTTCCAGGCGCAACCATGGTTTATTATACCTGAAATAGTTTTAGCATCACTTAGCACCGTTGCTTCCATGGGACGTCATTTTGACACTGTGAGTGGTCTCAAATGCGCAGTTGACATGCGATTTGCTTGTCTCTTCGTCAACCGTTAATACGATGTTGTTATTGCTCGACTGGCTGGTGCTTCACAATGCTGTTAGTTCAAATGTTCGAGCTTTGTATGAAGAACAATTCATGTTTGGAATGTAGCGTTGTCGTCTCATTCGTCTATAAATACAACATAGCGAGGATGACGACTTTTCTGTATATTTTGTCTATAAATATATCATAGTGATAATTATGAATTTCTTCCTTATTTCTTTCTAACAATAGCGTCGTGATATTTATCCCTTTTTTCTCATTTGTTTGTCAATATAGCGTTGTGATGATTACAACTTTGTCTTTCTCACATATCTTAAAGAAAACGTAGTGATAATTGTGACTTTTCTGTCTTATTTGTATTCATATATATCTTAGTGATAATTACGACTTTCGCACACATGTTCACTAATTGGATTAGTCAAAAGTAAATGTAACTAAAGCTGTTCAACTAATTAATTTCCAAAACACAAAATCAAAATGCGAACGTTGATTGCTGCATGCATATTGTGCTACAAAATCCAAACTAAAAAAATAAAACATATATAATACTGCAGTTCTTGCATACCTGCAATGCTGACATCGACAGAAAACCAAGCATTTCCATCTCCGTAGCCAACAATTCGGCGACAATGCAATACGACTCAGCACGATAATGTGACGTCTTATATGACGCACAAGCATGCCTTTTGCTTGCTAGGCATAATACATCGACCATAAAATTACTGCATGTAGACAACACGGCATCTAGGCTTATATTCTGTTTATGCAATATTGATTACAGCGGCAAGACAACTCGATAGCCAATTGAGAAACACGCAGCACAATAATATGCTTATGAGTAATTATTTATAGAACTGTCGTGTCATCGCGGATTCCTTCACTATCACACATAGAGAGCATCGAAGTCTTTCGCGAAAATGCTGGTGTTTTAACATGGACTTTTTGGGAATATTAATTAATTGATGCTCTATATTAAAAAAAATGTACTGCTACAATGACCCGCAATATGCTATGAAGAAAATGCAATGTTTGTCTGGAATGGTAACAAAAGACGGCGAAACGAAGCATATAGTGTAAACTCCAGTTGGTCGCTATGGTTACGGGTCCTATAATATCCGACTGTGCATCATCTGTGTCATAATTTCGTATAGAAGCACATGATTGTTGGAGCTTATTTCGTTTTCGCAATCTTGATTATCAGGTACTGTACATACAAACATAGATTATAAGTAAGAATGCAACACATAAGAACATTTTATTACAATCACATTGTAATGGTCAATATCATATTGTAAACCGCCTCACGTTACACAGAAGCAAAGCAAACTTTTAATCGAGCAAGGTACTAAGACAGAACGCGAGAAACTTAGTAAATAAGTTTAGCATATACGCAAACAGCATGGTCATGTCTTAGCCCCCCTCCAAACCTGTTGTGCAAACATCTATTTTTCGGTTTTCACTGCATATCTATATTGATAAACGTTAGTCTATGTAACAAAATAGTAACATAAAACGTGCATATTTCTGTACGTTTAAAATGTGAAATAATGCATGTACGGACGCCCGTTCTTCTCTATGCATATATTGATAAACTGACGACACACCAAAAGACACACACTTATGCGTATGTGCTTACCCACACACCTGACAGCCTCCCAAGTATACACAGTTATGCGCAATGGGATTATTGGTGTCCCAGACACCAGTGCTGTTTCGGGAGTACTATGAATGGCCACGTCTTTCTCATCAAGTCACTCCAATTCAAAAATATCCATGTATTCAACGAATGTGTAAGGCAATCTACGGTCTCTATTTGGAACCGTAGATTTCGGGAAAGGGAACATACATGTTTCACTTTTGTAAGGTTGCTCATATAATACTGGATGGTATCAATGTTACGATCAGAACATGGGGAACGCGGCTTCAATGTGCATGCGAATCTCGGTTGGCTTTCTCATTACTGCGGTCACCTCGATGATGAGCGAAATAATAACAGTGACGACGCTTAAGTACTTCGTCGAAACGTCGCGATCGGTCTGTTGCGACTGATTAAGCATATCGACTATCGGCAGTGCTACTGTATTTCACTGCACTGAGCAAGATTTTCCGGGAAGGCTATCTGCACCTTGTGCAAACTAAGCATTGTGTTAGTATGTCATACACGCAGCTGAATTTGGGCGTCCTTGTGACGTTCGATTGGAGATACCATTCGCATTAATCTTCAACGGGTCTACTATAAGCCTCACATATTTAGTCCTTGCCATCACCTCGTGCTGGACGCCATTACTATGTGTTGCGAATCTTAGCTTGAGAGACGATTATTCTTCCATGAGCGATTGGATTATGCATGATAATAAAAATGGACACATATATGAAGCAATAAGGTACTGTGATTGTTAAGCGGAAAACATACTAAATCTAAATGTGCCAGGCGCTGGTTATTATGCAGCTGGATACACTTTGAGTCCAATGTTAAACTGGAATTATATCCTCATCCTTGAGGCTAGGCGGATTACAGGAAGAAGAATTGTAAACGGGCGAATGCAGTGAACAACCAATAGAAACGACTTGAAGTCATAATCGAAAAGTGTCGCAATTGCGAATACGACACGTCGGAAGAAGCGTATTTCGGTAGGTAACGTTTATCGCTAGCGTAGAAGACGCACATCCCTGAGGATAAGTCGAGGCATACTGATTTACCTAGATTCGCGGGAACATGAAGTGTTGTAGCATCGATGTATGATAATTAATTGCAGGTGAGAAATCACATATACTTGTAATAATAAGTAATGAAAATAATTAACTTATAAGGCGCCTATATCCTCAGGAATCTTAGCTCAGAAGGGCGACAAAACAGAACCATTAACCATAATCGTGAACAGGGAGGGGCCAACGAAAATTTATGGTGGAAATGCAATTTGGAAAAATTTTTCGAAAGGTAGCTATAGTTTCAGACGTCTTCAAAGCGATGGGAATTCATTCCAGACCCTACGCGCAGCGACAGAGAAAACATTCCACCAAAAACAAGATATCATTGAGACAATCACTTGAAATCGAAACAAATTCATATGCATTTGATTGTGACAGTGGTATGTAAACTTGTGTCTCACCAGGATGCAAGTGATGATTGAGATTATGATTATAACTGACTTGGAGAGACTTAGTATATAAGCTAAATAGAAAAGGGCCAAAAACGGATCGTTGCGGGACTCCGAATGGAAGGTATGGGCAAGACGATGTGCCAGATATATTAATGCTTTGTTGTCCGTCTGAAAACTAAATATGATTTGAAAAACAGAAGAGCCGTGTCAGAAATGCTAAAATGTGTACGAAGGCGTTATAAAAGTATTGAATGATCAATCGTGTCAAAGTGCCGTTTCGGTAGAGTGAAATTGTTTATATGCAGACTGTAGATAATTGATAAGTTATGTTTATAAATATGTTCATGAAGGCGGTAGCAACTACTTTTTACAATACTTTTTACAGAAAATTGAGATTGGAGATAGGACGATGATTTTTTAGATATTTTTTACAAAGAGGATTTATAAGAGCTTGTTTGAAATCCTGTGGGAAAATTCCGCCCAAATTGAAAGGTTTATAATAGTAGTAATAGGAACACATATTTGATTGAAACGGCTTTTAAGTAGAAGTTTTGGAAATGGGTCTAGATCACACGATTTGCTAGGATAATTTGGAATGGTAATGAGACCATCACCAGCAGTTGCAGGTGTGAAACACTGTAGTGTATTTTCAGTAAGTGGTAGTTCAGGGAAATCATAGTCATTATTATTAATGCCAAAATTTGATCGAATGCGAAAAATCTTTTCTGTGAAATATTTTGAAAAAACAACACAATGTATCTACTGAAGAATGTTCAAGCAGTGGTATTAATTTCTGCTAATGCATAATTGTGTTTACGGATTTACACGTCTTTAACAAGATTTAACAATATTGCCACCCAAGGCAAACACCCGGATGGCAAGTGGACAAGGAACCCATTGGCATTTTTCATTTATGTGTAACCCGCCCTCCTGAGATATGTGTCAACCTTGTTTTTAAACACATTTGCTAGTACAATATTAGAAAGAGGCGTCTGGCGAGCAACTTCAGAATTTTTTGAGATAAAATAGGTATACCAATCGGCTTTTGAACCGGACTTTGCGGGATGCCTTTTTTGTAATATTGTATTTGTGAACTAATGAACGTCCGGTTTTCAGTAGCGTTCGTTTTCAAATCTAAAGCAAATGCAATATTTACCCATTATTATTTCAATTGTTTCATTGTCAATGTCCTGGAATTAATTATTATTCCAATTAATTTTATGTCATGTATTTATAAATTAAAATGCATTTTTTCTAAAATTTATGTAATTCAGCAGTTGACGCACTAGAACGGTGTCATATTGCGAATATGCGAGTGTTAGCTTCGATTATCTAAGGTCCGAGATGTCGAGCCACCGTTTGTCGCTCACACTACAGCATGCGATCCGCGCGTAGCTTCCGTTGCGACCGAAATTATATATGCACCCAGATTCTGGATGCATTAATTATATTAATTTGTCTTTCATCCGGGAATTTAGCTAACTCATTAAATAAGAGTAGACTTTTATTAGCATATACGATGCCATTCGAATTAACTTTAAATATTGATTATATTGACACAACTATCATACTAAATAATGTACATAAATGTTATTGTGTAGAATTTAAATAATAACGCCATGGAAAATTGTATGTTAAACTTCATCATGTTCTCTATAGTAATTTGGTTGACATTTCCAAGAACAATGGACAAGAAGCTAAAATCAAATATTTTTCATTAAACAAATTGAGTATGGTGTCCCACTATTGCTCAGGTACGTGGAACACTATGCTCACACAATTAATTAAGTTATATATGACACCGTGAGGAATACCTGTTTTGCATATCAAACTTATCTGGTCATTTATCAAATAAATGACTTGCCAATTTGTATAATTTGGTTATATTTTACAAGTTTAGCTTGGTTGTGTCATACAAACAATCACACAATTGTTTTCAAAACATATTTATTGAAAACATACCTTGTCCCTTCTGCCTACCCCGTTGTCCATACACGGCTCTGTCGGTCTGTTCCGTAGGACATATGGCCTACTCCGTTGTCCATGCACGTCTCTGTCGGTCTATTCCGTAGGACATATGGCCTACCCCGTTGTCCATACACGTCTCTGTCGGTCTGTTCCGTAGGACATATGGCCTACTCCGTTGTCCATGCACGTCTCTGTCGGTCTATTCCGTAGGACATATGGCCTACTCCGTTGTCCATACGCGTCTCTGTCGGTCTATTCCGTAGGATATGGCCAAATCCGCAGGCGTATTACTAGTTGGCGAGTAATAATCTTGTCATGTATGACAGTTATCATTCAATTACTATTACAAGCATCATTAAATACATGTTTAGTTTTAGACTACAGCCCAGGGACATCTCAACAGTTTTTTCATAATTGTATTAATTTATGCAGATATATTCTTTACCTTACTTTACTACAATTTACGTTATTACATTGAGTTTGACCAGGTTTTTCTAAGGTTCAGCTGATAGAGGCAGTGCGAAGTTTCATACGGTTAACATTTTTTACAACAGTTTTACTTTAACATAGTAACTAATTGTGCTTTATGTCGCGCGTAGCTTGCGTCAAAATGAGAATATCCCAACAAACCTTGAATTTGTGAATTAAATAGGCTGTTAAAATTAGAGTGGTTCAACTATTTGATTTTCAATTCATTAAGCTAACTTTATGGAATATTGACCAAAAACAAACGTCTACTTCACCGTGCTATGCAAAATTCCAACGTCATTACCGTCAACCCAGACAAGCATTCTGACGGTTACTTTTCACTATTATGCACATTTTTGCCAACACAACAACATAACATCATACTTTTTAAGATGGCAACCGATTGTGTTTTGTGAATTGTGAATTTTTTTCAATTCAAAATTATATAAAAACGAACACTCGAAAGATTGCAAACTCTTTAACTTTGTGTTCTTAGCTATATGATCATACCATCAAGAAATAATTTAAATAAATAAATTTAATAATAATAAATAAATTTAAATGGTGTCTATGCCAGGGGAAGTAAAATGTCCCACACAAGGGTAAATGTGTTACCTGTTGTGGACTCTCTCATGCTTTCTGCAGAAGCGTCCATGACGCGGCTGTGTCAATTATGTTAACTACCTCGCAGAAAAGATACGATTGAATTAATATAGCCCGGTGAACAAATAGACGCATTTGTTCCACGAAAGCCAACGACCCAGAGCGCAAGAATTGTGCTGTCATCAACATTCATATAATTATTAATCAATTTAATATTTATAAATAATTTACAATGCATGCGTATCTATATATAAATATATACATCATGGTTAAAATCAACTAATATTATTTAATTATAATTTAGACACACATTAGTCATATATATATATATATATATATATATATATATATATATATATATATATATATATATATATATATATATATATATACGTCATGTTTAACTAAATTAGTATTATTATTTTATAATTTATACATATATTAGTCTTGCTTTAAATAATTTATGATTTATTTAACTAATTTATCTTATAGATACATTTTTTTTATTGATTATTCATTTAATTATTACATTTATTTAATTTATTGTTTTATTTTATTTATTTTAATTATATTAATATCTATTGTACTGTATATATATATATATATATATATATATATATATATATATATATATATATATATATATATATATATATATATATATATATATAAATACATATGTGCGTGCGTGTGTGCGTGCGCCCGTGCGTCCGTGCGTGCAAGCATACGCAGTTTAGTCAAATTACTCGATATTTTCACAACAAAATCCAATGTGAAAACGTTAACCTACCGACTTCACAACGAGGCGACAAAATCATGAATAGACTGGTGCATGCATCCAAATATGTATCATAAGAAGGGTCGTGTAGGTAATGTTTAAGTTAAGTAAAGTAGGGCAACAAACGGTCTTACGGTGATCTGGATGTGCTCAATCCAGAAAGTGTAATTTGTAATTTAGGGGGTCAAGAATTCTTTCCACACTAAGCCAACTTTGTGAATTCAGAACAATCATGTCACCATAACACCGTTGCTAAGAAATCATTATTATACTTGCTAGAAGGTGTTTCTCTGTTTCGTTTACACATCGGTAGGGATTTTGTTTTTGTTAGTTACAACGAACCCATCAACAGTTTGCCAACATCACTTTTTTGGATGCAGCACACCCAAAGCACCATAACACCGTTGTTAATGAAATCATTATTAAATTAATGTATGTATTACACCGTGGGCTAATCGGGCGTCATATTATTTATTTAATGAGTAAAGGACCAATCCCACAGTTTGCCAACATCACTTTTTGGATGTCCCGCATCCAAATCACCCTAAAACCGTTTGATGGCGTGCTTTACTCAAACATGCCTGGTTTTAATTTTCTGAAATTGGTATCGGTCTAGTAGAGATTTCACTGTTTATGTGTGTTCCGCATGTAAAGAATAGCTTTCTAAATTCTTTCTGGAATACCTCGTACTTCAGTGCGTAGATGATCGGGTTGGCGCAACAGTTCAAGAGTATCGCGATAACTGTAAAGTTGTAATACTCACCGGCGAAGTCGGCGGCGTAGCCGAAATTAAACGCGAGAAAAGTAAATTGGTTCCAAGAGTTACATAGGATATAACACACGACAATGATCACTAATATCTTTAAAACGTTACGTGAGGCACGCGCCTTCTGGACAGCTACCTCGTTGCCACTGGTTTGTCCCTGAGGAGATACACGGCTCCGTAGGTAGAGAAAGATCCTGCCGTAGCAAGTTATGAACACTGTGATCGGAATGAGGTACTGCGTTATGAACAGCGCTACGCCACAGAACTTCTGCCACCAGGGACTGGCAAAGAGCGTCATGATGTAACAGCGACCGTCAATGACACCGGAAGTTGGCACGAGCAGGGCAAGCATGTCTATCAGTCCAGGAAACCAAGATGCGGCGGCCATTATTAGGACTGTTCGCTTTGAAACAGAGTTATGATGGAATATTGGATGCACAACGGCCACGTAACGTTCAACAGTCAACATGATTAGTGAATACGATGACGATATTATAAAGCTCCACAGTGGAAGGTCACTGAGCCAAAATCTGCAATAGATTTCGCCCATAATTCCTGATAAATCGTGCGCGACCGAAGTTCTCATTGTCGTTAGCATGATACAGACCGCTGCCATCAAGTCGATGCAACTTTGATTCAATATTAGAATGTTAGTCAATATTTTGCGCATTGTTGTACTCTTCCCAATGACGACGATCACTATTAAGTTTCCAAGAATGCCAAGAACAGAAACCGAACCATACGCAATGTTGAGGTGGGCATTCGGCATACGTATGTTCGTCAATGGGCTTCTCGTACCGTTGACGATTATTCCTGGGTGTTTTTGTATTTCAGAAAAGTTCAGTTCTCCCGGATAGTCGCTCTCATTTCCACTCGTTGTCATGGTTTGGTAGGCGTTCGTGCAGTAAGTACAGTAATAAGCAATGTCAATACTAACAGTTTCCCTTTTAGTATTCCGTAACTTAGTATTCCGTATTTAGAAGCGTCACTGGGCTGTCTAGTTTAGCTTAAACAAACCTGCACGCGCGTGATATCAATTGAGGCGGCGTTGTTATATCCATCTAAAAAGAAAACGTAAATCGTCATGAATATGCCATGGTGTATTTCAAAGTGTTCGAAATATATGTTCAATTCTAGCTACTTCTGTCAAGTTAATAATACCGAGGATGTATCGTAAGTTTAAAGGAAAACAAAAGTCATAGTTTTCGGTCTATGCACCTATAAGAGTTACTATCATCAGTTGTAACTACATTGTAGCATGCCATGTGGTTTACTAGGGAAACCTTTTTGAACGCACAACATCTTAATTTCATAGGCTACGCCACACTGTTAGATAGCCCTATGTTACGAGTGTCATAACATGTATTTCCATACACATATTCCTAAGCATGCCAATATGATATGGCCATACTATTTGCGTCCAAACTCAACAGATGCAACATATTTTGGCCGTTGTTTACTAAATTAGTCCTTTTTCTGTCAAAACAGAACGTTTGCGTTTGGTTATATGCATGCCGGCCTCCCTTAATACGTCACATGTAGTCTAGGTTATCCGATTTGCAGGGCTGTCTTCCCTCAAACACTCTATTTGACATATTTTTAGAGAGGATCATGACTGATGTCCTTGAAGTTCACATAGGAACTGTCAGCATCGGAGGCAGGACAGCAACACATTCACGCTTTGCTTTGCAGATGATACCGATGACTTAGCAGGGATAAAAGGAGCTAGTTATCCTAGGACCCGCCTCGACAAAACATCTGCGTCCCACGAAATGGAATTTAGTGCTGAGAAAACCAAGCTAATGACCAATAGCATAAATGGCGTCAACACGAACATCAATGTGAGGGGACAAAGATTAGAAACAGTGTACAACTTCAAGTACCTGGGTTCAGTTATCACGGACGAGTGATCCAAACCTGAGCTGATGTCAAGGATTGCCCAGACAACGGCAATGCTGACAAAGCTGAAACGAATATGGAAAGATAAAACATTGCCCTTCGATCCAAAACTGATTCGATCACTTGCCATGTCAATATTTATATATGCATGCGAGATGGACTCTTACAAACGAAATACAAAGACAAGTACAAGCCATGGAAATGAGTTGCTATCGAAACATCTTTTTTATCTCATACAAGGACCATATAACCAACGAAGAGGTCCACAACAGAATCCAACAAGCCATCGGGCCCTACGAAGATCTCCTGAGCACGGTAAAGAGACGGAAGATGAAATGGTATGGACACGTCTCACGAAAGAAGAAGAGACAGAGGAAAGGCGGGAGGACAACATCCGAGAGTGGACAGGCCTGGATTTCTCAGATACACAAAGGGTGGCAGACGACAGGCAGAGGTGGAGACACCTAGTTGCCAGATCATCGGTGGTGCTGCGACGACACCCCGGGTTAAGGGAATGATGATGATGATAATGCCGGCCTCCCGTAATACGTCACATGTAATCTAGGTTATCTGATTGTCATTGAACTGCGCATACACTTATCGGTCACGTGGTTAACATGTCAGGCCACAGTCACACGGAGAAATTACCGGGTTTCCAACTTTTAGAACACATTCACTGGCGTGATATTCACTTATTTTAGTTGCACACGGTTGGTTTTTATTATCTCTTTTAGGTGCATATATCCAAATCCATGACTGTTGTTTCGCCTTAAAATATCTTGTTATTCACGAACCACAAGATACATTGTTGTTGACATGACACCGGGATTAAACAAAGATGCATCCTCCCGTTTGGAACAGTAATATGTTGGACCATTAGAGAGTGCGCATCGGGATTATGATGGTTTGACAACGCAATACAAAATGACAATGACTTTGCAGATGACCTAGCTCTAATAAATACCGCATGTGAGGCGATGCAAAGAAACACGAATAAAGGATAATCTTAAATATTGGACTGAACAAACAAGGTTGAAGATCAGTGCTATAAAGACGAAACCACTTGAAGCACAAAAATGTTACATCATGATCCACACACCAATAGAGAAGATCAGAAACTTCACCTACTTGAGAAAGTGACGACAAGCATTGGGGCATCGGTGTGGAGACACGAATCAGGTTGGCCAAAGCGATAGCTTCTTTCAGCAAACTGAACATCATATTGAAATTCTGAAACGGTCAACGAACATGAAGATGTTAAACTAAATTGTTATCGCAGTGCAAATATATGGATGGAGCGGAAAGTGTGAGGTGCACAGAGTCACTATACGATAAACCGAACTCGTTTGATAACAGAAGCCTTCAATATATAACACGGAAAAAAACTGCAAAGAAATAAGATACGCATGTCAGTAGGAGTATGTTTGTTTACATCAAGTGGCTTAATAACTCGCAACAAAGGAGTGTATGATATGACGTACTACTTTGTGACTCTGTCCGTTCATTTATATCTCCGTCAGTTTCGAATGTATGGGGCTGATATTTTGTAGGCGTGCCTGGAACCCATGGTGATGGTTTGTACATCAAGATTCCTCCGTGGTGAGGATATTACATATGTGGACGTTGTCACGGATTGGTGAGATTTCCGCTTACTAGTTTGGCTCAAATCTAGTTCGGGTTCTCTGTTTGTATATTTCTGCTCTCGTGAATGATAGTTGCTCAAGGGAAAATGCAACAAAGACAAGTGAAAGACTAATACATTATTTAATACACGATAGGTGCTATGCACTTTACAAAGGGAACAAGTAAATTCCTGGGTTTATAAGCTGAGAGCGTAGACATCTTCTACCTTCCTACCAAAAATTACGATTTCCATTTGGTTCTTACTCTTTAAATCCTAACGCAAATAACCTAAACCACCCCTAAATCGGGTAATACTACGACCCATGCCTAGTTAGTACTCATAATTTTTGTAAGATAAACAAAGCAATGCCTCTAATTACGGGTACGCTAGAGCAAACAAATTGTATTACCCCGGTTGGAGCCGTCAAAATCTGATGCATTCAGTCACACTTGAAATGCTTAGCCCATAAATAAATTATTAGGAAACATAAGTGTAATTTAAAAATAGCAACAATGCTACGAACGTTTGATGTAGATTACGTAACTCCGAACAATTTGAGTTCGTAGTTAGATAACATTGTTAGCATAGATTACGTGATCTTGTCAAACGGCCACATAAGTTCCGTCGTATCGTACGAACGCTTCGTGAAACCGGCAGTTGTACATGATTTTTGGGTATCAATTTGTTAATGTCATTAACATTGCCCTACGAAAAAACTTTACTGGGTATTGCAATGAGTCATAAGCTCTTTCGCAGTGGCTGATTTTTCTCCAGTGCAACGCTGGGCATAGCGCCGTCATGGACAGTCCAAAGCTCGGCTGAGAAAGGAGGAGGGTTGGGCGTGGGGCTAGCACCCCGACCCTGTAAAGAAACTCAACGCTATAGAAACATTCACAACCAATAAACCTACGATGTCTGTCCTGGAAGAGGTAAGGCCTGGTTTACCAGGGCGCATGAAGTGTTGCGGTCCAAGCCGAAAGGATGATACATAAATGACAGTATACATAAAGAAGAGGATACGTAAAGGAGAGGATACATAAAGGGGAGGATACATAAAGGAGATTATGCATAACGGAGAGGATACATAAATGAGAGGATACATAAAGGGGAGGATACATAAAGGGGAGGATACATAAAGGGGAGGATACATAAAGGAGAGGATACATAAAGGAGAGTATACATAAAGGAGAGGATATATAAAAGAGAGTATACATAAAAGAGAGGATACATCAAGGCGAGGTTACATAAAGGAAAGGATACATAAAGGAGAGGTTACACAAAGGAGAGGATATATAAAGGAGAGGATACATAAAGGAGAGGATACATAAAGGGGATGTTACATAAACGATAGGATACATAAAGGGGAGGATACATAAATGAGAGGATACATAAAGAAGAAGATATATAAAGGTGAGGATTCATAACGGGGAGGATACATAAATGAGAGGATACATAAAGGAGAGGATACATAAAGGAGAGTATAGATAAAGGAGAGGATACATAAAAGAGAGGATACATAAAGAAGAGGATATATAAAGGGGATGATACATAAATGAGAGGATACAAAAAGAAGAGGATACATAAAGGAGAGGATATATAAAGGGGAGGATACATAAAGGAGAGGATACATAAAGAAGAGGATATATAAAAGAGAGGATACTTAAAAGGGAGGATACATAAACGAGAGGATACATAAAGGGGAGGATACATAACTGAGAGGATATATAAAGGGGAGGATACATAAATGAGAGGATACAAAAAGAAGAGGATACATAAAGGAGAGGATATATAAAGGGGAGGATACATAAAGGAGAGGATACATAAAGAAGAGGATATATAAAGGTGAGGATTCATAAAGGCGAGGATACATAAAGGAGAGGATACATAAAGGAGATGATACATATAAAGGAGAGGATACATAAAGAAGAGGATACATAAAAGAGAGGATACTTAAAAGGGAGGATACATAAAGGAGAGGAAACATAAAGGGGAGGATACATAAAAGAGAGGATACATAGAGTAGATAATACACAGAGGAGAGGACACATAAAGGAGATGATATATCAATGGGAGGATATATAAAGGGGGGGATACATAAAGGGGAGGATACATAAATGAGAGGATACATAAAGGAGAGGATACATATAAAGTAGAGGATACATAAACGAGAGGATACATAAAGGGGAGGATACATAAATGAGAGGATGCATACAAGGGAGGATACATAAACGAGAGGATTCATAAAGGAGATGATACATAAATGAGAGAATACATAAAGGAGAGGATACATAAAGGCGATGATACATAAAGGCGAGGATATATAAAGGAGAGGATACATAAAGGAGAGGATACATAAAGGAGAGGATACATAAAGGAGAGGATGCATAATTGAGAGGATACATAAAGGAGAGGATACATAAAGGCGAGGATACATAAAGGAGAGAATACATAAAGGAGAGGATACATAAAGGGGAGGATACATAAAGGGGAGGATACCTAGAGGAGAGAATACATAGAGGGGAGGATACATAAAGTAGATAATACATAAATGAGAGGATACATTAAGGAGAGGATTCACAAATGGGAGGATATACAAAGGGGAGGATACGTAAAGGGGAGGATACATAAAGGAGAGGATACATAGAGGGGAGGATACATAAAGGGGAGGACACATAAAATAGAGGATACATAAAGGAGAGGATATATAAAGGGGAGGATACATGTGGGGAGGATACATAAAGGAGAGGATACACAAAGGGGAGGATACATAAAGGAGAATGCAAATTAGAACAACGCACGTTACATATTTATAACTGAAACGTGAAAATCCAAAAACCTTTCAGCAAAATATATGGCAGAAGACTTAACCGTCAGCTCAGTGTTTATTAGGGAAGATGTGATGGGGATATATCAGGTAACTTAGTAATACGGATATAGACAAGCTGGACAGAATGCAAAGAAGAGCAACTAAGCTGATCCTGGAACTCAGAGAAAAAAGTTAAACACAATGTGGCTTGGGACGAAGATATTAAGTCTAAATCAAAATGTGCTTATTTATGATTGAATTGCTATGAAGAAACAATTTCCAAAGTATAGGATGGTTGCATAACTAGAAGACACATGGTGTTAGTAAAAATGTGGTGTAATTTAGATAGTTTTCTAATGCTCATTCACAATGAGGATACTTCTTTAGTACAACAATGTTCTTCGTATTGCACAAATAATTAATGTGTATACATTAATACCCCAAGTAAATTATTCGAGTTTGCATCACCAAAAGAAACCGCGTGTCAACTAAAATGATTCTCAAAACAATGAATCACCACTACTCAATAACTTGAGTAATATTTGAGACAAAACACCCCATTTTTCACCTATGTTAATAATGTTGTTTTCATGTACGCGTGCGCTACCACTTACTTTCTCACGGTGAGCTGAACACGTCCATCATCCCCGAAGGCAGCAACACTAGTGATTCGATTTACAACTATTAATAACAGCCTAATGTCATCTTCATGCTGCACGTTGCCCTGCCCTTTGCAATGATAGACTCGCTGCAGTGGTCATGCGAACCGGTCAGCGAGTTCGCTTGTCAGGCAACGTTATGAGGAACCACACTAATCGATCGTAGCTAGCAAGCCTTGCATGATATTACACAAAGCCACCAAAGAGCAAAGGACGTTGTTCGAAATAAACTGTTATATGCATATATAAACACACAAGCTCTTCAGCACGCACGCACGCACGAACCCACGCACACACACACACACACACACACACACACACACACACAATAATAAAATTCATTTATTGTTAGGATGCTTTACTTTTCATAGTTCATTTTCTTCATGTCCAAATATCATATCAAAAACAGTTCTTCTTGGTGTTCTGTGATGTCGAGAGACAACACGATGGTTTCATGTTAAATACTAACTAATGGGAAATCAGGAAATCAGTTTTTTCTTACTAGTTATCATATTGGCCGGTTCGACTTTTCCTCCTCCTTCTTTTACATAACGATCATTCCGGGTAGCGTATATTCCCCGAGTCGATATGGCGTGTGGCCGGCGTGCTCTGTGTCGTCCAGACCGCAGACGTTTCAGACCAACTACAGTAGTCGTGGCCGTAGTGTATACAAAATGTTGGTCATCTACACGACTAACCCCACAATGAAGTGAGGGGAATAGGTTAGATATGAGATACATAACAGTGCAACGTTAGAAACTGGGGTTGTGTCATTGATGTCGGCATTAAAGCGACAGTCATGCTTTGGGGGCAATGCACTTAACAAACTATTCATTTGCAACCATAATCAAGAATATCACACAATTGGGTTTATAAGATTATTTTATAATAGTTGGAGATTCTGGTAAAATCTCAATTATACTGAGGGCTGACATGTTTATTGGTCGACCAATAAGCGCCTGACAGTTCTAAGAAATCGATTTCCAGTTAGACGCATTAAGTGCGTTCGACCGAAATCGAAAGACCGTCGGAAGCAACACAGATTTTCAATCATAATGAATGCTAATTCAAAACGGAGAAATTTAGTAATCAAATGCCAAACTATGTTGCACTAGTTGAGTTTAGGCGCGAAGAGCATGGCCATGTCCTGTTTCCAGGTATAGAACCTAGATGTCTACAAATATATATGCTTTCATTTGGTGAGCGAAATATTGCCAGATTACACGCACTCGTCATTGGAATCAACACGCTTTGTTTTCATATTAAAGTACTTGCGTGATATTTATGTTTGTGGTAGCACATGTTTGTGTCTTAGTAATTCTTATAGAAACATTATTATGGATTTATGATATTCTCGGATTTGACAGTTCATTGATGCTCTCCATAATGCCTGAACTTAGCAAAACGACTTTCAGGAATGAAATAAAAAACCATCTTCGTACAAGGGGAAGATCGTTTTGATGCTTGGAAAACTCACTTCAAACAATTGCTTTCTTCAGATAATACGAAAACATCCAACAATCCAGTTGATCCCAACATTGACACCGATCTATGAGAACAACCCACCCCAACATTGACACCGACATCTTCTCACTAGCAGCATTTAACATTGCTATCAAACAAATAAAATTTGGCAAAGCCCCATTGAAATGTGGCGACTACCCAAGTTAAGGAAAGATTTATTGAAATTCTGCAACGAAACATATTTACGGAAAAGTCCACCGGAATGCGGGCTCTCGGGTATCGTACCTGTACTTTAGAAAGGTGACCTGACTCTTCCTGAAAAAAGTTTAACAAAGACTGCTGTAAAGGTCTACAATCCACTCCTGCTTAAAATAATTCGCCCTGAACTAAAAAAAATCTAAACAAACTGTTCCGGAAAGCAACCATTTCAACATTAACAAAGGAGTTCTCCAAGGAAACCCTCTCGCCCCATACCTGCTCATCATGGTATTGGACTACATACTAAGAACTGCGATTGATGACAGAGAAGGACCAAACGTAACCAGACGCCGAAGCACCAGACATCCAGCCTCCCTCCTCCATGACCTGGATTATGCTGATGACATCGCTCTGTTTGACAACACGATACAAAAAGCAGAACTTTTACTTCATCAAGTGGAAAGTGCTTCAAAATCTACAGGACTATTTATCAACCCAATCAAAACAAAATACATGCATATCTACCCGTCTGATAGTATACACTCTTCAGATGAGAGTCAAATTGAGAAAGTAGAGGATTTTAAATATTTCGGATCTTATACAAACTCACAACATGACATCCAGTGTAGAAAAGCCTAGGCATGGGCGGCAGTTCACGCCCTCGACAGAGCTTAGATGGCACCCAACTGTAGACTCACCAAACTGAAGATTTTCAGGACGGCGGTTGAACCGATCCTGATATATGAATGCGATTCGTGGTCGTTAACACAAATAGTAAAAAATGCACTGAATGACTCCTACACAAGAATGCTGCAGAAAATTCAAAACGTATCATGGCGTCATTACATGACCAACCTAGAACTGCATGGCTCCCTCCCACGGATTACCTCCATCGTTAGACAAAGGCTTCGTCGTTTGGCAGGTCATACGATGCGTTATGACGAAGAAGCCAACAAAGGTCCTGCTTTGGAAGCCCGATAGCCGTCGGAGAAGAGGTCGACCAACAAAAATTCTGCAAAACATCCTAAAGAAAGACACGAACTTCAGCGGGACAAAGTTACTAACAGAAAAACCAAAACCTTTGGAAGGAAATCATCATGTCACCACATTAAGTGGATAACATCAGTAAGTAAAGTAAATAACTCTTATTGGTGCATAGGCACAACACCATGATTGATAATTGATAACGCAATAATTCAATCTACATGGCTCGTGTTTATATATATATATATATATATATATATATATATATATATATATATATATATATATATATATATATATATATATATATATATATATATATATATATATATAAACACCTGCATAGCGTCGCTCCGTAATGAGCACTATAAAGCCGGCTATATGATATATCAACATAATTTCACTACAAACATATCATATCAACCATATAAATTTTCACCACTTTTATTGTTTTTCTAACCAAGAGCAAGTACAACAATTAAAGGTTTATAACACAAAGGAGTGTGTATCATATGTACAAGCAGCACAATTTAGAACAAGTGAGATTGCATTTTACTAATGGGCATGCATGGTTACTAGTTGCCATGTACAGAAGACGAACGGGTTGCTTACATCAAATACAGTTTTATAATGCAACAAGCTGCAGGACATAATATTTATTACTAATCACGTAGTCGTTCCGATGGATGCAGTTCCTCTGCATCCTAAGTGAACCTTTCGACACTTTTTCCGGAATGTTTCGTACTCCAGCGCGTAAATGATCGGGTTCATGCAACATTTAGCAAACAGCGCTATGACGGTGAAGTTATAGAACCTGTCGTGAAGTCGACGGGATACCCGAAGTTAAACGCGGAAAACATGCACTGGTTCCACGAATTACATAAGACGTAACATACAACAACAATGACTAACATCTTTATAACGTTGCACCTGGTGGGCGAATTTCGCATTGTTGCCTCGTTGCCACTGGATTATGCTTGTGGTATTACACGAATCCGAAGACGTTTGACTATTCTACTGTAGCAAGTAATAAATGCAGTAATCGGAATAAGATATTGTACCGAAAAAACAATACGCCACAAATTTTCTGCCAAGTGGCACTGCAGAAAAGAGCAATGACATAACAACGACCGTCAATGACACCGGAAGTCGGCACGATGACACATGATACGGCCATTAGTCCAGCCAACCAAGCCGAACCAGCCAATAGCAAAAAATTTATCCTAGAAAACGAGTTGTGATGGAATATTGGGTGTACGATAGCGACATACCGTTCAATGGTTAAAACGATTAGTGCATATGACGAAGAGCTTAATAAGGTCCACAAAGGCAGATTACGGAGCCACAACTTGTAGAATACATCTCCTGTGATTCCTGATAAATCTGCCACGGGCGTCCGCGTAGTAGTGGGTAGAATAGCGATGCGATAAAGTCGATGCAACTTTGATTCAAGATGGTCGTGTTAGTAAACGTCTTGCGCATCGTTGTACTCTTTGAAATAACGATGATCACGATCAAGTTTCCAAGAATGCCAACCAACAGCTGCTAAAACATGCGCTATTTTGATGTATGTATTCGGCATTCGTACGTTCTCCATTCCACGGTTCACCCAGTTGTTCTATGAACCCACTTGTCGTGTTTCGGAGTCGCGAAATGCCGTCTGCAACACGTTGTCATTGTCAAGCATTGCCATGGCTTCTGCAATTAGGCGTTAATGCTCTCAATTACGTCAGCATTATCCAATGTATGTCTTTCACAATATCTCATAAAACATTGCCACGGTTGTTAGGTGTTTGTGTTCTCCTTCATGTCAATGGCAACATTAAAATATATCTCATAAGAACATTGCCACGACTACATTCCTTACGCGTTAGTATACTCCCTCTTGTCGCCGAAGTATCTCATAGGATCATAGCAGTTATTGAATATTTCATTGCACGGCACTTGTGTGCCCATCACCTTAATGGATGCACAGGTACGTCAAATGAAACGTATCTCATATGTTTGCCTACAACACACAACGCACGGGATACAAACATCGACAAAGATTACATCTTTCATAGGATATAACAGAATTCACATGTGTCAGTTTAGTTTTAAATAATGTTTCTGATGACTATATATTAGTGTAGTATGGCCTGCTCGGAGAATATGTTTCCTATGTTTTGGAAATGGGTATGACATCGTAAATAACATTTGTATATTTAGCAAAATAGCGACAATCAAGGCAGCATAAACTCATATTATCCTACATAGTCAATAAGCCGGTAACACACACACACACACACACACACACACACACGCATATATATATATATATATATATATATATATATATATATATATATATATATATATATATATATATATATATATATATATATATATATATATAAACATTTATTTTCTTTCTATTTCTTCGTGTAAAGTTTTGTTTCAGTATAAAGCTCTATGTACATAACTAACATTTATGCTATATAACATGATTCTACGAAGATCGGTGTCAAAATGACCGCATAGAAAGACATATTTACTTACATAACATCAGTAAACAACTGTTTTATGCTCTCACAATATAGATCTATAACTGACCCCGGTATTCTGTAGACACAACTCACTATTACATGTATCTGTTTTTCATGTCGAATTCCACAGTGACACCATTCAAATATATGCTCTAACATCTTGGATTGCACTGATCGAAGTGTGCAAGTAAATATTTGATAGACATATTTGATTGACACCCCCTCCTGTTCTGTTGCCTTACAATGTGAAAAACGTGATATCCACTTAGTGAATAATCATCAGTTGGGTTTGAATCAGTCCAGGTTTCTGAAATAGTTATAATGCCAAACGATAGTTTAAGATCATCAAAGAAATGAAAAAAGTTTATTCTTATTTAAACTTCAAGCATTAAATTGTGTAAATGATAGTTCACTCTGTGATTTGATATTACGTATATATTATATGTATAGTAAATACTTACTTTTTATGTGCTATCATTTTTCAGTTTATTAAGAGTGTTTACATGCTTCAATTTCCGTTTTGCCAAGTTATAGAACAATTACCTTAGAGGGTTTGCAATATGCTTGTGCACCCTCGTCTAACTCAAGCTCAGTCTGTTAGGCACGCCACCTCTTGGCCGAGTAATTGAAGGAGCGGGCAATCTGCTGGACTAATTGTGCCTGCAGTCCACGATAGATGCCAGCCAGATTAGGGGTGGACCAGGTTGGATTGGGAACGGGTTGGATTAAAAAAGATGTTTGCATAGCCACGAAATGGAAAACAAATATTTTGCATTTGCCATATTGGCGAGGAAGCACGTGCGTACGTGCGTACATAGGTAAGTGCGTACAGCTATCTACGCGCTTCCATATATTTGAAACGTTTGTGCATATTAGTTGAAGGATTAACACTTCATTGATATTTCACTAATTTGTAATTAGTTATAATATTGAATAGTTATGTATTTAAAAGGGTTATGTTAATTTCGTAATTGCACGGCGCTTATACGCAAAACGCAATATTTCTAATGTGTGTGTTTCGAGAACGGTATTGCTCGTTGTTAAGTTGTTTAGCGGTCTAAAGTCAACATATATCAATTGAGGCACTATATGAACAACTTAATTAATACCAGCAAAGAATTGTAGTAAAAATCGTAAAATCACAACGCATTTCATTGAATGAATACAAACTAATGCAACACTTAGTAATTTTTTTCAGCTAACGTCCAGATATTTGTTTTAAGCAAAAGATCGCATTTGTGTAGTACAGACAATTGGTCACGTTATTATAGATTGAAAATAACCGTAAATCTACGCAGCAACGTGTTTAATTCTCAGGGCAGATATATATATATATATATATATATATATATATAGAGAGAGAGAGAGAGAGAGATATTTATGTGTGTGTGTGTGTGTGTATATATATATATATATATATATATATATATATATATATATATATATATATATATATATATATATATATATATATATATATATATAAATCGGTGGAATCCGCTGAGTTTCGATGATACGAACAACACCTTGCAAGAGGAAACGACGGCTGGACAATAAATCATCATTGTTATCCGAATTTCCACTTTGTTCGTCGACCTGGGAGAGACGCATGGAGCGGAAAATGTAGGTTGGTTCACATGTTGTATTCGACGGAGACAAATGGTGGCATAGTGATTAGAATTTCGGACTCTAAATCTTGAGTTCAGCTGTATACCTGAGCACCTGGCTATACGTAGTGTTGGCTATGTGAACGAACAGTCTTTGCACAGTAATTGCAGCGTGGCTATCCGCTTCCCAGAGAAGTCGAGTTGGCGTTGGAATTAACATGTCTGCCAGGGGGTGAAGTGTATTGCGCTTTGAACATTCCCAAGGGCTGGATACCCAACTATATCAGAATGTACCTTTGCTTTATCACGGTTATTTCGTTATCACAGAACCGTTGGGACATTTGCAACATACAGCACTGATAACATTTACGTATGCAGAGAACCACCAGTTCGCCCAACTACGAATGTTCCAAGCTGCGTTAATAAACTTTCATTGGTCAGCTTGAATCTGCAACTAGACGTAGTCAAGCTAATCGCGAGTGGAACGAAGATGACATATACGCATATGACATTTAATCCCATGTGTAGTGATTAAACACGTGGAATAGAACGTAATGTGATATGTTGTCAGAATACGTGTTACAATCTTCCACCTGCTACCTGCTATCAACGATACGTGTGTTCTCTGTGACGAGACGTTATTTTTCTACACGAATAAAGTCGACCGGACAAGGACTGTTATTATACAATAAACCGCGTAACTACTTTCGACGTCGTTGCAAAACACGACGATAAAATACAGCGCATAGTTGACGTAAACCTTTATGCGGCTGAGCAATTTAGAAAAAAACTGCATGATTGTATGCTGCACGATAACCACTGAAAGGATATCAGCTAGCACGGATCCCTATTTTCGTATATCTGAATCTAGGGTTGATCTAAACAAGCACGTCAAAAATGTTATACAATAAACCGCCGAAAGAGCTAAGACGCAGCACGAATAGAACACATAAAATTTGTTTTTTCAAGTGAACTCTGTCTATCACTAAGGACATCGGTAATAACTAACATTGGATATGGCACGTGTTCAAACATAAAGTTTTAGTGTAACAAAATACCACGCATGTCTGCAAGCAAACCAATTTAGTTATAATTACACTAATTTCGACACGTCTATTATTTTTACATTACTATACTTGAAAGCCTCATCAAAGGCAAGAGGAGTAGCACCACGCGCTTATATATTGATTCCGACACGCGGCATGCCAAATTACCGGCAGAGGCGAAAAAAATAACGTTCGACTGCAATCGTTCTACATCTAGCCCCACTTTCCACGTTCCGAGATAAAACCAGCGAAATGACGTGTTGTGTAACATTCAAAACAAATTGATTACAAATCAGTTCTTAGAGGTAAGTAGTGGCTTTGGTGGTTGTGGTGATTGTGGTGGTTGTGGTGATTGTGGTGGTGGTGGTGGTTGTGGTGGTGGTGGTGTTTATGCGCATAACTTACTATTGTTATGATTTATCAGCGTTTCAAGTCCAATGACTCGGTAATGAATAGGACCAGATACATGATATGTTATGTATGCGCGCTTATTGATATGCCCGACGACTTGGTCGAATGTCGCGAGTAGTGTAGTCTCGAACGGGCTGCCTGCATCGCCGATTGTGAGCCGTGATGGCGGGGTTTGTGAAAGCACGAATGGACGCTACACGAACGACACGATGGGCCTGACGGCGAACAATTACGAACTCGAACAGTCCGAACGATATGTGAACGACCTAGCCATGTACACACAGTCTTCTTTTGAGATTACATTATTCAGTTTACATTATTCAGAATAGTCTGTTCGCTGTTTATTCTTTGCATGTGATAACGTGCTATTTACTATGAAACCTCTTGGATTGTTAAACGGTTTTCAATGAATGATTGATGGCTCTGTCAATAATTGTTGTTGTTGTTGTTGTTGTTGTTGTTGTTGTTGTTGTTGTTGTTGTTGTTGTTGTTGTTGTTGTTGTTGTTGTTGTTGCAGCTCCTAGCGACCAAATATTTCACTTGTCCTAAATTCTTCCCAAGAACTACACCTAGCGACAAAATGTACAAATATATAAAATATATTCATTACAAGAAGTCTCTCCTATTCACCATATATTTAATACATTCACCAATATACATTGCAAGAAGCGCCTCCTAGTGATCACACATTTAATAACTGTACCTATTTGTTAACATTAGAGAGCAGATCTTTTAACCTTAGGCAGCCCCATTTGGCGCACTTAGGTCAAACTGGAGGAATGCGCTGATGCACTTGTGTGGAAGTGGGCAACGTCCTCAACTAAAGCATTACGTGCCCTCTTTTAATTTCTTTCAATATTGACATCGCGCATAGCCACATGTGTTGGAGTCTATTCACATTTGGCGTTTCACCCAGCTATCTCCGTCCGTCCAATCCTGCATTTGCTTCTATCTATTAACATCTCCATAAGCTTCCGCCTGTCTTTCTTATCTTCACTTCCGTCCGCTTGCGCCTTCGTTCATCACTGTTCGCCTTCATCTTCTAGCACCTTTGGCTGTCGACTCACCCCGTCCGCTAACATATTCAACCATTACAGGCCACGGCACCCCACCCACATTCGGCCGTCGTCTCTTCAGCCATTACTGCCCATCTCTCCCTTTTTTCACTTCCTTCCACTACCTCTACATTGACCACCGTAAGGCTTCCTTGTCCACTTGTCATCTGGGCCTTTGCTTTGTATGACAATCTTGTTAAATATTTTTTAAAGACGTGGAAATCCGTAAATACAATTCTATATCGACAGAAATTAAAAGCACTGCTTGAACACTCTTCATTGGATACATTGTGTGGTTCTTTTTCAAAATACTTCACAGAAAAGATAGTTCGAATACTATTGAATTTTGGCATTAAAAATAATGACTATTATTATTCTGAACCACCTCTTTCTAGAAATGCTCTACAGTGTTTCACAACTGAAGTTCTTACTGAAGTTCTCATTATCATTAAAAAATCACCTAACAAATCGTATGATCTAGACACATGGTGATCCACGTACCTGAGCACTAGTGGGGCACCATGCTAACTTTTTTTTAATGAAAACATATTTGATTTTACCGTCTTCTTCTTTATTGTTCTTGGAAATGGCAACCAAATTACAATAGAGATTTTGACGGAGTTTAACATACAATTTTCCATCTGATGATAACGATATATTTTGGGGCGCAGGCGGAATTTTAATAAAATACGTGCCCGGTTTGTTGGATATCTGCCTAGCATCAAAAAGTAAGGATTCATGGATGCCTATTTATATTTGCATCATAATTACACACAACAACAAGTATCTTGTCAGTATTTATCCATTTGAAGAAAATCTGTAGTAAACCGGGATACGACAGTATTCCTCCCAAAACCCGTATTTTATACGGGATATTAACGTTGACTATTACTTAAACTATTCACGCAGTACTTATATGAACATCAACTAACCTAGCTCATTCGCGATGGGATAAATGAGGGAGTTTTAAATTGTTGAATGCATTACACATCCCTACACAGTGGAATCAATTGCACATAAATACACTTACCTCATGTACGAATGCTATGCAATTGACAAAACATTGATACATTTACAAAGGTAGCTGTTACCATCGCAACCAATCAACACTAATCAGCCAGACACTGCTAACTAATGTAATTTTCCAGTACTTACAACACCGTACAAGAGCATCAGGAATGGATGCATAGTACAGTACTGCAATACTCAATTTATAATTTGTAGGCCTATTGTGAGTATTTGCAATAGTGTATCGCCACCTAGCGACCAATATGAAACAAACATGACTATCTATTAATTGCCTTCACAAAGAGAAAATAACCGCGCACTCCTAGTCTCGCTTATTCGATTCTCGCTCTTCTCGTGAACTCGACGAGATCAGTCTGGCCTGATAAATATGGTGTGACTGTTACGGAATCCATTTTGTTTAGGCGCTATCGTGAATTGCCAGCAGCCCATCAGCGTCGTTATTGAGATTCTACACAATAACATCATTTTGCATGATTTAATTTTCAGTATGACAGTTGTGTCAACATAATCAAAGTTTAAAGCTGATTCGAATGACATCGTAGAAACTGAAAACAGTTTACTCTTATTTGAAGAGTTAGCTAAATCCCCGGTTGAAAGAAAATCAATTAATTAATTAATTATATATGTACCTAGAATCTGGGTACATATCATAATCAATAATATATAAACATTTATTTTCGTTCGATGTCTTTATGTCAATTTTGTTTCAGCATAAAGTTCTACGTACATAACTACTAAGAAGATTAATGCATCGTCCTCTGTGTTGTACACCATTTCGCAGATTTGATACAATAGATCTTTCAATAACCTGATTGGCCTTAAGCGATGCGAAAACTTTTTTGTGGCCCGTCAGAAAGAAACGTTTCTGTCTGGCGACGCGTCAATCTGACATTGTCTTGAAAACCTTGTAACAACAAGGTTTACACACATTGGTTGTAGTGATATAGGCAGAAAGCCTGGTCGTTGTTATCCTAATGTCGATAGTCGATAATCATAAACATGTAACGTTTAAATGATGTTTAAAAATTATGGTTCATTAAAAAAATGTTGGCGGGGAGATGTTAGAATAAAATTGATGTTATATAACATGATTCTACGATGCAAAAACTAGCATAATTTTTACGAACTGATTTAAATGCATTAGCATGTGCATTAGCATTGCGTCGTGCGCGCGTCGCGCGCGTCCAATCGCTCTCGCATACTCCAAACAGAACACTCAAGTAACCCATTCTGTCACGCAGCATGACAAACAAGAGGCATCTGGTGAACTTATGTACATTTATATACAGAAAATGTGTGTCAGCAGTGATTGAGCAATTACGGTGTGTTCCTGTGAAGCAGGATGTAGTTCATTGTGGCTTTCTTGGACACATGTAGCACAGTCGCGGGTGGCTCATAGGAGTGAGTGTCAGCCTTACAGTTCACATTCACTGACAGAAGGGCAGCGATGGTGTCCTGGGCCAACTCCGAGCGGTGCTCCGTGTCGATCTTATTGACCATGGAGATAGCCCGCTCTGAGTCGGCGTTGCTGTGGAGCATGTGTAGATAAATCTTCATGACGGCTGAGAGAGTGGCGAAGGGATGATCTCCCCTGCAGTGGGGCGTGTCGCCATGGCGGCCCAGAACGCATCCAAACCCCCATCCATCGGTGGCAGCTCTGCGTCCGTAGCCATGGCGAACTCCACGAATTCCGCCCGCAGCCTATCAGAGTAGTCTTCCGGGAGCAGGTGATCTGGCCAGATCGAGCACTGAAACACACCAAAGCAAAGCATTCAATACAAGTAAAGCAACACTTTTCTTGCAATCTCCCTGAACACCAGATCCAACTGAATCACACCAAAACATTACAAGAAAGAACATACATACTTTATTATATAATATGCTTAGCTTAATACTGTTAGTTTGTTAACTTTCTTATTTTATATAAATAAATTAAATATAGGTTGTCAGAATTTACGATGCATATATGTATGTACCTGTGTTTGTGTTGAATTTCTCCTTCAGATCTGGCCGGAGGACCTCCAACTCAATCAGCAGCTGATTGTTGGTGGGCAGTTTCTTTACCATCTTGGTCACCTACAAATCACATTTCATTTATAGTTTGTTTTAGCTTTTCGCAGAAATTTATACAAATCTAACTATAAAATGATTCACATGACGAAGCGAGCCCGCACATCATCGCTGATGTGCAGAGCACCCTCTGCGTCTATGGCGTCATCCTCCTTATCCGCAGCCTCCGCGTCTGCGTGCTGCAGGTGATCCATCGCACGCTGCCCAATGTCCAGGTCGTCATCCTTCACCTGCCTGGTGCAGTCCACCTTGCCGAGGTCGTCCCGGATGGCTGCCAGTTGGACGAAGCGTGCCATCATGCCGTTGATGAGGCGCCGTGACTCGTCAGCAATGAAGGCCACCTTCCTGCCATTGCCAATCTGAAGTCAGACATACATGTAGGTACAGAAACACAGCGAATGCATGCGATCGATAACAGCAAGGGGACACTTTCAATTTGGATCTATTGTGAAATGTGTTTCTATGATTGTTAAGCTGCACAGCATAAAGAAAATACTGTCACGTGTAGACTATTATATTACCACAAAAAATATTAATAATATTAGTTCGCGGAACCAGTATTATCTATGTCAGAACTGGTGAACATTAATATTTATCCAAATAACTATTTAAGTCGGATCATATCAGCAAAATCCGAAGCAAATTACATACCTGAAACAAGGCGTTGTACTTGTTCTTAGGCACCATGATGAACGCCATGAAGAGCAGGTAATGACACAACTGCTCTCCCCGGAACGCCTCTGAGCAGCGATTGACCCTGCTGTCCGCCTTCTGCGCCTCCGGATGGCTGTTAAAGTACGCCCGCATCGCAGCGTACTGGCTGAGGAGACGCTGCACGCACGGGAAGAGAGAGAGAGAGAGAGAGAGAGAGAGAGAGAGAGAGACAGAGAAAGAGAGAGAGAGAGAGACAGAGAAAGAGAGAGAGAGACAGACAGAGAAAGAGAGAGAGAGAGAGAGAAAGAGGGAGAGGGAGAGAGAGAAAGAGAGAGAGAGAAAGAGAGAGAGAGAAAGAGAGAGAGAGAGATAATACTTTTTTATATAAATTTATTCAGGTGGTTTTCGTTAAATTGACTGCAAATTAAAATTGGTTTAGGACGTAATTACAGTTAATACTTCACATTCGGCCTGCCTTAAGTCTGATGTACCATGTTTTGAAAGCAAAACAATCTGTCACATGCGTACAATTGTATACTGTACTCTATTCAGTACTGTGTATTTTTATTTGTAACACGGCAAGTAACATAAGTATTACACTTCTTCTTTCCCTTTTTTCCACAATTTTATATTTACGATATGTTGTTCTATGATGTTATTGTTGTTTTTGTTGTTGTTGTTGTTGTTGTTGTTGTTGTTGTTGTTGTTGTTGTTGTTGTTGTTGTTGAAAATAAAGATTCATTCATTCACTCACCTTATAAATTATAATATTTATAAATTCGTAAATTAGATGCCCTAACAAGTTATGATCTTTCATAGAGAGAAAATTAAATTAAATGAGTTCGTCAAACAAGTGTAATTCTTCCAAATAGAAGGAACAAAGTGTCATAAATGCGTGCGTGCGTGTGTATCTTCCTTGTGTAGTTTTGAATAGGTGCGTTTGTTGAGTACGTGTGTGTGTTTAGATGCATGTTTTGTCATCGTTGGTTATACCTACATGTATAACAATTGGCTATAGTGCACGATGTTTGATAGTTTTGTATGTACTAATGTTTGGTGTAGTTCGCAAACCCACTTAGACTATGTGTGATGATTTTTTTTATTTTCCATAGCTGGTGTATTGTTTAAAGTGTTAGGTAGAGTGCGTCTCAGGTTGATTAGCAAATTCATGTTGTGTTTTAATTGTATGTAATTCATGTTGTCTTCGTGTGTTGTGAGTGAAGATGTTTGCATTTGTTGTCAGCTGCCAATTTTGCAGGTAAGGTGGTAATAGATTTGCATAAATTTTAAATATAAGTTCTTCTTGTAATATTAGTAAATCTGTGATTTTTAAAAAAATAATCTTTTGAAAAGCGGATCCGTATGTGAATTGTATCTACTCGTTGTTAGTTTTCTAACAGCCTCTTCTTTTGTACGTTGTGTATTCTTTCACTTTGAGAGCCACATATCATATTACAATAGTTCATATGTGTTAGGATTAGTGTATTACTTTAAAAAAAATTATGTTTTGGGGTAATACTTAATTAACAGTCCAATTGTTCTGGAACATTTATTTAAAGTGATTTTACATTTACAAAGAAGAGGTCGACCAAAAAAAATTCTACAAGACATAAACCTCAGCGGGACAAATTTACTAACTGCATTGCAAAAACGAATCCACTGGAAGGAAATCATTATCATCACGTAAGTAAGTAACGTAACTATCATAGGTGCATAGCCACAAAACCATGATCTTTGTTACACATTAATCAAGTCTACATGGCTCGTGTTTTTATATAAGAACACCTCCATAGTTCGCTCCGTATTGAGAATTATAAAGCCGGATTAGTTTCACACATATCATATCAACCACACAAATATTCACCACTTTTATTGTTTCTCCAAGTGTAGGTACAACAATTAAAGAAGTATATAACACAAAGAAGTGTGTATCGCATGTCCAAGCACCACAATTTAGAACGTGTGAGATTACATGCTACTAATGGGCATGCATGGTTACTAGTTGCCACGTACAGAAGACGAACGGGTTGCTTACAAAAAAATACAGTTTTATATTGCAACAAGCTGCAAGACATATATTGCAAATCACGTAGTCGTTGCGATGGGTGCAGGTCCTTCGCATTTAAAGAGAACCTTTCGACACTCTTTCTGGAATGTTTCGTACTGCAGCGCGTAAATGATCGGGTTGATGCAACAGTTAGCAAACGTCGCTATGACGGTGAAGTTATAGAACCCGCTCTTGAAGTCGACGGGATAGCCGAAGTAAAACGCTAAAAACGTGCAATGGTTCCACGAGTTACATAAGACGTAACATACAACGACAATGACTAACATCTTTATAACTTTTCGCCTGGTGCGCGCCTTCCAATTTATTGCCTCGTTGCCACTGGATTGTGCTTGTGGTATTACACGAACCCGAAGTTGTTTGACAATTCTACTGTAGCAAGTAATAAAGACAGTAATCGGAATAAGATAGAGCACCAACAAAAAAATACGCCACAAACTTTCTGCCACGTGGCACTGGCAAAAAGTGCAACGACATAACAACGACCGTCAATGACACCGGAAGTCGGCACGATGACACATAATATGGCCATTATTCCAGCCAACCAAGCCGAACCAGCCAACAGCAACACTTTTGTTCTAGAAAACGAGTTGTGGTGGAATATTGGGTGTACGATAGCGACATACCGTTCACTGGTTAAAACGATTAGTGCATATGACGAATAACTTAATAAGGTCAACAACGGCAGATCACTGAGCCACAACTTGCATAATACACCTCCCGTAATTCCTGATAAATTTGTCACGACTTTGATGTATGTATTCGGCATGCGTAGGTTCTCTATTTCATGGTTCACCCAGTTGTTTTCTGAACCCATTTGTCGTGTTTCGGAGTCGTTAAGTGCCGTCTGCAAGACGCTGTCATTGTTAAACATTGCCATGGCTTCTGCTGTTAAGCGGTAATGTTTTCACTTACGTCAGCATTATCCAATGTATATCCTTCACAGTATCTCACAAAACATTGCCACAGTTCATAGGTATTTGTATTCTCCTTTATGTCAATGACAACGCTAAGAAATTTCTCACAAGAGCATTGTCAAGGTTACCATTCTTACGCGTTAGTACTCTCCCGTGAGACACACTTTGTCGCCGAAGTATCCCATAGGATCATAGCAGTTGTTGCCTAATTCACTGCACCACACGTATGTGCGCATCACCTTAATGAATACACAGGTACGTACACAACGTACGGGATACAAACACCGACAAAGATTACATCTTTCAGAGCATATAACGGCATTCACATGGGTCAGTTTAGTTTATAAAGTATATGATGACTATATATTAGTGTAGTTTCGCATGCTTGGAGCATGGAGTCTGGAAAGGTATATATTGTGCCTAGGTGTTGCAATTGTGTATGACATCGTAAATAAAATTTGTATGTTTAGTAAAATTCAAGCCAGCATAAACGCATACTATACGACATCGTTCCTATGCCAGTAATCACTTATTATAACAATTATTTTCGTTCGATATTTGTATGTAATGTTTTGTTTCAGTATCAAGCTACTACTACACTACTACTAACTACCAACGCAATGTCAACAAACATTTAAAAGACAAAGTAGTTCGCCCTTCAATTAGAACTATGAATAGCCCTGTTATTACATATATATATATATATATATATATATATATATATACATATATATACATATATATATATATATATATATATATATATATATATGTATATATATATGTATATATATATGTATATATATATATATATATATATATATATATATATATATATATATATATATATATATATATATATATATATATATATATATATATATATATATATGTAATGTGTATGTAGCTTGTTCATTTAGAATAAATAATAAGTGTGAAACATGCGAAGTGTCTGCAATTTCATTTCAAAATGTACTATTATGCATGCATTTGGGTTTGACATACTATTCTACTTATAGTGTTTTACGGCGGCAATTTTCAAATACAAAATCACTTCCGTAGCATTCCTAATCCATCATATCGTTTGTTTGACTATATGTCGCTATAAATAGGGTATCGTCATATAATCAGCTTAAAGCCAAGTATAACGGGAAAAGAGTCCATCTTCAATATTGCGGCCATCTTTAATTTACCAACCTATTTTTAAAACATTTGTAATTTAAATAATACTTAGAGGATACACAGCATCACTGGCAAAGGACAGTGAAGATTAAGCATAACAGTACAGTCAGCAGTATTTATTCTCTTTTTTTGTGCAACACCCATTTTGAAAATCAAGATGGCGGCCATCTACTACCGCACACATATATCTAAGCAATGAATGTGTGATATATAAATGGGTTTTGTTGATGCCAAGGGCTCCATGCACCATTACTAATATGTCAGGAATCATTTAAATAATATTATGGTGGAAAATTGTGCAATTTATATGGCGGCGGCCATCTTGAATTTTTTTTAACTTATTCTGCTTAGAAAAGTTGCCACCCTAATTGTTTTAAGTCTTTATAACCTAAAGATTAAAAATCAAGTAAAAGTTTGCTTTTATCAAACACTCGGCACGAAATTACAAAAGGGCCTACACTATTAACGATAAGAAATGAATATTTCTGTCTAGCGACGCGTCAATCTGACACTCTCTTGAAAACCCTAGTAACGACAACGTTCACACATATTGGTTGAGGTGATAAAGGTATAAAGCATGGTCGCTGTTATCCTAAAGTTCAGTCATATAGTAACACATTATTGCAAAGTGTATATATTCTAACGTTTTGGCCGTTTAGATGTATTTTAAAGAACAACAACTTGTTTCATATAATTTTACCTTTGTATGTTTATTTTAAATATTGCACATTTGCAATGTATGCTGAATAGCCAATAATCGATTATCTTAAAAACACCATTTAAATTATATATATACACAAAAACTGTTCATTAAAACACATTTTGGCGGGGAAGATGCTAGAATAACATTTATGCTATATAAGATATATACGATGCAAAAACAAAACAGACTTTTGACGAACTGATTCAGATGCATCAATATTAAGCTAATTAATGCACCCAGTGTAAATGCGCCTTTTCGAACATTCTAATGAGCACATATATAATGTTTTTATAGAAATTTTAACTACTTGAACAGTATTTGGAATTAATGCCAAATACTATTTCTCAATGTACGCAAGAATCTATGATACATTATAATACTGACGTAGTGCACATTTAAAACACATGTAATTCGCTGAGTCGATATCGTTCAGTTTAATTTTAGGTTTAACAAGGTTGCCATCCCAAACAACAAGTTTATCATATATTTGTCAATTCTATTTTTAAACATATTCACACTACTAGCATTAACACAATCATTTGGCAGTTTGTTCCATTCATTTATCACCATCTGTGAGAAAGAGTACTTTCTCATGTCTAACCTACACTGCTCCTTAATTAATGCTGCTTTACGTCCTCTGGTTCTACTGCCTTTTTATGTATGAAGAACATATTCCTGTCAACATCCTCATAAACATTCACTATTTTAAACACTTCTATTTGGTCTCATCTTAGTCTCCTGGTTTCTAGTGTTGTCAAACCACATTGTAATAAGCGACTTTCGTAACTAAGGTCTCTCAATTCTGGAATAATTTTAGTTGCTCTTCGTTGTATTCTTTCTAACTTGTCTATGTCCATTTTACGATATGGTCTCCATGCTTGAATACAATATTCCAAATGTGGTCTAACTATTGCTTTGTACAGGGGTATAATTAGCTGTTTCTCCTTATACATGATAGTTTTCCTAATTATCCCTAGAATTTGATTTCCTTTCGAAGCAGCAATACCACATCGCCCTGAAACTTTCATGTCAGCACTAAATGTTACTCCTAAGTCCTTTCCTTGTGTGGTTCTACTTAGTGCAGCATCCCCCATTTTATATTCTTCGTCCATGTTTCCATGTCCTATGTGTATACATTTACACTTCCCAAAATTGAATAGCATTTGCCATTTTTCTGACGATTTAACTAATTTATCTAGATCATCCTGTAAACTGTGTTTATCTGTATCATTAGCAACCTTTCTGATTACCTTTCTGTCATCTGCAAATTTATTTACTATATTTACGTAAACGTATTAGTATTGCGCATTTTTGTAATGTTTAAAACATTGTTTTAGTAGATTGCAGGTGCAAAGGCAAACCGAAAACATACATGTTACTTCCTTTTTAGGAGCGGTCCGGATACGTCTGCTTCGTGCGGCGCCAACAACACAGTGGTTAACAACTATACTATGCAATGTATTAATACGTGATTTTACTGTGACACACACTGATCATGTGCATTTGTTTGCCATAAACTGACTTTAACGCATCGAAACGGGAGCCCATAAGCAATGTGTGTTTTTACTAGCTTTTTTACCAGTTTGATTACCAGCAATAATACAACCGACCACACATCAAGTTCCAGTGCTCTCGTCTATTGAGTTCACGGGCTCGTTTTGTCAGAAATAATGAGACTAATGCGACGTGGCTCACCGTATTTGAGTAATAATTAATTAGTACCAGCGACAAGAAAAAATAAAGAAAGAACGAAATTACAAAAAAAAACGCCTAACAACGGTACTCATTTAAAAAGCATCATTATGGAGGACTTGGTGGGTTTTCTGGAACCCGTCTTAGCCTCTCCAGTGGCATATCAAGGATGGGGGAAGTCGTGGGGAGAGTTGTCACCCATTAGTTTACCATGCTGCCATGTATTGGCGCAACAAGTTAAACGTGAAGAAAATCAAACATATAGCTTAAACTTGTTTTGTAAACTATTCGGTATTACATTGTGACATGCCTTAGACATAATAATCGCTGTCTTAAATTTAACTAGGTCTACATTTTTAAAACTACGCAGTTACTCCATATCTCACTACAATACTTAATATTTTTGAAAAATAGACAACCATACCATATGTGCATTCCATCATGATTAATTAGACAACTTGCTTTGTAAATGATCGCTGCAACTTTCGACAATTTTGTCGTAACCGTATTAATCTGATGTTTCCAGTACAGATCGTGAACAATAAATACTCCTAGCATTTCATTTACACGTACTCTGGTTATTCTTTCGTTATTTATGCACAAATTAATGTCAACATCTGGACGGTACCTGAACAACACATAATTTGTTTATAATGATAATTTGTTTACAGCAAACCATAATACACAATTTGGCAAGTTGTCTATTTAGCATATCTCGTAGTTCTAATTGATTGCTACTGGCACAAAATATATTCGTATCGTTAGCAAAAAATATGCTTTTACTAATTTTGATACGTTGCAGAAATCATTAACATAGAGGATAAATAATCTGGGTCGTAAAATAAACCTCTGCGGAAGTCCACATGTCATATCTAATAGCTCCGAGACGCACACGTCAATATTTATAAATTGCTTCCTGTTCATAATGTAGCTTTTAATGCAATAATTTGCTACTTCATACACACCTATCCCCTTAAAGTAAATGTGTGGGATATTTCATCAACTGGCGTTGTCTACATAACATGGTACAACATCGCCCAAGTTTCTTTAGTATGTCGTTACTTTACTGACAACAGTTTATTGTAAAGTGCTTTTTCAGCCAATCCTAAGCTAGACCTAAATCTATTTTTATACGTTTGGGTTCTGCCCCGGGAACATGTTCTGTAAAGAACATTCTTCTTACGAAACGCATTTTTGTAACCAGGGTTTTGTTCTTACATGTTTGCTTAACCATAGCTTTATTAACTGTGTAATGATGGTTGTACAATATACTAAATCTGTTGACAAAGTTGCTAAGCGCCAGATTTACATAATCGGTTTGTAACACATTGTCCCACTCTTCTTGTCTTAAACTTTCAAAAAACAAAAACACATATAATCTTTTACGTTTCTTACATATTTAAATGTGTCGTATTTATGTTTGTCTGTTTCATAATTACACCAATCGAATATCGGCAAATTACCACTAATGTCACTGATTAATAATTCGATTCTAACTATGTAATTCGTTTGATTAGTAAATATATTATCTTTCAAAGTACGACTCGGCCAGCTTATTATTGGATGCAAACCTAAACCGTACATATAATATAGAAACTCTTAGTCAGATTGTGTGTTTAAAGTTTTAATAGATCAATATTATAATCACCACATACACAGATATATTTCCTTGGCATAACATCAGTCAACAACTGTTATATGCTCTCACAAAATAGATAATAACTGACCCCGGTGTTTTGCAGACACAACTCACTATTATATTTATTTGTTTTTCATATCCAATTCCGCAGTGACACTATTCAAATATATCCTCTATCAACTTGGATTGCACTGCTCGAAGTGAGCTAGTGAATGACTGACATATAGCGCAACGCCCCCTCCTTTTCTGTTATGTCTTACAATGTGAAAAAAGCTTCACATCCACTTACTGAATAATCATCAGTTGTGCATGAATGTATCAATGATAGGTCACTCTTTGATTTGACATTAAGTATATGTTACATTTATAACAAATGCATACGTTTAATGTGCTATGATTTTGCAGTCTATTACGAGTGTTTACGTGCTTTAATTTCTGCTTTGCCAAGTAATAACACCGTCATCTTTAAGTAATGTAAAAGCTTAACAAATCTATATTTATGTGTGGGGAGCTGAATATTCATTTGCTAAAGCATGAACACCATAGCAATACTAAAAACGTTCTTGATTTGATGCATAGCCTAGGTCTTTGCCCTCTAATTGATAAGCCAACCATAATTACATACATTTCTGCTACCCTAATAGACATTCACAAATGAATTGCGGCACAATACCACCTGTGATATTCTGTTTAATGATATCAGTGACCATCTGCCAATCTTTGCACTATTTGAGTATCAAATAAGGATAAATGCTAAAATGGATACTCAGGACACTAGAATAATAACTAAACATACCGTAACTTTATTTACACAAGAACTAAGCCTACAATCATGGGATGATATTTTAAACTGATATAATGTACATCAAGGGTATGATTTATTCTTAAACAAACTAATAAGTTTGTTTAACAAGCATTGCCCTGTAACAAGATTTTCACGTAAAAATTTACATTTATAAGAAACCTTGGTTCAACGAAAGTTTAAAACGTGTTTGTGCCAAAAAATAAGCTTTAAAAAGCATTTGTCATATCCCGTTTACATCAAGCTGAACTAAAGTATCAATGTATCAATGTATGTATCTGTTTGTGTTTATTTATAAAAGCATGTGTCTACGTCATGTTGATAACCAAGACATTATTATAACTGTTCTACATTTTGTATGGAGCATTGTTTCTCATATTGTAAAACCTTTCAACTTTTTTACTTACATTAATATATATCATGTTTACTTACAATCGTCATTATAATTCAACATGGATATATATATATATATATATATATATATATATATATATATATATATATATATATATATATATATATATATATATATATATATATATATATATATATATATATATATATATATATATATATATATATATATATATATATATATATATATATACGTTTGTGTGTGTGTGTGTGTTTGTGTATTTAGTAAAATGCATGATGGGTCAAATAAACAATTAGTGAGGCGCTCTGGCGTGGTGGTTAAAATATCAGACTCCAAATCGAGATAATCCGGGTTCAAGTTCAGCTATTTAATTGAGTACTTGGCTATTGACAATGTTGGCTATGTGAAATAATAGTCTTTGCACAGTAATTGCAGCTTTTCTGTCCGCTTCCCAGAGAAGTTGGCGTTGGAATGAGCATGTCTGCTAGGAGTTGAAATGTATAGAGCGTTGAACAATCCCAAGGATTGGATACCGAAATACATAAGACTATACTGTCAATTTTGATTTATCACCATCACATCGTGATCACAGTATCGTTAAAACACATACAAGCAGACAGCACTGATAAGTAACTATTAGTTTAGTCCACCGACCTGGAACACATCATTGCAATGCTCGTTGAATTACGTTAATTGAACCAAAGCCGTTTTCGGCAATGATAGGTACACCGTCTGACAAAATTTGGCAGAAGTCGAACAGGTAGAAATAATGGTAACCAAAGTGATACAAGTTATGACACACTTAATTGCTTTCAATTACGTGTCTTAACAGCAGTGCATGTAGTAACTATAATGTTAAGTAATCTTCCTGTATGAGTATCCCGCTATAAACAGTGGTGGATATGTGAATGAATATTCATCTCGCAGTAAATGCCGCGTGGCTGAAATCTTCCCAAAAAATCGAGTTGGTGTTGGAATGAACAGGTTAGGTAGTTGGTGAGGATAATGCGTTTTGAACAGTTTGTCTGACTGGATACCGCGCTACACAACAATCGAACTCTACTTGTTTGAAAAGTATGTAGAGAACCATCACTTCGCCAAACTACGAATGTTCCAAGCTGTGTTTATCGACTTTCATTGGTCAACATGAATAAGCAACTACACGTAGTCTTTCATTGGTCAATAATCAACTACACGTAGTCAAGCTAATTGCGGTGGAACGACGATGATACTATACGCATATTTATTCCAAGGTAAATTGATTAAATATGTGGAATAGTACGTAATGTAGATTTAACAATATTTGACAATTAATTAACAAAACACTGACTCATTGGTTTGTAATGCTCTGACTAATGTATCGAACCCTTTCTAAATAATGGTATGATGTTTGTGTCTTTCCATTACAAATTAACAACTCTCTCTATTAATGACAAGTTGAACACTCTTCTAAGTGATATACTGATTTTATCTTCTGACATGTCATACGTTGTCATGAATGCACGTTATAATCTTCAATCCTACTACCTGCTATCAAAGATACGTGTGTTTTCTGTGACGAGACATTATTTTTCTACACGAATATGGTAGACCGAACGAGGATTGTTATTATGTAATAAACAGTCTACCTGCTTTCGACGTCGTTACAAAACTTGACGCTAAAATATTGGACGTAAACCTCTATGCAGTTGAGTAATTTAAATACAGCTGCTTCAATGTATGTTGTTCGATAACCACCGAACGGATACAAGCTAGGACGGATCCTGATTTTCCTATATCTGAATTTAAGGTTGATCTAAGGAAGCAGGTGAAAGCTGTTATACAATAAACCGCTGAAAGTGCTAGGACACAGCACCAGTAGAACAGATGAAATTTGGCTTTTTTAAGTGCAGTCTGGCTTACACTAATGACACCAGTAATAACTAACATTGGACGTGGAACGCGTTCAAGCATAAAATAATAAAATACCACGCTTGTCTGCAAGCAAATCTATTTTGTCATCATTAGACTTATTTCGATACATCTATTATTATTACCTTTCTGTACTTGAAATCCCGTTCGTAGGCAAAAGGAGTAGCACCACGCGCTTATATATTGCTTCCGACATGCGGTATACCTAACTACCGGCCGAGGCGAAACAAATAACGCTCGACTGCAATCATTCTACATTTAGCCCCACTCGCTATGTTTCGAGATAAAAGTAGCGAAATGATGTGTTGTGTAACATATAAAACAAATTGATTTCAAGTCAGTTCGTAGAGGTAAGTAGTGGCGGTGGTGGTGGTGGTGGTGGTGTTGGTGTTGGAATCACACAGCATCCGCAGCAGCAGCAGCAACAACAGCAGCAGCAGCAGCAGCAGCAGCAGCAGCAGCAGCAGCAGCAGCAGCAGCAGCAGCAGCAGCAGCAGCAGCAGCAGCAGCAGCAGCAGCAGCAGCAGCAGCAGCAGCAGCAGCAGCAGCAGCAGCAGCAGCAACAGCAGCGTTTGAATGGAAAGAAGCAAACATCATACCATTATTTAAAAAGGGTTCGAGAAATAAGTCAGAGAATTACAGACCAGTGAGTTTAACGTCAGTGATTTGTAAATTATTAGAAAGGTTAATTAAAGACCATATGGTGGACTTCCTCGTTAAGCATAAATTATTAAATTCATCTCAACATGGATTCCTTAAAGCGAGGTCATGCTTAACAAATATATTATGTTTTTTTGGAAGGAATCACTAAGTGGATAGACGTGGGATCGCCAGTAGATATTATCTACTTAGATTTTCAGAAAGCTTTTGACAAAGTGCCACATCAAAGATTACTACTTAAATTAAAAGCCCATGGTATCGGGGATAGCATAACTGACTGGATAGAACAATGGCTGACAGACAGAAGACAACGAGTTGTAGTAGATGGAGAAGTTTCAAATTGGAAATCGGTTTTGAGTGGGGTACCTCAAGGATCAGTATTAGGACCTATAGTATTCTTAATTTATATCAATGACTTGGACGACAGTATAACAAGTAACGTACTGAAATTTGCGGATGACACAAAACTGTTTAGAAAGGTTAATACTGATGGTGATAAACAAACATTTACAAAACGATCTAGACAGATTAGTGAAATGGTCTGAGAAATGGCAGATGTTGTTCAATTTTGGGAAATGTAAATGCCTACATACAGGACATGGGAACTTAAATGTAAACTATAAAATGGGAGATAATGTTCTGGGTACTACTGTAAAAGAAAAGGACTTAGGAGTTACAATAAGCGCTGATATGAAAGTTTCAGAGCAGTGTGGTATTGCAGTTTAAAATTGTAACCAAATTCTTGGATTGATTAGAAGAAACATAACATACAAGGGACAAAAGTTAATTATATCTCTTTATAAAGCAATAGTTAGACCTCATTTAGAATACTGTATACAAGCATGGAGACCATATCGTAAGAAGGATATAGATACGCTTGACCGCATACAAAGGAGAGCAACTAAAATGATTCCAGAACTGAGAGACCTTAGTTATGAAGAACGCCTAAAAGAATGTGGTTTAACAACTCTAGAGACAAGGAGGTTAAGAGGAGATCAGATTGAAGTTTTTATGATATTGAATGGATATGAAAATATTGATAAAAATATGTTTTTTCTCAGTCAAGAAGGATAGCAGAACTAGAGGACATGAGGTAAAATTAGTAAAGGATCAATGTAGATTGAACACAAGGAAGCACTCGTTCTCACAGACGACAATAAATGAATGGAACAAATTGTCTACAGATTGTGTAACTGCTAGCAGCGTGAATATGTTTAAAAACAAGGTTGACACATATCTCAGGAGGGCGGGTTATAAGTAGATGAACATTGTTGGACTCTCGATAAGCCAATGGCTTGCTTGTCCACTTGCCATCTGGGCCTTTGGCTTGGATGGCAAATCTTGTTAAATCTTGTTAAAATCAAATGGTTTTCATTGGTCTGTCAATAATTGCAATAAAAAGGTAAAGGTACGTTCTTATATAGAGCTGTATCCAGTCATTGGGACTGTTCAAAGCGCTTTACACTTCACCTGACCTGGTCAGTCCAACGCCATCTCGACTTATCTGGGAAGCATTCAGTCACGCTGCAATTACTGCGCGAAAACTATTCGTTCAAATAGTTACCTCTGTATGTAGCCACAGCTGAGTAAACTGTGGCAACGTCGGATGAACGAAATTGCCAAAGCTTCGAAACGGCAGCAAGAGGATTCGAACAAATGTTCTCTTGATTGAGAGCCCGACGCTCTAACCGCTGCAGCACCCCAAGCGATATTTACATATTTAGTGTAAATTTGGTTTACCCGATGTCGACGCCTTCTTTCCGATAATGTTAAGAAATGTAAATTCACTATTATAGCGCGTTTAGTGTGGATATAATTGTTTAACCAAAAAACAGTGTCGCAATGGCCTGTAATAGTCAATCAATCTATACCAAAAAGGGGTAAAAAAAATGTCGGTTGTAATTGTAATGCTGCTTTTGTACTGTATGTCTCTACATTGCCAGGACAGAAATTCCACCAAATCACATGTGTTTGAATTTTTTTTTTGCGTAATAATAAGTGGTCAGTAGCAGGCAGGTGCATTACGCTTATGGTTGTGCATGCGCAACGTGACTATCGGTAATTGCTCCACCTGGAGGATTGTTTCGGAACTATGCTAGTACCAAATGGTGCATACATTTTTTACAAGTGACCCCTAATGTATATCGTATTAACTGATGTATTAAGTGCCCGTAGCTGAAAAAAATTGTGTTAAAAATTTTATTTATTAACCAGGGTTTATTTCCGGTTGCGTTGTTGTTGTTAACATAATCTCTCGAAATCCCCACCTTGGTGGCTATGAAATAAAATATGTCGATAACTGGGGATAGTTTTGTTTTATTTAATACAATATGCCATTTTAAAAAGAAACCTTTACGCAACATATTCATATTTAAAATCAATAAACATTATTTCATCGATTGAGTGCAAACAAATTGTTAGAAACCTGTTCACGAGTGAAATAGTTATGATTATAAAAAAAACATGTTTTGAGAAACGTATGTGACGTTTTCAGTTATGTATGTGTCATTTAGCTAAGTAGTAACGCTTTTTAGCTATTTAAATATATGCAACGTGTTTAGTTTTGTAGTTGTCGCATTTGGTTATATATATATATATATATATATATATATATATATATATATATATATATATATGTACATGTATATATACATATATATATATATATATATATATATATATATATATATATATATATATATATATATATGTATATGTATATGTATATATATATATATATATATTGCTTTTGTAGGTGTCGCACCTATATATGTATATGTTGCAATTAGCTATGCATATAACGATTAGTTAAGTAGTAGCGTTTTTTAGATAATATCTATGTATTACATTTAGTTATATATTTAACGAATTTAGATTTGAAGTTGTCGCACTTAGTAATTTGTAACGCTTTTAGCACTTTTAACGCTTTTGTAGGTGTTGCACTTACATGTGTATGTTTTGCTCTTAGCTAAGTAGGTGTCGCAATTAGGTATGCTTGTGTGTGCCACTTGTGATATGAGGTAACGCTTTTTTTTAGCTATGCATGTACTACTTTTAGCTATGTAGCAACGCTTTAATCTGTACATGTATTTTGTCGCTTTCAACTCTATATGTAAAACGTTCAGCATTTTATATGTCAGCTAAGTAACGAAGTAACAAAGTAGCAAATATCCGTTAAACTAACATTACGGTGTTGTTGTGCCTATGCACCCACTCGTCAAGTTCAACCACTGTTTGCCCCTAGACACCACGAACGTAAAAATTATGTAAACATTTGACCTATATTAACTCCAAGATGCAGCTCCTAGTGACCAAATATTAAATAAATTGCCCTATATTCTTGCTAAGAACTCATTCCCAAAAGCGCCTGATAGTGATCACACTTTTAATAGTTTGTTAACATTACAGAGCAACTATTCGTTTGTTTTAACTTTAGTCAGCCCGATCAGGAGCATTTAGTTCAAATTGGGTAAGGCGCTCTGGTGCACTTGTGTGGAAGTGAGCAACGTCCTTAACAATACGTGTTCTCTTTTCGCATAGTTCATCATTGTTATCGCTTATGGCCAATTGTAGTGGAATCAATTCACATTTGGCCTTTATCCTGCCACCTACGTCCGTCTAGTCCTTATCTATTAACATCTTCATATGCTTCCACCCGTCTTTCTTATCTTCACTTCCGTCTACTTGCATCTTCGTTCGTCACTGTCCGCTTTCATCTTCTAGCACCTAAGTGTGTCGATTCTTAAGTTCTTCGTCGAAACGAAGAATGATGCAGTCGCGATCGGTCTGTTGCGATTCATTAACTTAAACCACATTGTGTTTTGCATACATCTGCTATCTGCATCGCTACTGCATTTCACTGCGCGGAACAAGATTATTCCAATGTACGCACATATTAAACAATAATGTACCATGATTGTTAAGCGGACAATATACGAAATGTAAATGTGCTAAATGCTGTGTATTGTGCAGCTGGATACACTTTGATCAAATGTTAAACTGGAATTGTTTCAAGAGAACGATGAGACTAGGCGGAATACAGGAAGAAGGATTAGAAACTGGCAAATGCAGTGAACAACCAATAGAAACGATTAGACGTCAAACTCGAACTGTGTCGAAATTGCGGATTCGACACGACGGACGAAGCGCATTTCAGTAGGTAATATTTAACGCTAGCGTAGAAGACGTACATCGCTGACAATAAGTCGAGGCGTGCCGATTGACAAAGGTTATCTGGAATATGAGACGTTGTAGCATCGATGTATAATAATTAATTACTGGTGAGAAATAATATCTACTCGGTAAGCATTTGTATGCATAAGCCATGACCTGTTGAAGTGGCTATAACATCAGCTTTACTGTTGTAAGTAATAATAGTACTAATTAACTCGAATGGCGCCAATATCCTCAGATGCTTTAGCTCAGAAGCGCAACAAAACAGTATAATTGACCATTATCGAGAACAGGGACGCGCAAAAGTCATTATCAGAACGAGGGACAACCGCAGGTGTATGATGGAAATGCAATTTGGAATAAATACGTCTTGATTTTTTTTCGGAAGATAGCTGTAGTTTCAGATGTTTTCAAATCGATGTGGAGTTCATTCTAGATCCTGGGCGCAGCGACGGAGAAAGCACATTTTTTCTAAGTTAAGTTTAGTTTTAGGAAAAATAAGTTGTTAGTCATGTTGTGCGGTTGTTGTATAGATTTAGCACAATATGTAATAGTGGATAGTTTAAAGTTGATTACAATAGTCAAGGCGGATACAACTTAGTGCTGTTGATATTGTTTCCTCAGCGGATAAAATGATGACCCTATTTTGTTGTTGCTTAGTGCCACATATAACTTCTCTGGGATAAGTTTCGGCTTACTTGATTCCACCAAAAAACAATCATTTATAATCTAAACAGATTATTGTGCATTTGATTGTGAAAGTGATGTGTATACCTGTGTGACATCAACATTCAAGTGTTGACTGAGATTATGATTAGTAATGACTTGACTGAGAGACGTAATCTATAAGTTGAACAGAACAAGGCCAAAAACGGATCCTTCCGGGACTCCGAATGGAATGTGTTGTAGGCAAGAATGTGTGTCAGATATGTTAATGCTTTTGTTGTCACAAGTTTCGTTCTAGGATTGGCGGAAAACAAAATGATTTGGTCGTGACAAAAGCTCAGGTGTATCAATGTACAGTGGAACATAACGTAGAAACGTGCACAGTACGTGAGAATCCAACTGGAATTCCGTTTAATAATTTGAAGATAACAATTAAGTAAATACATAATTGCGTATAGTAATACATCACACCTCACAGGTAGTTACAATAATTGTCGGTTCACCCACATGGTAGTGCAGATCCTATATCAACATCGTTGATTGATATAGCTTTTTAGGAGAATGTTGGAAATGTGTCCACATCATGCGATTTGCTCTGAGGTTTTTGAATGATAATGGGAACTTCATTAGTAGCTTCAGGTGTGAAACAGTGTAGTGTCTGGTGCGAAGCGCGTCGTGTGACAGATCCGGAAACGGTTATTGATCATCGGGTAGGTTATGGGAGGTTCTTCATATTAACATATAACCTGTCAATGTGGTGGGATAAAACAATGAAGTCATCTTAAAAGCTGGCACGATGTGTTTCGGCACCAAGGTACTGATTGCAAACAACAGGCAGCTTGACATACACGCTGTGTTTTCCCATCATCTTGGGCCGTTGCCATGGTCGCTGGGAAACGTTAACGGAACTATGAAGAAAACCAGCAAAGCTGCTTTGGCAAAGCACCTGGAAGGAATGGTGAACCCAGCATGTGATGTTCCCGAGCAAAGTGCTACACTGTTTGATGCAATGGTTCTCGTACAGACGCCACACGGAGAAAATCGCACTTTTTAAGAGTTATCTGACTACATCTTTGAATCATCACATTTAAGAAAATGAGAGCACACAAAAAATGGAGACGTTTGTTGACGTGCAGTGAGACAAACAACAAGCTCATCATGTTTCTAGCTGAGTCATGGAAAGAGGAATTGAGCCGAACAGCCGAACAATGTTCGTCAGGTGTGAAGAGAGAGAGAGAGAGAGAGAGAGAGAGAGAGAGAGAGAGAGAGAGAGAGAGAGAGAGAGAGAGAGAGAGAGAGAGAGAGAGAGAGAGACGTGTGAGGAGGTCCAGGCCCTCAGATACAGCCACGAGGAAACCGACACTCATCTGTTCCTACACGCATCAAACATTTCGAGAAGCGTCCATCGCTCTTGGGAGATCATGGACAATGCCACATGAATTGTTGAGATAAAAAATATTATATAATTGTATTTATATTATGTATGCACTATTTCTAAGATATATGTAATTCAGCAGTTGATGCATTGGAACGGTGTCATATTGTGAAGACAAGATCATTAGCTTCGATTATCCAAAATCCGGGATGTGGAGCCACCGTTTGTCGCTCGCACCGTAGCCTGCAATCCGAGTGTTGCTTCCGTTGTGACGGAAATTATACATGCATCTAGATTCTGGGTGCATATATAATTAGATTAATGTATCTCTCATCCGGTGATTTAGCTAATTCTTCAAATAAGAATAAACCTTTATCACTTTATACGATGCCATTCGAATCAACTTTAAACTTTGATTATATTGACACAACTGTCACACTGAAGAGCTAAATCATGCAAAATATTGTTATTGTGTAGACTCTCGATAATGACGCTGATTTGTTACTGGCACTTCATGACAGCGCCTAAATAAAATGCCAAACTATGTTTCTGAGGCCAGATCGCTCTCGGCGAGTTCACGAGGCGAGCGAGAGTCGAATAAGCAAGAGTACGAGTGCGCGAATATTCTCGTTGTGAAGAAGGCAGTTTATAGGTACGCGTCTTTGTTTCACTTTCATGTTGGTCGCTAGGTGGCAAAACAATCTTGCAAATACTCGCAATAGGCCTACATTATTAAAAAATTCTAAATTGCGCATTGTAACACTGTATTATGCGATACACCGAGTTTTGCGTATTGCAAAATTACTTTAGTTTGCAGTGTTTGGCCGATTTTGTTGATTGGTTACAGCTACATTAAAAAATGTCTCAATGTGTTGTCAATTGCACAACATTCGTACATGAGGTAAGTGCACTTAATTACATTGTGTAGGGATGTGTAATGCATTCAACAATTTAAAGCTCCCTCCTGAATTCATTTATACCATCGCAGTTTAACTAATATTCAGCGCTAATTTCCCGCATGAAATCTGGATTTTAGGGATTTGGGAAGTAATACTGTTGTACCCGGTTCCAATACAGATTTGCTTCAAATATAAAAATATTGATAAGGTACTTGTTTTCGTGTGCAGATATCCGACAAATCATATACGGGAAATAGCTGCGCCATGCATGTATTATATTCAAATTCCCCCTGTGCCCAAAAATATGTAGTTATCATAAAATGGAAAGGTATGTTTAACTCCATCATAATCTCTATAGTAATGTAGTTGGCATTTCCAAGACCAATGAAGACGAAGCTAAAATCAAATATTTGTTCGGTAAACAAATTGAGCATGGTGCCCCACTAATGCTGATGTACAAGGGGCACCATGCTCACATAATTAATTATGTTATACTATCAAAACGTGAGGACTAATTGTTTTGCATATCAAACTAATATTGATAGAGTAGCCTCCGCTTAACATAATCACTTGGAGCCAATTAATTATTATTACATTAAGCGGTTGATTGATTTATGTAATTTTTTGGAGAACAAGTCAGAGTTAGAATGATGTAGAATTGGGTGTACGTAAACAACTTGAGCTTTATTTCGCTATATATATATATATATATATATATATATATATATATATATATATATATATATATATATATATATATATTATTATTTATTTAATTAATTTAATTAGTATAATTATAAATATGAAATATATATATATATATATATATATATATATATATACGACATGTTTTTACTAATTTATCGTTAATTGTTTCGAAAATCAGCATGTAATAATCATGTTTGAACTATTAATAAACTAACACAATTCCGATGTAGTAGGGAATTGAAACTGGCTCCCGCTGTCCAATTGACCGTAGTGACAAGCTATATGCGATGGTAAGACCATAAATCGTAAGAACGTACTGATGTTTCTCGTGTGCCAAACGGTAATGTAGAAGTAAAAGCGAGAAACCTGAGCAAGGTAATCAAGCGATGACTGTGATGATTGATTAATGAATAAGTTGAATTGCATTTCTTTGTCTTTATTTGGATCCAGTCTGATGTGATCAAGTAGAATCACTATCAGCGGTGTCATACTTAGATGGCGGATGCAGTCGCTTTTGCTTAATGCTATAAAACTAATTCGGCATTCGTCGAAGGAAGAAACACGAGCTTGTGACACATATGGAATATATATTTCTCCGGGTCTCTCTTTCTCGCTTTCTCTCTCGATCTTTCGCTCATTTACTCATACGCCGGCGTACGCGCGCACAGACACACGCACACGCACACACAAACACACACACACAAACACACACACACACGAGCACACACACACACACACACACACACACACACACACACACACACACACACACACACACACACACACACACACACACACACACGAGCACACACACACACACGAGCACACACACACACACGCACGCACGCACGCACGCACGCACGCACACACACACAATCAATGAGGTTTGTAAAATATGGAATGTAATGTGGTGTTTTAGCTTCCAATGATTATCACTACACTGTGTGTATATTTGTGTGTGTGTGTGTGTGTGTTTGTGTGCGTGTGTGTGTGTTTGTGCGTGCGTGCGTGCGCACACATATAGCATTTACTTTTATACACACACGCATATATATATATATATATATATATATATATATATATATATATATATATATATATATATATATATATATATATATATATATATATATATATATATATATATATATATATATATATATATATATATATATATATATATATGCTGTTGGGGCCTCCCGTATTGGAGGCCTGGTGGGATAAATGATCGCCCCACCTTTGCTACTTTTACATGTCATTTAATAATTGCTTTTCTCGATGAGCTAGTTTGTATTGATGATTAAGCTATATCTCATCGATTTACACATATATGATATTTTTCTCGATGAACATATTTGTACCAGCTATTTTCTCATCGATACATGTATTTTAGTATCACGATGCATTTATTAAATGACCTTCAACAACAGTTACTCTTTGTGTGTTCCTGTAGCAAACAAGCTCAGGTTTCTGCCATTACGCATCTGCAAGGTATCAACATTAAGCATCAGCAGGGTATAAATACATATACAAAATGTTTACATAATTATTATATGTCACATTTATCATCACCTGTTTGATGGCTAACTTATTAAATCTTGTTCACAATCGCTGACTTTATGTTATAATTAGTGCATATAATAATATGTTGTTATTCAACAAAAACACTCATCATTACATGTATGTTGTGCACCCCTTTCTTTTTACAAATGCATATTCTTCTTGACTAGGTACCACGATGCCTATAACTGTGCGCAGTCAACAGCACCCACAACTAGTAGGAAGCCCCCAACTGCATTAAATGATTCGACCAGTTTAGCCACTTGTTCGCTACAATAAATTATTTGTTGACAGAAACTTTAAAATTTTACAAGATGGCAGTTGAGTTTTAAAGTAAATCAAAGAGCTATAAGGACCTATAAAAACAGACAATACCATAATATTCAATATTTTACTTCAGATTCAAATATACATTTTCTGTGGAATTTTGTCCACATACACCCAAGTGCCCACGGTTACATGCATTAGTTTATGTATGTGAAGAATGATGTAACTTAACAAGACGTACATAAATGTTTTCACAAATAATATAACAATTATATTGCTCAGTAACACGAAATACAGTTTTGGAAGTAATTAAATAATAAATAAGCATGCTACCTTGTTTATACATGTGTTTCCAATTACCCTCATAATAAATAAAATTAATAAACATTTCTGTTTTTGCTATGTACACCACTATAGTAGGCAGCATTGACAGCTAATAAAATTGGGGTTTAAATGCGTTTAACTTGCCCCAGTTAATTATATTAATGATGTCGCCCCAAACAATTATACACAAACTTCGACATTTTAGTCAACCACAGTTACATATTATGGAAGTGTTTTCGCAAGTTCACTTATTTGTGAGTTTTTACAATAACCTACGGCGCTATGCTCCAACATGAATATAACACATACACATAGCAAACGATCCCTTCGCAACCTTGACCTTCGGCTTCATTCAAGTTTGTTTGTTTTCATTGCATGAGTTTGCCGTAGCTTGGACACGATAGTATTCAGGGGCGGATCTAGGCTTGTTGGCAGGGGGGTCTCAGTTCGTCGGTCGTAGTCATATGTCATTCTACTTACGAACCGGGGGGGGGGGGGGCGACACATGTGTCGTTCTACTTACATAAGGGTTACTAGCTATTAGCCGGCTGCTAATACTTTAGTATTTACATTGTCAATAGTTCCGATGTAGGCCTATATAGGGGAGACCGGGACTAGTCCACCCGTTGGACACTCTAATAGATCTGGAGACTGTACATGTAGAACTAGAGGATCAGTTTCGGCCTTAAATTGAACGAAAATATCTTGCCCACATTTGTGCTATCAACAAATACCAAAACTGTTAAAAGCCAATATCCAAATCTGACTCTTAGTAGACCTACCCATATATGGGCGGACTTGCCCCGATATAGGACAATTAAGTCGCCCCACACGTACTTTAAGCAGCAAATACACAAGAACATATTTTTGTCATATTTTTATGTCAAAAACGTCATGTTTGTGACACACATTTGTTAGAAACTCAAAGTCCTCATCAATTCTGTGGTATCTATGAAAAAAACCAGGCAAAAAAACAACGTTTGGTACTACTGCATCGGCTAGAAAATGGTGAAATAAAATCTAGTTTCGTCACTTTTTTACTAGAAAATAACACCAAACTGGACAATTAGAAGTCTTTATTGGATGTTAGTGTGTTTATGCTCACAAGTGATCCTGAGCATTTTACAACAGATATATCCTAGGGACGAACTTGCCCCATAGCACATAGGCGGTCGTGCCCCAACACAGATACATATTTGGTGGGCGGCAACTAAATACCACTGACACTGGATAGAGCAACAACGCGATATCCAAACAATATCTCTGATATAAGGGCCTTACTGAGCACTCTGAATGTCTAACCAATGCCACTTATAAGTACTAAAATTTGATCGAAACAAAATAAAAAAAAACATACTTTCGGTCACTAAAACCAGTTTTCTAGTTCACTACTTTCCAGCCAGCAACTCGTAGGCGTCAGCTTCCCGCTGCACCAGTGGCAGTGTTCGAAAATGAGCGGGGTCTGGGGTCCTACCATAAGGCAAAAGGGACCTCCCATAAGTAAGAAAAATGTAAGTTCCCACATTTTATCGTTGTACCGATGTAATTACCCTTCCGCTGTTGCACCTGTTGCTGTGTGTGAGGCTACTCTGGTTCGTCTGTGCTAGAACTCGAGGTGTTCGCAGAACTCGACAGTTTTCGTAGAATTCGATCAATCTCGCATCAAGAACTCGACGGCTTTCGAATCAAACATAGTACAGTTACGCATTTATGTGTTTTAATTGTGCATGCATGCCGGCTTCTTTGCTTGAACGAAGCACGCACCCACAATTAAAACACAGAAATGCATTTATGCAATAACCAACACAAGTCCGATGTAGTAGGGAATTGAAACGGCCAAATAAATGACGTTTCATTGCAATGTGGACTGCTTATCACGCAGTCACTTTGGGAAGAACATTAACAGGAATGCGAGCTCCTCAATGCAAACCAGACAGGAACTGAACACATGTACAGCCCCGTCCGGCAAGTTTCTCAGAACCCACATTCCTACAAGCTTGACGATAACATATACACATCAAGAAGTTGTCATGAACTTGCAATGCAAAGAATACAGACATTCCACCACCAATACCCAAATTTAATTACAAACAGGTGGGGCCATTTCGCCATAAGGTCACTCACAAACATGTGACCACCACACCTCGACCTAACATGTTAAGCAATTCTGATATACTTTCTAAAAGCATATGAACTCCACCTCTGTACTGAAAGACTCAAAGATCGCACACGCGCTGGAGACCCCCATCGGAAGGACAGCATCCATGAAAAACTTACCCTTCCACTGGAAACCCAGAAGTGGTCGGTCCATTGGTGAGACCGGAATAATCCACCAGCTTTATGCAGTTGATACACAAATCTACATTTCTTTGGCTACACCTGACACTAATAATTCCCTTAACCAGCTCAGTGATTGTCTCCAGACATTCCACCACCAATACCCAAATTTAATTACAAACAGGTGGGGCCATTTCGCCACAAGGTCACCCACAAACCTGTGACCACCCCACCACGACCTATCCTGTTAAGCAATTCTAATATACTTTCTAAAAGCATCTGAATTCCACCTTTGTACTGAAAGTACTGAAAGACTCAAAGATCGCACACGCGCTCGAGACCCCCATCGGAAGGAAAGAAAAACTTACCCAGAAGTGGTGAGACTGGAATAATCATAAAAGGCGATTCTATGTCCACTTTAGCCACAAAGATTACCGGGTTGCTGTTTGATGAGCCTAATAGCATATTGGATAGCAGAAATTTCCTTGGGAATGAAATCATTTCCAGAGGAACCCTCTGGATAGGATAAGTGATGTATCGTTCGGAATTCCCATCAGTCTTTTTGGGGACTACCCCATTAAATGGACCTAAGATTCTGCCTAGCGCAATTCATTCGCTATCTTGCTGTCTATTACTGCAGGGAATTCGACGTCAGACTTGATGTATGGCCGCCCTGCCGCCATAGACAAAGGTTAGCCAAGGGCGGAGCGATGGGCTCCCCTCCCCCCCCCCCCCCCCGGCAGACGACGCCATTGCCACAGGGACCGCTGTTGGAGGCGGCTTAGGTAGGGCGTTGGTCGCAGGCAGTTGTTGCAGACCACGCACCATTGCGTGGACTTCCTGCAACATCTTGTCAGATACTTCAAGCCAGCGTTCCATACTCGAAAAACGCTCCTCCGTCGTACCTCTCCGACCCGCTGCTGCGCCCGCTATCGGACGGACGACCTGCTGGAGGGCGGTCTCGTCGTCAAAGTGCTGCACGACGTGGCACTCTGTTGGGGGCGGGCCCATCGCTGATCGTGCAACGGCAGCGCGGCTTGCCGCCGCCCGCGACTTTGTTGCCGGGCTGTGGCGCTGAGGTCGTCCACGACGAACATTCTTAGATGGAGCCATCCTACAACACATTGTGGAAGAGCCAATACTGAGTGAACAGCTAAACGCTTGGAAACTGCCACCACACTACTCATAAAAAGCACACATGAAAACTACCTGGGGAGATCAATCCTAAATTGATGTGGCATTGCCACCAGGACTGATGCCTTGCATCGAGGCTGAAATAAAACGGTCTCTAAAGACCATAATTTATGGATAATAATAATAATTATTATTATTTTTTTATTTTATTTATTTATTTTTTGGGTCACCACCCATGACAACCCGTCTATATAAGACAGTAACCAAGTAAATAGGGGGTTACCGCGTTCGTGCTGTCAGTACAATAAGAGGCAATGTCAATACTAACAGTTTCCCTTTAACTATTCCGTATTTAGAAGCGTCCCTGAGCTGTCTAGTTTAGCTTAGACAAACCTTCACGCGTGTGATTTCAATTGAGGTAACGTTGTTATATACATCTGAAAAGAAAACGTAAACCATCATGAACATGCCATGGTGTCTTTCAAACTGTTCGAACTATATGTTCAATTCCCGCTACTTTTGTAATGTTAATAATACTGAGGATACATCTTAAGTTTAAAGGAAAATAAAAGTAATAGTTTTTGGCCTATGCACCTAATAGAGTTGCTAAGACAAAACCATTTGTAATAACAATTAAACATACCACGCCAGTGATTTACAAAGAACACCTTGTTGAACACATAACATCTTAATTTCATAGACTACGCCATATCATTAGTAAACCTACGTCACGATTGTCATAACATGTATTCCCATTCACATATTCGTATCTATGCCAATATGATATGGCCATGATGTTTGCGTCCAAACTCAACGTACGTAAAGTGTTTTAGCCGCTGGTTTCTAAATGTGTCCACTTTCTATAAAAACAGAACGTTTGCTTCAGACTTTGCGTTAGCTATGTGTATGCCAGCCTCCCTTAATACGTTACATATAGTCCAGGTTATCCGATTGTCACAGTTGTCTTCTCTCACCTACTATATTTAACATATTTCTGGAGAGGATCATAACTGACGCCCTTGATCACGTAGGATTAGTCAGCATCGGAGTCAGGACAGCAACAAATTTACACTTTGCAGAAGATATTGCAGAAGAACAGAAGCCTTCAACATATATCAGGAATTCATGAACAAAACTACAAAGAATAAGATATGCATGTCAGTTCTCCGTCAGTTGCGAATGTATTGGGCTGACAGTTTGTAGACGTGCCCGGAGCACAAGGGGATTGTTTGTATATCAAGATTCTTCCGCGGTGATGATATTACGTGTGTGGATGTTGTCACGGATTAGCGAGGTTTTCGCTTACTAGTTTGGCTCAGGTTAAGTTCGAGTTCCCTGTTTCTATATTTCAACGCTCGTGAATTATGGTTGCTCAAAATAACATACATCAAAGACAAGTGAAAAAAAACATTTAATACACGATAGGTGCTATGCAAGTTACAAAGGAAACAACTAGAGTACAGTGTTTATGTTATATAAGCTGAGAGAGTAGACATGTTCTACTGTCCTACCTTAAGTTACGCTGACTTCTGAGCGCGCACGCTGGGCTACACATCCCTTTTGTGCCAACTTTACTTCACCGTGATCTGATCTCCGAGATGTTACACAGGTGTATCTCATATCTTGTTATACTCGTTGCTTCTTTTATAACACCAAACCCTAGTTCACCAACCATCTACTCTTGATCTATTCCACCTCTCTTTTCCAAATCACCTAAACCATCCTTCAATCGGGAAATACTATGATCACTGTCTAGTTAATGTGCATCACTTTCTAAGATAAACAACGCCACGACTTAGGTATTTGTACGCTCGAGCAAACAAATTAAATACTCTCGGTCGGCGCCGGCAAAATCTGATGCATTCAGTCAGTCTTGAAATGTTTAGCCCATATATAAAGCATTTGACGTAGATTTCGTAACTCCGAACGTCTGGAGTTCGTAGTTACGTACAATTGTTAGCATTGCTATGCGTGGTCTCTACGAATGTTCCGAGTTACGTGGTCTAACCAAACGGCCACCTAAGTTCCGTCGTACGGTACGAACGCTTCGTGAAACCGGCAGGTGTACGCGATTGTTGAGGGCATGAAGTTGTCATTGTCATTGGCATTGCCTAAGACAACTTTATTGGATAGTCAAGGAGTCATAAACTCTCTTGCAGTAGCTGATTTTTCTCCCGTGCAACGCTGGGCATGTTATTAATATAATTTTTATACCACGATTTTACGGTAGTGATACTCGTATCGTTCACGCATTTACTTGACAATTCACAACATGTTAAATATTGCTGCTTGATTTTTACGTGGATCGAGATTCCGGGCAGTTTACACAAATGCTCAAGTGAAACAACATCAAAAGGTAATAACTTCCACTAATTACAGTAGTGCATGCGATAAATGTTGGTGTTGCTCTCCTCTTTGTCCCTGAATTCCGGGGTGGGGCTGGCATTGTTACCCTACGTCGATTTTGTTTATGTTTTCCTTCTTATTCCGTCACTATTCCCGCTTCACTGCCGTCTCCAATCCCACATCATTCGTTCTCTTCCACTCTTTTAAAATGTATCACCCAGTCCTCACATCGCGGTCTTTCTCTTCTCCTTCTACCTTCCACTCCCACTCACTCAACTGTTCCCTTTCCTTTCGTTCATATCACCTTCTATGTCGTATGTCAATAGTAGTTTACGCAATAACTTTATCACTTTAAAACACAACTCGTGAAGTGACATTTTAAAGTAGTAAACTGTAACAATTATGTGTTAATCAAACGTGTCAGTGTGTATAGGTCTACGTGTACACAGCGATTTTGATTTTATAGCTAGTTATTCCGGGGAACTTGCTTTGAAACCACCCGAGCGAACATAGGATGCAAATGACTGATCCATCTTCCTCGAAGGCAGCAACACCAATGATTAGATTTGCAACGAATAATAACAGCCTACTGGCAACTTCATGGTGCGCGTTGCCCTGCCCTTTGCAGTGATATGCTCGCAGCAGTGGTCATCAGAACCGATCAGCGAGTTCGCTTATCAGGCAACGCTATGAGAAGCCACAATCAGAGATGTCGTTCGTAACTAATACGAATTGCAGGATATTTCACTGGCAAGCCTCCAAAGACCAAAGAACTTTACTCGAACTAATTGTTTTATGCATATATAAACACAAAGGCTCTAAAGCATGCACGCACGCACGCACGCACGAACGCACGCACGCACGCACGCACGCACGCACGCACGCACGCACGCACGCACACACACACACACACACACACACACACACACACACACACACACACACACATTGATTTTCCACATAAATAAATTATGTGGAGAATCAATGTATTGTTAGGACGCGTGGCCATTCGAACCATCCGTCTCCAGCCCGTTCGGTCTTGAGCCGCTTCAACTGCCTCATCTATCAGCAGTTCTAATTTGGATTTTACTAACTTACCTTAATCTTCTCCGTTTACCTTACCGGGTAGCAACTATTTCTCCAGACCATCTCTACTTGGAACAATGTCAGTTTACTTATGTATATTTGATCGACTAGCCTCTTTGGAGCTGTCAGTTCACTCACACCTCATTAATTGATTTTCATCTACATCCAACTGATCCTAAGTAGCCGCCTATCAGCCCACATTTCCAAACCGTTTATTCTACCTCGATCGTTTTGTTTGAGGGCCCATCATTCTGATCCACGAGTGGCAATAGGACAAACTGATGTGTTGATAAGTTTCCATGTTGTTGTTTTACTTATTACGATTTCCAGTCTCCGTCTTACTTCTTTTCTATCACCAACAACAATCATACGATTGTCCTGGTCCACAGTCTGGCTTTGTAAAGAATAACTGACCTTACTGTACAGAAAAGGTATGCCCCATACCTAACGTTGATGATGTACCAAAGGTAGCATCGGTTATCCAGATGTGTCGGTACCTTTTGTCGCACACATCACCAACTTTTTGTCAGTTGATTCGATGTAATTCGAATCAACTTTAAGCGTTGATTATATTGACACAACTGTCACACTGAAACGCTAAGTCATACAAAATAATTGTATAGTCTAGAATCTCGATAATGACGCTGATTGGCTGCTGGCGCAACACCTACACAAAATGTAACCCGGTAACTGCAAAAACACGATTTCGAAGTCAGAGTCTATTCTCAGCGATTTCACGAAATCCGTTGATATGATGTTCTAGTAACTAACGAACGCAATCGAGAACCCGTTGGTTGATGCGCGATTATTTTATCGCAAGACAAAATATTCGCGTTAATTACGTGATTTCGCTTTTATATTATGATCAGGTGTATTCCCCAAGTCGACATAGCGTGTCAGTCGACCGTATCTTATGTGCCAAATTCGCCTATTCAATGTTGCTTTACCCTGTAGTGGCGATGGCGTCTTCCAGACCGCAGACGGTTCTGACCAACTACAGTAGTAGCGGCCGTGGTACACATAAGCTGTTGGTCATCTACACGACTAACTCCATAATGGAGTGGGGAAAGGAGGTCACATATAAGGTATAATAGTTGCATAATATATTATATGATCAAATAACAAACACGGCGGTCCTGTATAGAGACATTAAAGCGAAACATAAGTCATGGTTTGGGGTTAAAGCACTTAAAGTAGTTAATAAAAACTGTTCGTTCGCAACAGCAATGAAGAATATCATGCTAGTGTTTTTCAAATAATTTGTTCTAACAGTTGAACATTCTTATCAATTCTCAATTACACTGATGTTTGTCATGCTTATTGATCGACCAGCAAGTGTCTGTCAGTTCTAAGAAATCGATTACCAGTGAGACGCATTACGTGCCTTCGACTGAAATCGAAAGACCGTCGCGTCCAACACAGATTCTCTATCACACTAAAAGTCAGAAAGGGAGAAGACTAGTAATCAAAGGACAAAATGTGTTGCATTAGTTGAGTTTAGGAGCGAATGGCATGATTACACGAATATTGCCCGATTACACGCATTCGTCATGTAGGATTATCTAACATCATGTTAGGGCCCTCGAAATTAAGATGTTGTGTATTAAACAAGGTTTTCACAGTAAAGCACTGGCGTAGTATTCTTGCTTGTAGTATTTTTGGAACATTTAAAACTTGCGAGTTGACTCCTGTTCTCCATAATGCCTGGAAGTTAGTAAAACAATATTCGGGGAAAAAATAAAAAACAACTTCATACAAGGGGAAGAACGTTTGGATGCTTGGAAAGCTCACTTCAAACAACTGCTATATTCAAATAAACAAATAATCAGATAACATCCAATTATCTAGTTGATCCGATCTATGAGACCAGCTACAACAATGACACCGACATCTTCTCTCTAGCAGAAGTCAAACATTGCTATCAAACAAATGAAACTTGGCAAAGCCGCAGGAATAGATGGCGTTCTCACTGAAGTGTGGCGACTACCCAAGTTAAGGAAATATTTATTTAAGTTCTGCAACGAAACATTTTTTAGGGAATAGACCACCGGAATGGGGAATATCGGGTATTGTACCAATACTTATGGAAGGATACCTGACTCTTCCTGAAAACTATCGTGGAATATGTTTAACACAGCCTGCTGCAAATGTCTACAATCAACTCCTGCTCAACATAATCCGCACTGAGCTAGAGAAGATCTTAGCCCAAACCAGAATAGATTTACACCCCCTGCGATCTACATCTTTGCAGATTCTTGCATTTAGACGCATCACCGAGCAAATGAGATACCACCGGAACGAAACTGCCATTATTTTCATCGACATCAAGAAAGCCTTTAACTATGTAAATATAAAAAAGCTGATTCTCCATGCGTATGTAATCCCAGAGAAGATCGTCAAAGCCAAACATTATATTATATATATATATATATATATATATATATATATATATATATATATATATATATATATATATATATATATATATATATATATATATATATATATATATATATATATATATATAAGATAAGATAAGATAAGATAAGATACGTTTTATTACCAAGTAGCAAGTACATGGAATTGGTAGTGTTGTGGCGTTAGCACAATCATACACGCATGCACCCAATAACACACGGAACTAAACATTACATATAACAATCGTAATACTAAGATAAGATAAGATAAGATAAGATACGTTTTATTACCAAGTAGCAAGTACAGGGAATCCGTAGTGTTGTGGCGGTAGCACAATCATACACGCATGCACCCAATAACACACGGAACTAAACATTACATATAACACTCGTAATACTAAAGACAGTTAAAAACAAACGAGAGTAATATAGTAGATGGCAAAAGTTTTAAAAAAATATAAAAAAAAAAGATTACAAAAAATAAAAACGCCACATTGCCAGAGGCAAGACATTTATGCTCGCTCTTCGTTTAAAAATCTCAGTAGTAGTTCAAAGAGATGGTTGGCTGGATGATATGCGTCTTGTACAATATGCTTGGAGTTGCGCAAACTGCGAGATCGATAAAGAGACCTGATGGACCGCATATATAACCCGATTAGTTTAGAAGCGTTCTTAACGACTGATTCAATTTGATTAATTTCATCTTGGCTGGCGCGACCAAACCAGACAGTAATAGAAAATGACAAGACACTTTCAATAACTGCGCGGTAGAAACGTGTTAATATTGCTTGAGATAAGCCGAATCGTTTGAGTTGTCGAAGGAAGTACATGCGTTTTTATGTTTTTTTAATGATGTCAATCGAGTTATTACACCAGGAAAGATATTTTGAAATAGTCGAACCCAAAAATTTTACAGAGTCGTCTTGTAAGACTTCAGCACCGTCAATGAAAAGGGGGTGAATGGGTATTTTCTTTTTGCGAAAAGCAATGATCATTTCCTTCGTTTTGGATATGTTTAGTACCAGGTTGTTGTTCTTACACCAGCCGACCAGTCTTTGAACTTCCTCTCTATACACAGACTCGTTAGCGTTGTTGACACAGCCAATTACAGTGCTATCGTCCGAGCACTTAACCACGCCAACAGATTGGTTACCAGATACACAATCGTTTGTAAAGAGAGTGAAAAGGAAAGGAGAAAGCACGCAGCCTTGTGGGGCACCAGTGTTAGGAATAACAGGTTTGGAGAGAGAGGGTAGTTGACCTTGACAGATTGAGGCCTGTGAAGAAGAAAGTTGAGAGTCCAGTGACAGATGGCAGGATGCACATTCAGAGATACAAGTTTATCAAACAACTTCACAAGAATTATGGTGTTAAAAGCCGATCTAATGTCCACGAAAAGAATCCTCGCATAAGTACTCGGTTGTTCCAGGTGCTTCATAACATAATATAAACCTAAGGCAACTGCATCGTCCACAGATATGTTAGTTTGATAAGCAAACTGGTGAGGATCCAATAGATCGGCCGTGGAAGATTTCAGATAACGGAGCATAATATGTTCGAAAACTTTCATTGCAACTGAGGTAAGTGCCACTGGACGGTAATCGTTCATGGTAGAGACTTTAGCCTTCTTGGGAATAGGTATAATCACAGAAGTTTTAAAACACGTTGGAACTATGCACTGTTGTAACGGTGAATTGTAGATGTCTGTGAATACTGGAGCAAGCTGATCGGCGCAATTCTTGAATGTATATGATAAGATGTTGTCAGGACCCGAAGCCTTGCGCGTACTCAGTCGCTTGAACAATGTCCGCACGTCAGCAACGTTAACGGTGAAAGGCGGCGACAGAGGAGTGTCTGTGGGTAGGGGGCGCTGTTCCGGCGATGTGTTTAACTTGTCAAATCTGCTGTAGAAGTCGTTTAGTTGGTCGGGGAAGGACGGGTCGGCGTTGTAAATGACGGAAGCGCTTGGTTTATACTGTGTAATTTGACGTAACCATTGCCATACAGATAAGGTGTTGTTGGAAGCAAATTGGTTTTCAAGTTTGCGTTTGTATTTGTGCTTGGTAGATCTAATCGCCTTGCTCACTGCGTACTTGGCTCTCCGAAACTCTTCCCTGTTGCCGCTAATGAACGCTGAGTTTTTCATGGCTAGTTTCAGTTTAATGCCCTTGGTAAACCATGGTTTGTCGTTGCCATATACTGTAACTAACTTACTATCGTAGCAGGTTTCTTCACACCAACTGATGTAGGCAGTTACTATGTCAGTGTACGCGTCGAGGTCGGGCAGGAATCTTTAAACATTTGCTAGTCCGTGTTGTCAAGGCAAGCTTTCAAAGCAATCGTCGAGTCAGCAGTCTACTTTCTCACTGTCTTGGTGGTCGGTTTTATTGTTTTTAACTTCCGACGGTATGGAGGAATCAATACGACTGTATCGTGATCAGACTCACCCAACGGAGCCCTGGTGGTGGCCCGGTGAGCGTCCTTGAAGATGGTGTAGCAGTGGTGTAGAGTTTTATTGCTACGAGTGGAGCAATTAACATGTTGTTTGTATCGGGGTAGAACTTTCTTCAGATTAGTGTAATTGAAGTCACCCAGGATGATGATGACACTATCAGGGTAGGTTGTTTCTGCTGCCAACACGCGGGTAGTTAACTGGTTAATTGCATTGGTTGCGAATAATAACTTTTCTTTTCCACAATAGGGGCGTTTATAATATATGAAGCATCGAATTACTGCAGGTAGGCAACACTGCAATGAGGCCAACGTATTGGGTCTTGCAACATTTCTCACAACGGGAGGGCAACAGCGAATTGGAAAATGTGTAATTTCCTTTGCAGTACAATAATGATTAAAGTAATTAACGTTAGAACTTGCTTCATGCCATCGTGGACTCCTTCGCTTTCAAACATAGACTGCATTGATATTTTTGTCCTTTATAATGCTGGTTTTTTCATGAAATGTTTTAATACAACGATGCTATTAAACAAAGTTTAACCCAAGAAAACGTTTCCGCAAAATGTCAGACAAACATAGGCACTGAAACATTGCAAGCAATGCAAAATGCACATTAAAGGAATACATTATTCCTACTGGAAGGTTCGTTGTTCTCGTACAGCTAACTGACTAACTTTGCTGTGTTTATTTCTAACGCGTGACTTGCTATCGCTTCCATGTAGCATGCATCAGCTAATATCATGCAATTCGTAAATTGCTGCACAGCCTCCTTTGATTTGAAAATGATTCGACTAACTTGGCGTCTTTACATAAACATCTTACATTAGACTTCATATTACCAGACAATACAATCCTCTGAAAAATTAAACGTATTTAGTTTGCCTCGTTTCTCTGGCTGTACAATTGCGCTCTGCCACGTCTACCGCTCCAGCCGAGCTCTTAGACGGATAGACACATAACCAGTCGTATAATACTGTCAGGGATTTTACCTGTGATGGGCAGGAGGGGTCATAAATATCGAAATTGTCGGGGGATGGCAATTAACATGTTAGTCCAGAGGCTGTGTAGGGAAGAGGAAGTTGGATTTGTGGATTTATGGGAAAGTTTTGTTGGGAGGGGTGATATGTACATGAAGGATGGGCTTCATTTAAGTGGAAAGGGGGCGGCAGTATTCGCGGACAAACTCTCAGCAGCAGTAGATAGCGACTTGGGTACAATGACAAATATTTTTGGAAGTAAACATTCTTTAAACTAGAAGTGCAGGGGGGTTACCTAGAGGTGTCTCAAGCAGAACAAGAGACCACTAGCACAGATAAACCAATATCAAATCATCCGAAAAACATCTCTGAAAAAGGTTATAGATGCGTATGTTTAAATGCAAGGAGCATAGTAAATAAGAAAAATGAATTAAACATTATGGTAGAAGATATTGACCCTCACATAATTGGTATAACTGAATCATGGGCCAACATAGATATAACAGATGCTGAATTAGGACTGACAGGATACGTAATGTTTAGGAAAGATCGAATAGGAAGAAGGGGCGGGGGAGTTATTTTATATGTTAAAGAATCTATTCAGGCTTATGAAATGAAACTAGAAAGGGAAGCAGATTGCGATGAAGCTGTTTGGTGCAAAATTGTTTCAGGAAATTCAAAATTAACTGTTGGATTAGTTTACCGAAGTCCAAACATAAACGAAGAGGACAACACAAAAATAAAAAACGCTATAAAGGAAGTTAGTAAAGGGGAATGTATCATAATGGGAGATTTTAACCATGGACACATACAATGGAATTCTCTAGAGAGCACAGGGATTGAGGATCAACAATTTCTATGTTTAATCCAGGATAGCTTTCTTACTCAGCACGTACTAGAACCAACCAGGGGAGAAAATGTATTAGATATAGTTTTGTCATCACAAAAAGAATTAGTGGACAATGTAAAAATATTTGAACCATTGGGTAATAGTGACCATAATCAAATACATTTTGACATCAATGTAAAATCAGAAAGTAAAAATAAGAAAACGTACAAGAGAAACTTCTACAAAGGTAACTACAAAGATATGAGAAAATACTTAGCACAGCTAGATTGGAATAACATGCTGATGAATAAGACTGCAATTGAATGTTGGAATATTCTAAAATATGAAATTGAGAGTATCATTGATAAATTTGTTCCCTTCCGAAAACAAGGAAAACGGTGTAGAAAGAAACACGTGTCAAAAGAGGCAATTAGAAAAATAATGCTAAAACAAACTATGTGGAGGGTTTATAGGCGTACCAGAAAGGAAGAAGACTATGCAAAATACAAAGAGGCACTTAATGCAGCTACAACTGAAATCAGACAATCTAAAAGAAGCTATGAGCAAAAACTGGCATGTAACATAAAAACTGACAGCAAGAGTTTTTATGCATATGTCAGGAGTAAACAAAACGTACAAGACAAGGTTGGACCTCTAGAAGACAGTGCTGGAAATATAATATCACAGGGGTTTTTAATGGCGGAAGACCTAAATGGTTACTTCAGTTCAGTGTTTACAAAAGAAGATATTAGTTCATTACCAGTTGCTGATGCTAAATTTCAGGGGACTAAATCTGACTATTTAGGACCGTTAGTTGTAACTCCAGAATTGGTAGCTAGGAAAATAAAGGCAATGAAGGATAACAAATCACCGGGAGTGGATGGGATTCCTCCAAAATTACTAATGGAAACAGTAGATCAAATCAGTATACCACTTGCAAGAGTATTCAACTTGTCATTAAAAGAGGGAGTTGTTCCGTTTGAATGGAAAGAAGCAAACATCATACCATTATTTAAAAAGGGTTCGAGAAATAAGTCAGAGAATTACAGACCAGTGAGTTTAACGTCAGTGATTTGTAAATTATTAGAAAGGTTAATTAAAGACCATATGGTGGACTTCCTCGTTAAGCATAAATTATTAAAATCATCTCAACATGGATTCCTTAAAGCGAGGTCATGCTTAACAAATGTGTTATGTTTTTGGAAGAAATCACTAAGTGGATAGACGAGGGATCGCCAGTAGATATTATCTACTTAGATTTTCAGAAAGCTTTTGACAAAGTGCCACATCAAAGATTGCTACTTAAATTAAAAGCCCATGGTATCGGGGATAGCATAACTGACTGGATAGAACAATGGCTGACTGACAGAAGACAACGAGTTGTAGTAGATGGCGAAGTTTCAAATTGGAAATCGGTTTTGAGTGGGGTACCTCAAGGATCAGTATTAGGACCTATATTATTCTTAATTTATATCAATGACTTGGACGACAGTATAACAAGTAACGTACTGAAATTTGCGGACGACACAAAACTGTTTAGAAAGGTTAATACTGATGGTGATAAACAACATTTACAAAACGATCTAGACAGATTAGTGAAATGGTCTGAGAAATGGCAGATGCTGTTCAATTTTGGGAAATGTAAATGCCTACATACAGGACATGGGAACTTGAATGTAAACTATAAAATGGGAGCTACTGTTCTTGGTACTACTGTAAAAGAAAAGGACTTAGGAGTTACAATAAGCGCTGATATGAAAGTTTCAGAGCAGTGTGGTATTGCAGCTTCAAAGGGTAATCAAATTCTTGGATTGATTAGAAGAAACATAACATACAAGGGAAAAAAGTTAATTATACCTCTTTATAAAGCAATAGTTAGACCTCATTTAGAATACTGTATACAAGCATGGAGACCATATCGTAAGAAGGATATAGATACGCTTGAACGCATACAAAGGAGAGCAACTAAAATGATTCCAGAACTTAGAGACCTTAGTTATGAAGAACGCCTGAAAGAATGTGGTTTAACAACTCTAGAGACAAGGAGGTTAAGAGGAGATCAGATTGAAGTTTTTAAGATATTGAATGGGTATGAAAATATTGATAGAAATATGTTTTTCTCACTCAAGAAGGATAGCAGAACTAGAGGACATGAGGTAAAATTAGTAAAGGATCAATGTAGATTGGACATCAGGAAGCACTCGTTCTCACAGAGGACAGTAAATGAATGGAACAAACTGTCTACAGATTGTGTAACTGCTAGCAGCGTGAATATGTTTAAAAACAAGGTTGACACATATATCAGAAGGGCGGGTTATAAGTAGGTGAACATTGTTGGACTCTCGATAAGCCAATGGCTTCCTTGTCCACTTGCCATCTGGGCCTTTGGCTTGGATGGCAAATCTTGTTAAATCTTGTTAAATAAGCGGCACCATACTATCGTCGAAGACCAGGCTGCAGTTCTTTGTTGTGAAACCATCTCTGCAGCTAACAAATTGGACTTCAAAGTGGCACCTCTTCATAGGTTTAATGGTCACTGTGACACAGACGTCAAGTGCGTGACGCCGTACTGCTATTGTCGCCTTACATGGCTGGCCGGCTGATTGCAGCTGTTCGACCGTAATTGCCGGGGTAACCCGGTCGATTTGCATACATCTACTGGGTGTCTTCCTGTTATAGCTGCTTCCCTTTAAAGCATTAAGGTTGACATTCGTATTAGTCCACTTACAGCAATTTTTTATTCTACATATTTGCAGGGGGTGGCTGGGGTGTGTGGCGGGGGGAGCGTCAAATACTACAGATTGCATTGAAACATTTAGATATGAGAAAAAACAGTCGTCCTCTATGGTGCTTCCCACCAGCTGTGTATGTTGATTTAGTTGACGGACAAGGCTTCTCATAAAGTACACTGTGGTGAACCAGTTTTCAATTCCAATGTAATTAGCAATATTATCATGGTTTCTTTGGGTGTTCAGCTGCGACATTTGCTTCGTGACTCATTCAATGTTTAGCATCACAGAGAGCACTCTACCTGAATCTACATAATAATAGAAGATGAATGCGATATAATATGCAACTAACAAATATGGGCAGTATTATGCTCTATTCAGAGGCCACAGCTTCCGGTGCAGGCGCACTGGGGCAATGCCAATAAATACTGGGTATGTAGCAGATATGACCTCACGGTGATGCTGACAAACAACGTAGCTGTTGATTTCGTGAAGTGGACCAGCGAGCAGGACCACCCTCCTGACGTAGCCCAGTGCGAGGTTATGAAGGCCCTCGTACTATGTGAAAACGTGAAGAGCCCCTCGTTCCAGTCCAGCAAATATGCCAATGAGCCATTCCTTGCTTGCCAGATACGTTGTGGGAAGAGTCATGTTCTATACATTAATGAAATATATTAATATGTCATCAATAACATATGTCAAGCTAAATATTTGAAATGGCATAATGTGCAAGGACACATCCGTACGTTTTATAGCACTTTTTGTTGGCCTTGTAACCGTACGTCACCCGAAGCCGCCTGAAACCGTATGTCGGCAAGAACTGTTACGTGGCGATTTAAGCGGAGCTTCTCCCTAGTGAAATTCGTGGGAATTATAACGACGTCAAATGAATATAATGGATTCAAAGTCCCAAAGAACACATTTGGTAAGTTTAAAAAACAACAACAACAATATTCGTACTTTCTAGATGCCATAATCGCGATAGCTCCTTCACGTGATTGCAGACAGAAGAACCGCACAGCATTTCACATGAATGAACAGATCACTTTTTAAGTTTTATTATTAACAACACCAAGCTTAATTTGTGTTAGGAAGTAACTCATTAACATTGTTTTAAATAATAAGTTGATTACACTGGAACGAAATCATGAAAATAACAAGCAACACGAATTCATTTCGTGAAGTGGACTAGCAAGACTAGTGGTCAATTTGTGAACCAATAATAAGATTCAATTGATGAAAAAGAGCATGAGTTAATTACTAATCGAACCAACATGCATCTCAACTATTATTTTACGTCATCATCTTCACTCAAGGTAAAGCATAGGGCCGAAACGACTCTTTTCCAAGTGAACTTCGTGGGAATTAAAATGACGTCAAATACTGGAGTCAAAGTCCCAAAGAACACATTTGGTAAGTATTTTTTAATATATGTTCCAACACGTTTTTATGTAAGTTATTAATGTCAAGTAATGGGTAAATGGGCGTTTTTCGCCGAGATAATATATGTGCGCTTACTTCTCCAGACTTTATAAAATGTTAAGTAGTTTAGATTGGTGTGCGACGTACGGTTTCGGGCGACGAACGGTTTAAATATTTTAGCGTTATACTGAATACAGATGTTAAACGCGTTTTTTTATGTCACAATAGTTGCCAAGCGTATCCCTGCACATGCTGCGTGCCATGGAATTACAAAGCTACACAGAAATGGCCTCGCCTGGAAGAGGGTCCTATATCAAAAAGACTTGCAGTTCAAAAGACTTCGCACTACACTGCAGTAGTTACAGCAGCAACGCCAGTCTGAATAGCCTGATCGCAAATGTGGCGTAGCACACCACACCTCTTACATTGTGTCGCTGGCACAGACGTTGCGGCTCTTTCGCGCGTTGCGGAAGAGCCTAGGAGCGGCCTCTGCAAGGAAATGCCAAGCACATGGTAGGTTGAGGGGAGGGGCAGTAAGAAGTTGTGTAAGAGCCTAGGAGCGGCCTCTGCAAGGAAACTCCAAGCACATAGTAGGTTGGGAGGGGGGGGGCAGTAAGAAACGGCGCAGACGAATGTGCGACTTGAAATGTATTAAACTGATTCAAATGACGTTGGTTGTTACGTTTTTACACTAACAACAGCAAAACGGCGGCATCAATATAACTTTATTATCGAAGAAGAACCGCCTCTATAGGATAAAACTCGTACTAACCTCAAGCTTAGACCACCTATAGGACAATAATGACATGATACTAATTTCACACATAATCGTCCAAGCCTGTGCATGCGTGCGTGCGTGCGTGCGTGCGTGCGAGCGAGCCTACACAATATATTCAGAGATTCCTTAGGGAAAGATCACAACATAATTTTTAAAAATATATTTTGAAAAGTCTTCGATTGGAGCGTTCCCATTGTATTTGCGAAGGAATCCACAATGAAACGCTTAATGTAAGATCTAACGTTATTTACGCTAAACACATTTTGCTGCGAAGGGCACTGCCAACGTTTGCGGTTTCTCCGTATGCTTTCATGTTGTCTGCATGTAATTACAAGTCGTATGAATGTCTCGTCGCCGTGGTACCTAACTAAATTTATTATGTTGCGCCTATCACCAAAGAGGGCGTGTTTATGGCATCATAAGACGAAATAATGTTGCATTTAGTGCTAGTCGCTTCATATTCGTTCATGGAGGTGGACATGTGTGGTTTCCTGTTGATGTCAGCATTGCAGGTACGTAATAACTGTATCAATATTTTCTTAAATTATTTTGAGTTTCGTAACGCAATATGCATACAGTTATCAACTTTAGCATATAATTATGTGGTTGAATCATTATTTTGTAAGGTAGACAATTAGATTGCCTTCTGTGTTTTGAAGAAACACATATTTAGTGACATAGCCATGCTTACATTTATGTTGATCTAACCAACTGTTGAAGATTGGTTGCAAAATGTCGTTATTACCACCATATTGTATTTACAGACAGATGACCCATTCGACGCTAGATTCTACGCGTGCATTCCTCTTCAAGGAAAGTGCATACATTCGAACTAACAGTACCGTGAAATGCTGGCGAGTCGTGAGGTAACAACATCATAAGAAAAACCCGTGTTATCGGTTTGTAAGTTATGCCTCCCATTCTTATCTTCTGCTGGGCCGCACGCAATGGTCCGCTAAGTAATTTCTCACATACATAGATGTAATGTGTTTTAATTGTAGGTCTTCTTTGCTCACGCAAATGAGTACTAGCATATTACATAAGTGTAGTTAAAGCATTGTTCCAGTTTCGACGAAATTTTAATCGTGTAAATCATATAATGGCAATATCAATGCCCACATTGACAATGAAAAAAAACAGTGAAGGTGAATATCACCTGTAAAATATATAGTCATTTAATGTATTGAAGTTTAGAAGAGAAAATAAATTAATTGCTATGTCTAACCGGTGGCAATTTTGAATTCTAATGGTAAAAAAGGTATGGCTCGCTAGGACAAAAGTTTGATAATTTGGATATCTGAAATGTAGCTTCTGCAGGCCCCTTGGATTCCCTCCTTCGGGGTATTTATACGCTGAGTTTATCAAATGCAGACTCCGTCAACAGAGGCGCAATAATTGCTTAAATACGCGAAGGGCTTGCCAAATTTGCAACTTAATTTTTTAGAGTTGGGTCTCGCTTGCATATATATCAGTTCTTCGGCGATAATAAAGTGATATTGCTGCCGCCGTTCTGGTGTTGTTAGTGTAAAAATGTAACAACCAACGTCATTTCAATCAACAAACGTCATTGCAAGTCGCACATTCGTCTGCGTCGCTTCTTACTGCCCCCACCCAACCTACTATGTGCTTGGAGTTTCCTTGCAGAGGCTGCTCCTAGGCTCTTACACAACGCGCGAAAGAGCCGCAACGTCTTTTGACCTGCAAGTCTATTTGATATTGGACCCTCTTCCACGCGGAGCCATTTCTGTGTAGCTTGGGGAATTCCATGGCACGCAGCTTGTGTAGTGACGCGCTTGACAACTATTGTGACATCTAAAAAAACGCGTTTAAAATATGTATTCAGCATAACACTAAAATAGTGAAACGGTTCGTCACCCGAAAAAGCACGTCGCACACAAGTCTAAACTACTTAACATTTTAAAACGATTTGTTTCGATTTCTTAGTTAGGAATAGGGTTAGGTTTGGGAACCCTAACTAGGAGATTGAACTAATCTTTTCGAAATATTGCATGCATATATATATATATATATATATATATATATATATATATATATATATATATATATATATATATATATATATATATATATATATATATATATATATGAGTCATGTAATCGGTCACTTCCTCTCAACGGATTGCTCGGTATCTACGCTCTTGTATATAGGCGCGTGTGTGTATGTGTGTGCGTACGTGCGCGCGCGTGGGTCCGTGTGTGCATGCGTGCTTGTTTTGTGCAATGTGTAGATGGAAGTGCAAGAATACGCCACCTGCACTTAGATAACTTCCATTGAAGGATTATGAAAGCTGGTCTCCTTATTATTAACGTCGACAGATCCTTTGATTCCCTAATGCGTATTTAGATACAGGAGCCATTAAGTCTAATTGAACAGGCATCAGGCATCAGAGCTTCTTAATATGTTGAAAGGTGCTAATGTAAACTAGACTGATAGGATGAAGGCCATTATAGTAATTATCGTCAATTGGAACCTGAAAAGAAGTGCTTCATTGAAACTGTACTCTTATCTGCTATGCTTGAATTTACGAAATGACAATTATAGGAATGACCTCTACTCTTTTCAAAATGGGAATAGATAATGTAGCCTAGACAAGTAAATAATTACCTCCACCAGCAGGTTCTGCGTGATTCCTCGTCGCAACCGCCTATTGGCAGCAGACATACACTTGCAGCTGAACCAATTTGTCGCTTCGACATATTTGCCGGTCTCCTCTGCAGCTCAAGTTCCCAGTGCCTTTCATCGGCCCGATCTCAAGTATCATGCCCTTATAATGCCAACAGTCCCTGCATTTCTGTTTCAAACTTATATTCGGATAGTTATAAACGGACTGTTTTTGTCATCAATAAATCAAAATAACACATCTTGTCTAGACACGCATGCGCATTGCTTGTGTGAACAGCTACGTTTAAACTCAGCGCCACTAGGCCGAGTTGTGATGAACTTGGACTTGTAGAAAATGGCACAGGTGACGTAGGTTTATCTACCTCAATGGTGGCGCCCATGGATTAAAAGAGTTGACAAGTTCAGCAACTTTTTCATAGTAAACTGGCGTGAACATGTTGATTGCAGTTAGAAACTGTTAGTTTGTGTTAACTCTTTTAGTTGCGCTGCACCAAAACAAGAATTGTGTTTCTTTTTAACGTTATCATCAAGATTTTGTACAATATGAACTTTGTCAATACCCCATGTGTGGTTTAGCTACAAGTTTATCGAAACCTGCTTTTCTGATGCTAATCTACGGGTTTAATATATCGATTAAATTCGTCGTCATAACTTACTACAATTAGTTATTAAAGGGAATAAAAACAACGATTGCTTCAAATCGTATTATATTTTGTCTTGCAATATACTGCTATTTCCACAACACAAAAAAATTAATTAGAATTCAGTTAATTAATAATTCCAAATAATTCCGGCCTTCCTCAATGATGCATATTTAGCTGCGGTTATCGGCAAGCTTCAATGTGACGTCATTGGTAATATGGAAGCGCAACAAGACTGTGACTTTCCATTCAATCACCTGTGTCTACAGCGATAGCGGGTGTTTCGAAGAGAGCGTCATAATGGTTTATTGTGTGGCATTTGGTTTTAATTAAAACAGTTGTAAGAATAGTGTAACATGTAGTTCATGTAAGTGTCCTACGCGGCCAACTTTGCTAAAGAAATGACCGCGAAAATAAAGCATCCAACTTTTTAGCCGACGAAACACAAACTTGTTTCGACCGCGACCAGGAGAAGATGACAACCCTGAGTTATCCCGGTGCTAAACTATCTTTGAAAGAGCATGATTTGTAAAATTATTCCAGGTAGAATCCGAACTCAGTCAGCGACAAAGACAGCGTCGAGTACGTACCTCGGATCGAAGGCAAGCGGGCCTCGCAATCGGACTGCACTTCACTATCAGTGCGACCTTTTACTTTTTGACATAATCATAAAAACGACCACATATAGCCGCCAAGCTTCTCCTCTACTATACATATACACATATCACGTTATCAAAACTTGTTCTTATTCCATATAATGCTCAAACCACGTGGAGCTAGACGTAGGAGATGGCGAGTTTTTAATGCTATGTGGAAGTAAGAGTAATTGTTGTCCAAGAAAGTAAATGGTCGATGGTCGAAGGTCGAAGGTCGAAACCAAAGGCTACTGGCTTCGCTAAACTGCTATGAAAGAGCCAATTTCGAAGATGATTCTGCGATATCACTTGGCGTTAGCGGTTCTAAATCGTTACAGTTTACTTTTTACACTAATCAGCCTCAGTTAAGTATTAGTTTACTTATTTCGCATTACCAAAGTGATGGTATTATTAGTACAATTCAGCATAGCGAAACCTTGCTGCACATCATAGTAATATTTGTTGTTATAATTTTAATAAGAACCGTGACTGAAATTGTTAATTATTTAGCTCCTTTTCTCTGAAATTCAACAATTGCGTTATATTGTATATGTTTATTATAAACTGTCATATGCAGGCGGAACTTATCAACTCGTCTGCTCACTTTCATACTCAAATCTGACAGATAATAGTACGTCCCACCCTGTGCGTTTTGCCCCCACAAATGTTGGCCTTTTTGCCCCACATGTTCGATATTAAAATTTCACCATCTGTATATTACTGGCTTTTATCACTCGCATCCACAACATTCACAACATTAATGATTACATATTTGTCTACTGCAGACACTCAACGCGTTGTCTCAGTTTCTTATGGTTACTGCCCACAAAACGACTTTTAGGGTGACCATTTTTATAATTTGCAGAATCAAAAGTTTGACGTAAAAAATATCGTGTGAATTTCGTTTTCTGCCACCGTATTCTAACCAAATGTGAAGAACTGTATGTGGCTTCATTTGGCGATCTCGAAATTCTTATTTTCGCGCTGTGAAACTAGTTAGAGGATGGGCTTTATGCCCTAAAACTTGCGTTATGCCCCATGCTACTCTATGCTTTCCAGGCTGACGAAGAGACAAGCACATCCCTTGTCAACATCGCGTGAGAGACCACCCACACCATCGCGTGGTTCAAAATGACGTCGCATAGAAGCGCCGGTGCTAAGTAAGGCTTCAGCTGTTTCGACTATAAAAAAGCCATGGTTGCGCTTGGAAATGAAAGTGTCTTGGACGGAAGGTTGAATTATTCTCGACCGCTGGCATTGAACAATGATATAACGACTAATACAACCAACGACAACTACGAAAACAACAATGGCGCAATGAACTATCAACAACTTGCCTATGCCTTGATGGCTACGCTTGGCATATTTGGAAACGCTGTAGTTATCTTTGTCATATTACACAGCGCATCGATGCGCAATAAGTTTACAAACATATTGATCTTAAACCAGAGCAGCATTGATTTCGCGACGTCCGTACTAATATTGATTTCGAAAGTGTTGAAAAGTTATCAACAAAACTTGGGCGGTGACATTGTATGTATACTATGGCTGAATGAACTGCTGCTGTGGAGCTTAATGGTATCGTCGTCTTACAGTCTGATGGCTGTGACCATTGAACGGTATATGGGGATTGTGCATCCAATATTCCATCACAACTCTTTCTCAAAGAAAAATGTTATGTACTTAGCATGCGCCTCCTGGTGGCCAGGGCCGATATTGACGTTGTGTTTCATAGTACCAACTTACGATGTCATTAATGGTAGTTGTACAATGATTAAAACATCTGACCCATCGTTGAGGAGGGCAGGCGGTGTGGCGTTATTCGTAATGCAATATGTAATTCCAATTACTCTGTTTATTACATGCTACAGCAGGATATTTATACGTCTGCGAACCCAGGTACATCCGGAAGCACCACATCTTAGCCACGATGCAACGGCTAAGAAGGCGCGCGCCAGACGCAACGTTCTAAAAACTCTGTTGCTCGTCGTTATTGGATATATCCTGTGTAACACTTGGAACCAGTTAACTTTTCTTGCTTTCAATTTCGGCGCCCCTCTGGACTTCTCCAGCAATTATTATAATTTCTCCGTTATAGCGATGTTTGCTAACTGTTGCATCAATCCTTTCCTCTACGCGTTGCAATATCGCCCGTACCAGAACGAACTGCGGAAAATCTTCTGTAAACGCGATACCTCTGTTGTGAGTGAAACAGGTACTGTGCAGTGACACTAAGTGAAGCGTACTTTTCAGTAAAATCCACTGATGCGCGCGCGCACGAACGCATACACAAACAAACACACACTGCACGTGGTTTACTACGTGTGGTCTCTCAGTGTTTGCTATCTAAACTGACCAAAGTTTGTAGCAATTCGAGGCCTGTTTGCCTTCCTGTTCCTCACTACTGGAGGTTGGAGGTTGTGGGACGACGTACCAGACATTTGCTACATGGCAGTTAAATTAGGTGTGTGTGTGTATATATATATATATATATATATATATATATATATATATATATATATATATATATATATATATATATATATATATATATATATATATATATATATATATATATATATATATATATATATATATATATATATATATATATATATATATATATATATATATATATATATATATATATATATATATATATATATATATATATATATATATATATATATATATATATATATATATATATATATATATATATATATATATATATATATATATATATATATATATATATATATATATATATATATATATATATATATATGCAGTCTGCAGAGGAGCTCGATGTATGTGAATTAAAATGTAGCCTATATACGAAACAAACGAATTGATATTTACAATAACAATTTGATGTGTCGTGGGAGCTGAATTTATCTGTTTTATTGTAAGAATACAACATTGGTGGATATTGTATAAGGCGAGCTGTGGCAATGTAGCTCGCAGCGACTGCGGGTAATCAAGTTCTACAAAGAGTCTATTAATTCTGTATAATATATGGGCATGTCGACACAATGTTGACGTTGCAGTTGTTGTTTCACCAATGTGTTCACGGTGAATGGTTGGTTGATACTGTTAATTTAATAATTTAGTTATGTTGTTAGTTCACTACATGATTAATGTTGAATGTTTACTAAATGCTTTGTGTTACTGGTTCAACAATATATTCAAAATGTTGGTTCACTATATAATTAATATTGTTTGTTTATTAAATGGTTCATGTTGCTGGTTCACCAACTGAGTCATGTTGTTGGTTGATTGCATAAATGATGTTGTTTGTTTACTTAATTATTTGTGTTACTGTTTCACCAATTGATTCATATTGTTGGTTCACTAAATGATTAATGTAGTTTGTTAACTAAATGTTTCGTGTTGCTGGTTCACAAACTTATTCGTGTCGATGCTTGGCTACATGGGTAATGTTGTTTGTTTACTTAATTATTCGAGTTGCTGTTTCACCAAATGATTGATATTCTTGTTTCACTAAACGGTTAGTGTTGTCTGTTTATTAATGCTTCGTGTCACTGAATCACCAGTTGATGTATATTGTTGGTTCACTACATGAATAATGTTGATTGTTTTCAAAATGATTCGTTTTGCTAGTTCACCAGTCTATTCGTGTAGCTGGTTCACCAGTTGATTTATATTGTTGGTTCACCAATTGTTTCGTGTGGTTGATTCACCAATTAATACATGTTGTTGTTTCACTTATTGATTCACGTTTTTGTTTCACTACTTAATTGTTGGCATCAATTCCCTAACTTATTCAACTTGTTGAATTTGGTGACGCGCCGTTGTTTGGCGGCAAACAATCAGCTCCGTGTTTAATCTTAATTATTATACGTATTTGTTCCATTGTCAGTGATCCCATTGATACAGTCATTATCATAAACATTCAAGGAACGGCATGTTATGTATAATGCTGCGACGTATTTAATTGATATCATTTATTTCAAGTTCAGGCTGCGTCCTTAAAATTATATTTCAAATAATTGGAACTCCATCTGAATGTCTGACACTAGTTGAACTGTTGTTGCTGCTACGTTCAGTCGGGCACGGCTAGACATAGTTTGGTAATTCTTCTTGGAATGATTACGTACAATAGGAAAGAATTGGTTCAAATTGGAAATGCTATTGGCAACGGGCTCTACCATGGACTGGTCAATGATGTATGTACGTGGTCTCCATTGAAACATTGCATGCGTGCTAGCACGCGGCGCGGCTGCAGGGCCGGCAGGTTAAAACATAGATCGATCTCTGTACTTGCTAACCGTCGCCTCCCTGTGGCGTCTACCGGCATTGTACTAAAAATTACTGGTCGCTGTGTATACAACCTCCATTCCGTCGATATTGATTCTTCTCTGTGCGCACTGACTAAGCACAATCCATCTGTGTGCGTACTACTAAACACTGGATCTGTACGAAACAAAACAACATCACTGTGTGAACATGTGTTAGAAATCGATGCTGACTTAACTTTTCTCACATAAACTTGGTTGAAACCAACAGTCAGTGCCGTTGTCTATGATCTGCTACCATCCGGTTATGGATACACTGGTGTATGCTTGTCTACAAAGTGCGGAGGAGGATTGGGCATATTACACAAGACAACTTACGAACTCACAAAGGCACCTTCCAAACGGTTCACTATAAATAAACACATTGATATCACTTCAACCAAGACTTCCAAACCAATGCGTGTTATTGTCATATATCGCCCGCCACTGACGTAATTCAACGACGAACTGTCTGTGCACCTCAATGAAGTTGTGATGACACATTGTGATATATTAATTACTGGTGGTTTTAATATCCACTCAATAGTGCTCCTGGAGTGGAGAAACTACACGAAATTATGGAGAGCACGTTCTTCAGCAGAATAATCATATTACCTACTCAACAAATTGGGCCATACGTTGGATTTAGTTATCTCTCGCATTTCCGATCCAGTTGTATCTAAAGTGGCAATCGAACAGAATACCGTGCGTGCGTATTTATATGTGTATATGTCTTTATCTTTCTTTCAATCTCAATGCACAATTAAAGGAATTAAAACATTTTACTTTTGTCTTGTTTTATTAAACAACTGAATATCTAGACAATGCTTTGTGCAGAGTGCTTTTAGTTAATGTAATATTAATATGAATATTAAATATTAATATGTTGCTTCGTAGCAGAAACGTTGGTGTAGCTGATGATAAAAAAGCAAAAAGTTAAGATTTCGTTCATGTGAAATTATGTTTCCAATTACGTGAAGGAGTTATACGATACTGATTATGACGCTCTGGAAAGCATTTTTTTGTGTAAATCAGGCAAATTTGACAAAGTAAGTAAATATTGTTTTTTTTTTCGCAGTGATAAATTATTTCTAGACAATACGTGAAATATTATATTTTCATATTGAGAATATAAATACTGTGTGCGTGCCATAAATGAAGAGGTCAGTATGATTTATCAACCGACTACAGACTAAACAAAATGCGATACAATGACAATAGCTATGGCACATAGCTAAAACAAATATTATATTTATGACCGTTCCATGTATCACTGATTATATTAACCCAGTATTTATATTGTTGAAAATGTGTAACGGTATTCTACATTGGTACTGATACACAGTTGCTTCAACAGAACACACTTCTTGTAGAAAAGAAAACGTATTATTTCTTTGCTGTTGCAATCCCGTTGTGTAAGCAAGAACATTTGGCGACCACGAAGGGTAATTGCTTGGATGAGGGTGGGTACCCACTTGGATTCGATTATATTTATATAACAACTTGTCTAAGACGCAAAGAATTCTCCAATTTAAGCCATCTACAATATTGCGCGGTGTTCGAATAACGAATAATTTATCCTATAGCTAACGTTTATCAATACGTTTTCCTTCTGCTGACAATAGTTGGAAACTAAACTGGTCAAGTATTCCCAAAGAAGCCAATACAACGATAAGACAATGTTTAAAAAGTCGTAGTTATTATTAATATTATCGTCTTTACTTTACTCAATCAATCAACGGTCACTTCTTCTCAAAAGATTGCTGTGAATTGTTTACACTCTAGTGTGTGTGTGTGTGTGTGTGTGTGTGTGTGTGTGTGTGTGTGTGTGTGTGCGTGCGTGCGTGCGTGCGTGCGTGCGTGCGTGCGTGCGTGCGTGCGTGCGTGCGTGCGTGCGTGCGTGCGTGCGTGCGTGCGTGCGTGCGTGCGTGCGTGGATGTATGTTGTAAGCTTCGTAGTGTTGTCGACTTAGAAGAGATTATCAAATACAATATACCTTTAGATTTCCAAATGCTTATCTAGGTGCAGGAGCCAGTAAGCCTCTGTAAGCAACACATCAGAGCCAGACACCTTCTTCAGGTGTTGAAAGGTGGTAACGTAAGTTAGACTTATATGAAGAAAGCCATTATATTAATTATAGTCAGTCTGATCCTGCAACGCTCCACTGAAACTGTAACTTACTCTTCTCTTCTTGAATTTGCGATAATAATATATAAGCGATTCCGTTGAAATGACGAGTATTGACATGAACTCTTGCCTTTTTTTTTAATGGGAAGGTAGTTACGTCAACATCAATGCAAAATGGCGCCAACCAACGAACGCTAACGTTAAACCACCGCAACAAACTCCACATTAGTGGCGCCACATAGTGAATGTAATGTAAGTCACTCACGATTTCACCACTGCCTCAACTTACATTTGATGTGTAGATTCTGTGCATCGTCATTTCAATTGATAAACTCATAATTTTGTTCAATAGAGCTCCCAATTTCAATTACGTGCAACTGTGGATAGTGCTTGCTTTGAAAATGACATTGTGTCGGGGAAGGCAGTGATAGTTGAGCCACTGGGTTTGTTCAGTCGCCCGTTTTTCCTAGGAAACTACAGCAGCGATACTGACATGGTATCACACAGTGATTGAACATGTCATTAGAACGCGCTTGACATATAATAAGTGCAAAGTGTCACAACGGTTAGAACATGTGAGTTCCTTATCAGATGTCTGTTCAAAATAAGCTTAGCTTCGTAGTGGTGACTTATGCAAGATTATTAAACACAACATACCTTTTGATTTCCTAATTCTCTATATGCAGAAGGCATTAAGTTTCAGTAAACAAGACATCAGAGCCAGACATCTTCGGTAGTTGAAATATGGTAATGTAAACTAGACATATAGGAATAAAGCCTTTGTTATTAACTACAGTCAGTAATAATCTGCAATGCTCCACTGAAACTGTAATTTTCTCTTCTCTACTTCAATTTACGATAATAACATATAAGCGATTTCCACTGAAATGACAAGTATTGATATGACCTCCTTTTAAGATGGGAAGAGTTACTGTAGGTATTAATTTTAAAGAAGCATATAAATAAAACACTAAGCATTTTATATTAATCATTTCCCAACCATAAATATGTTATATGTTCTAAAATTAAAGTGACATGTGGCGCACGATACAATTACTTTGATAAAGGAACTCCGCCAACATATTATACATTGTTAACTGACGACACAAAAAGCACCAAATCTTTCAGAAGTAAATTACGATTTTATTACATATAAGAGTTATACTGCTCAAATACGCTCTGAGGCAATCGTTTGATAAATGTTACGAAGCTGACCAAGCGAGTGTCTGTTTTCCAGGGGGAAAACAGGTAATGTCCCTGGGGGAGTAAGAGAAAACAGATCTTTGGATAGTCATCGTTCATTGTATCTATTTACTGCCTAATTTCTGGTTGTTGTGAATTCATGAGTCACGCTTAAAAGCGGCTGCAAGTTGTTACATCAACAACAATGCACAATGGCGCCAATTAGCTAACGCTATCATTAAACGACAATAACAAACTCCACATTAGTGGCGCCACATAGGGAATGTAATGCAAGTCACTGACGATTTCACCACTGCCTCAACTTACATTTGATGTGCAGATTCTGTGCATCGTCATTTTCTGCGTTGAGAATGACGTTGTTTAGGGGACGGCAGTGTTAGTTGAGCCATTGGGTGTCTTGAGCCACCCGTGTTTCCCAGGAAACTACAGCAGCTACAGTTACATGGTACAACCCCGTGATTGAACATGTACTTATAATGCGTTTGACCTGCAATAAGTGCCTTTTGTATCAATGGTTAGAAAATGTTAAAAGTATGTTTTTTTTAAGTTTATCGAAAGTTTGTGTGTTCATGATTATTCGTCATGGCAATACAATGGGACAGTCCGGCCAGATATCTCACATGACCAAAGAATCATGGGGTCTGCATCCCCTGGGTGTCCGTCCAGCCCTTCTGAAATCTTGGCCATCCTATTATTTTAGAAACGTGGAGAAAGCGTGTTGGTTGGTAGGTGACGTGTTTCTTTGTTCGTGCTACGAGACAACAACGCCCCACGAAGGGATAATGCTTCTAATTAGTCAGAGACCCTCCTTTAATTGGTCAGCTTACCTTTCCGCAGGACCCCTGTAACTATTCTCCCCGTAGCCTCCCAAAGATGCATTGGTCAGCTGTTCAGTCATAATCTGGCCCATTTATAACTATATGCTTCAATTTGTGTCAGAACACCACAACAACTCATGCAAAAAAGCTCCATATTTATTATTCATCATGGCAATAAAATATGACTTTGTTACAAAATATGTAAGAGTAAAAATCCAAAGAAAGCCAGACAAAATGCTGTATCTAGGACTCAGTTGTCACATGGGCCTAAGAAACCTGATCTTAGAACATTACAAATTTTACTTAAAATCTCTGCTGTAATGGGTAGCTTGGTTTTAACTACATTATCGTGCGATTTGTTTACTGCTTTTATAATAGTTTGCAAACGCAGGAATGGCTGGCCATTTACAAAACAGCATGGATCCTGAAAACTTGCCTTGATACAAGAAAACCTAATACCTGCTAGCTATGTATTTATGGTAAACTACTTTAACTGTAATAAACTAAAAATGTGTGCTACAAAGATGTTGATAATTTCTTGGGTTAGGGTGTTGGGTGTGTAGGCCTCAAGCTTCCAATTGGATACATATCTAAAAAATCTTCGAAATGCTATAACACCTGCTTCATATACTGTCCTTGTATATTTGTTTATTGGCATATCCCATAGCTGGTCAAGTACGCTACGTAATACAAATCACATCCGAGGCCGAAGGAATTGAACATTGGCAGGGTTTGAATGCTGCCCCGGGTGCGAGCTTTCTGAATGTGCTGACCTGGAACCGATATAGTGCATCAGCAATTTTATTATTAATACTTGGGATGTGTTTAGCAATAACTATAAAGTTCCCGGATGCAGTACACCATGTTAAGAACCTCATTAATATCATAATGGATTGAACTTTATATCTATCCTTGTTAATGACATGGACAGTAGCTTCATTATCACAGTAGAAGAGATATTGCACTCCGATCCCCATAGAATAGTTGACACTGCAATAGGGTACAGCTCCTAAAAAGCCATAGGCAGCTGCTCATTATCTTTGAACTTCTTGATCTAGAAAGAGGCTACCCCATTCTACACGGTGATAAATCTACGCCACATAGCTATATCAAGTGGACATTCTTTGTTGAGTCTCACATAGTGATGTAAAGGTTTCACAGAGGCTGCCAAAGATACGAGATAAGCTACAAAGTGGAATTACTCTGGAAGCAAAATTTAGGTGACTCAATAAGCTCAACAGCTCCTTCTTTGAAATACTGTGCTTATTTCTTTAAACATATCCGATATAGCGATTATCCTGCTAACGACATACGACAGATAGTATTCCTCTTTGTTGATCAGCTCATTTAAACTAGTATGTTTGTGACTGTTATGTGGGACGGATAAATCACCAAAGAGAACCATCTTACCGGAATAAGTACCCTCGGTTAAACCTGGGGCACTTAATCTGAACAGTGAGAAGGGGAGTGTCCCGAAGATACCTACCAGGAACCGTGTCTTCAATTATTTCATTATTAGTCGACTGACAATTTCGGGCTATGCTTTTGCTGACTATTTATTTGGACACTCCAAACTGGCCTTTGGTGGCTCACTAATGCCAGTAAAGAAGCCCTCCCTTAAACCTGTGATCAAATTTGTCAAAAGGCCTTATCTAATTGACCCACTACTAGGCCCTCCCCTCCAGGCTCTCTACGTAAATGGGTGTGGGAGTCACAGTTTGGCCGCCAAATGGGTTCGTCCCCTTTCTGCTATGTGTGTAGGAGTCACAGTCTGTCCGTCACTAGTGTATGTTTTTAGTAGTCAGTGTATCGATCCAATGGTGTTGTGGGGTGTCTTAGCTCGGTGTCCATCGGACACGTTCCTACCATCTGACCTGGTTGGGAAGGATACACTGGCATGTGATGCCCTGCAAACCAGGCACAAATGCAGAAACCTACAATTCTGACTCGATCAGGCGCGCTCGGAGTTGTAGTTATTGCAAACTTCTCTCTGGCTTTCATTATCCCCTTGCACCTACCCTGAAAGTCCGTTTGCCTGCCAGTGACATCACCTCGGGGGAACTGGTGGTTGGCTGTTTTTGAGTTGGCAAGAAGGGGACATAAACTGCTCAAGTTAGCTACACTGCCAAACAGCCAACACTAATTTGCTTTCTGTCCGACAAACAGCGAGCAAAACAAACCATTGTCTCGCACTCCGCAGTCTACTTTAACGGTCTGATGCTGGATAAGCGCGGCTGTTCAGGCAGAAAATGATCGGTGATATTTATAGAAAGCGGTGCTATCAATCCACGAGCGATGAACACCACAATGGCCTCATCAGCGTCTAACTCCTGACGATGGTCCCATGCTTTTTAAACGCACATATGAATTTGGGCAGGGTAAGATTGCGGTTAAGGCGAGGGTCAGAGGACAAGGGGTGAAGAAGGTGTTCAAAACTGTACTCGCCGAGTGATTTATCAAAAATTATGCCAGATTAATGTCTTTATCTTCAAGGATGGGCGATCGCAGGGCAGTTGACACGGCCTCAACGTATGTTAGATTTTTGGACGGAATCCCTGATGTCGAGCACGATCATGTGCACGAGTCCGCGAATGCTGGTTCAGATCGTAGGGACTTCTCCGTAGCACGTTCGATAGATGTCATCGCAGTAGCCATTATGTACGTGCCATTCACTCGAGGTGGAACTGACGTGCCCATCGCAGTCGGCGTGTCCATATCCGTTCGTGCGGCCAAAGAAGATAAATGTGCCATGCTTGCCCGAGCGGTTCCCGGTCCATCGGAAGGTGTCGTGCGGCGATAATCTCCCACATATGCGTTCTCATCGCCGACCCGGAACTTTGTAGTGCTCGCACTACTTTTTGTGGCGATACTAGGCTGGGGAAAATACATTCCGCCGTTATTACGTTGTTCGGCATCGCTTGAGCCAGAATCTGACACGCACCGAGTGAAAAAAGTTACAGCCAGTAGGTTGATGCCGCTGTCGTGCTCTCTTAGCGATCCCGTTGAGATCTGCTGCAACTCTCCAACGGGTTACAGGAGGTGAATGCAGGGGCCTCGTGCGGACAGCACTGGCACTAGCGTCAAGCGTAAGTTGCTTGTCTACTTCGTTGGTGTTGTGGAAGTTATCCTCGTAAATTCGCACAAGATTCTTCCTGCCTTCTTGATGCCTTTACGTAGTGAGTAAAGCAGCCAACCAGTTTATAAGGAGTTCAACATCCCCGCGACGATGTTCCCGGCTGGACATGTTTCAGGGTCCTTAGGCGTAGTCGATGGCGTGATGTTTTCTAAAAAGTCCACAGAAACCGGCGATGCCGGGGGCGAGTGAATAGATTCTTTACGACGGCGGTCTGCTGGTACATATCGTCGTTCCGCAGCGATTCGTCTAGGTCGCCTTCGCGGCATTTCGAATACGTAAATGTGGATTAAAGGCAACGAATAAAAGTGACGTGTTTCTTCGTTCATGTTAAGAGAATTCCCCATGAAAGGATGTTGCCAGTTCACATAGCTGGGATAATGTTTCTAATTGGTCATAGGCCCCCTGCAGTGATGAAATATAAGGGGTGCTGTCAGTGCCCATAGTAGGGATAATGCTTATAATTGTTCAGAGGCCGTATGCAGTGAAGGGATGCTCCTTTTAATTGGTCAGCTTTTCATTCCCCAGGCGACCTATTAGGATTCTCCCCGTAGCTTCCCCAGGAAGCATTGGTCATTTTTACGTCATAAACCACGCTCAGTGATAACGCTAGGCTTCAAATTATGATTAACGTGTGTAAACTTTATCGTGTGTGTACTTACAGCTGGATTAACTATGCACAGGAACATTATATACATCATTCGCGCATTAAAGAGAAGTTGATAAAAACTATTGTCGGAACGGGGCAAGTTGAGCCACCCAAGGCCCAAGGAAGAGTTAGTTGTGCAGCGGCTAAAGAACGAGGACGAGTATGTTCATTATACCAAAATACATCGAGGAATATTTGTTTCCGAGCACATTGGAACATCATAGACAACATATAAGCAGTTAGTTACACTGGTTGCGCTTGGCCTTTTAGTCTATATCAATTTACTATGTCGCTTTATTAATTAAGCTTGTAGACATGTCTGAGACGTGGTGTACCCATTGCGTAGATATGTTGGCTGACTTATTATGAAATGTTTGCACGCACTCACACACATCCATTATATTCATGCCATACATACATCGCACTCACACACATATATTCATGTCATCCATCCATCCTTCCATCCATCCATCCATCCATCCATCCATCCATCCACACATACATACATACATACATACATACATACATACATACATACTTACATACATACATACACACATACACACACATGTGTACAAACATACATACATACATGCATACAGACATATGCATATATACACATACATACATACACACATACATACATACATACATACATACATACATACATACATACATACATTCATTCATATGTACAAGAATACATGTAAACATGCATACATTAATACATATATACATACATACATATACACACACACATTCCTACATACGTACATATATGCGTACATATATACACTTACATACATGCGCACATGCACGCATACACACATTCACACATGCATACACAAATACATACACACATACATGCATACACATATACACACATACATACACACATACATATATACATACATACATACATACATACATACATACATACATACATACATACATACATGCATACATATATACATACATACATTCATATATACATACATACACATATGCATACACATACACACATATATACATGCATCATTCATACATACATACATACATACATACAGGTACACATATACATACGAATAAACAGAAAACAAATGGAAACGAACACACGTTTTGGAGACATATATTTATTTTGAGACAATACTGAGAAAACAAGCTGAAACAATAAAGGGCTGTGTGGGAACCGTTACTTTTCACGTGATTGATTAAACGCAGTGAATCTCACTTTATTAATTATTTATAAACAGCGCCCGGTTTTTTATGTACGAACCACCACCATGGCCCCCTGGCATGCCTACAAAATGTCAACCCAGTGCATGCGAAACTGACGGAGATATGAGGGAGTAGACAAACAGACATACATACATACATACATACAGACAGACAGACAGACAGAGACTGCTACCGTTGTGGCTACGGCTACTGTGTGCGTGTGCGTGTTCATGCGTGCTCCATTATGCGTGCATATATGGTCCTGCGCGTGTTTGCTTCCTGTACTGGACACGATGTTGCGTTGGTTATTTGCTTCAAACAGGTGACAGCAAATTGCCAGCTCTTACAAACGGGACGTTTGTTAAAAGATATTAAGATGCATTGACCGCTACAGCGCGATTGCTTTCCGCAGTTCGTTCTGGTACGGGCGATATTGCAATGCTTACAGGAACGGATTGATGCAACAATTAGCAAACATCGCTACGACGGTGAACTCATAATAAGAGCTGGAGAAGTCCAGCGGGGCGCCGAAGTTATACGCGAGAAAGGTTAGTTGGTTGCAGGTGTTACACAGGAGATATCCAACGACGACGAGCAAGAGCGTTTTTAGAACGTTGCGTCTGGCGCGTGCGTTCTGCACCACGGCCTCGTGACCGATGTCTGGGGCTTGCGGATGAACTTGGTTTCGAAGATGTATAAACATCCTGCTGTAGCACGTAATAAACAAAGTAATCGGAAGGAGGTGTTGGACAATGAATAAAGCAACACCGAATACATTCTTCCATGATGGAATGGCGAATATCGCCACGTAGTGACAGCGGCCATTAATAACACCGGAAGTTGGCACAATGTAACCCAACATCCGTATTGGCCCTGACAACCAGGCGGTGGTGGCCAACAAGAGAACGTTTATCTTCGAGAAAGAGGTGTAGTGACGCAATGTATACACAATTCCCATATACCGTTAAAGGGTCACAGCTATCAGACGTAATACCATTAAGCTCCACAGCGTCAGTTCATTCAGCCAGAATTTGAACTGTGTAATATAACAAATATCACAACAGCGTTTCCCATCATGCCAAGAACGGCGTGCTAAAAACATAATTAAATCCGAAGTGGAAAGTGGATTAAATTTGCACTGCAATCATAAAGATGTCAGTATAATCCGCTAATGATGGCATTTGTTATTACAACACAGTACGTAATGTACGTAATGTTAACGTGCAGTGTCAGATTAGTTGCTTTGCACGACCGTTGTTTTAAACCGTACACCCGCGTAGTTCAGTACTTTGCAAAGCTGACATATGAACGGTCGGTGGACGCAAATAACCACGTCTAAACGAAATAGGTCACGAATGTTTCCAGCGTAAACATATAAGAGACAATGTACAGAAAATGGTAATATAGCAAAATCATGTACTGTGGTAGACACAAATCGATATGACAGGTCGGTGGACGCAACTAACTACTTCAAAACATAAGTCTTGTGAATCCCCTGACACGTCATTAACTTATCATCAATTTGTTCATCATGTGTTGAGTTGGGTATCTGTTCCCGTTAAACTCGCACACGTCTGGTACGTTCTTATATGGCGCGGGATCCAGTCATTGGGACTGTTCAAAGCGCTTTGCACTGCTCCACCTAGCAGACCTGTTCATTCCAACGCTATTTCGACTTATCTGCGAATTATTCAGCCACGCTGCAATTACTGCGCGAAGAATATTCGTTCAAATATCCACCTATGTCTGCAGACAGGTACTCATTTATACAGCTGATTGAACTGTGGCAACGTGGGATGACCGAAATTGCGAAAGCTTCGAAACGGCAGAAAGTGGATTCGAACCCGATGAATGTTCAGGATAAAAATAATTTAACTGCTTATTGTCATAATGGACTGTCGTCCTCATTGCGAAACGCCAAATCGATGCGTGGCAGCAGCACCGGATGAAAAACATCCGGAATGTGCACAGCATCATGACGAAAGCATCATAACATGTCGTGTGTTCGAAAGCACCAGGAGGATGACGGAGCTTTTGTTTGACATAGACGCACTGAATTTCCTTAATGTTGCTGGACATAATATTTTATATATGTGCACAGTACGTAATGTACGTCCTCAATAAGGTTGCCATGATGTTGTATGATAGTGTACTGATTCTTTACGAGTTCTTAAAAATACGGGATTTTAATTGGAAAACATTATCTTTAATTCTCAGCGGGTACCTCATGTGTAACAACGCGTATTGAAGAACTCGTGGCAATAATCAGAAGAAACGACGAACGGAAAAACAAATACCTGGAACAGAATGCAAAAAAGAATAACTTAGTCATTGCTGTACTTGACGTATGTTGTTATGTTTTTGCTATTGCCTCGAGCTCCAAATTACAATAATTATGATAGTCAAGTGAAACATACTAATTCAACGCAGAGCCGCCTCTGCATCATACATGAATTTCAAAACTTATTTGAAGAGAACTATCTCCAAAAATAAATAGCTAAATAGTAAACTCATACCAAGGTTCGATAAATTATGCAAGAAAGTATACAATTAACACATATGAGGCAGAATGTGTTATTCGGAATTGTTATATATGGAAGAAAAACAGCCCTGTACTTACATCTGTGTAAATATAATTCAGTATATCATGCATTTAAAAAATGAAGGAGAGTTATTTCAGTAATATTACATAGTCCAGACATTAACAATAGTGAACATTTTAACTTCAAATACCGTCGTGGTGAGAACTCCTGTTTAGATTTTATGTCATATATCATATACTAGTTAGCAAAATGTTGAAGTGTTTCGTTGAAGCAATTGTTTTTAATGTTAGTCAATGTTAGTTAATGTAAGTTAGTTTAGGGTTTGGTTAGCGTTAGATAGTGTTAATTATTGTTGAGTATGTGTTGTGTGAATTGGTATTTGTGGCGTTAACTATTGATGATTGGTTGTTGTATTCATTTATAATTTCGTAACCATTGTCTTGTATTTCAAGTATTCTATGTTCACGTAGAACGATATATTATTATTATTTATATTATGCTTAAGGTCTCAGTGCAGGTCTGCATGGATCAATCAACATGCTATTCACAATCATCATGTATTATAACTGTATTCTTATGTTCATGGTTTGACCCTAATAAGTATCTCTCTCTCTCTCTCTCTCTCTCTCTCTCTCTCTCTCTCTCTCTCTCTCTCTCTCTCTCTCTCTCTCTCTCTCTCTCTAAATAACTTAACTTTTGCTTCTGCTGCAGCCGTGTTGTAACCAGATGGACATGATATATGACTCCATATGGATATTTCGAAATTCTTTCTTTCAAGCCTTATTGCTAGATGGGAAGGTTTAGCAATTTTTCGCATAGGGACTTCATACCACACCTTACCCTACCAACAACATATCATGCAGTAGGTACATGCAAAACGTTCTCACATTCCGGTAAAGATAAACCTTGTTTATGTCATCAAGTTGCTCTGCTCGAGTCACTTTTGAATCGTACTTTTAAAAGGCTGGAATTCAATCCGAAACTCGAGTCAAGGACAATTACTCGAACTAATGAATGTATTGTATGTGCGTGTGTATTACCAGTTGTTTTATACAAAAGTACTGTGAAGGCACGAATACTTCCAATTGGCATTCTCGTACCAGGATTTCATGTTATGAATTTTTTGATGTTCGACACACTGTTTTCGCATGCCTGCGTCTTGTGTCATTGAATTTAATATCCCTACTTAATCTGACTGCCTGGTCTTAATGATACCAAAAACTGGCGTGGAGCCTGAGCTAGCACACTGTTATCTAGTATAACATGAAGAAGAACGTTATAACTGTCAAATAACAATAGTATAATTCATTTCCAGCGTTTATTTATAGTTCTTTAGGGCGGTGAAACGAATTTGGTACCGGACGTAGCTGTATAGGGTTACATCCCTGGCTTGCGCCGTTTGCCGCTCAGTGAATTTTCTGCAGTGCAGGGGTGTGACTTCAGTCGTGTTTGCCATTTAGCATATTTCGCAGAACAAGTAAAATCCTTTGTGAAATTCATTAAAATGACATACCTCGATTTTCAGGTAGAAAGACCAAAACATGATACCCCTCAATTGTATTGGTGAGTTCGACCTGATGTGTATCTGCTTTGATCATCTGAAAGCTCTAATGCAGCAGTGCATAAAGCATTAACATTACTCCCATCAATTCATGTGCTCAGCATACATAACAGGCCATCCCCATTTCCAATTGTGGAAGATGTATCATATAACTGTTATGTCATGCTTCTGTAGGACTGGAGTTAAAATTACAACCCAGAAGAGGTGCATTTTCAAATAGTGCACACCACTCAGAAAGGCCATACACGAAAATAAATATAACTTCAAAAACAAGTACTGTAGAACAGCATTCCAATCAAAGAGTATGAGTGTGAAAGGCCCTATTTGTCGAGTCAATTAAATAAGGATATGGAAAATTGCTTTAATGTTTTGACTTTGAACTAATACAAAACGTGTTTACTTATCAAATATGTTACGTAGTCCTCTGTAAAGTATCTACTATATGGTTGGAAATATATTGTTTGTGTGCAATTACCTTATATATGTATTTTGATCCGAATTGAATTGAATTGAGTATAACATTTGTGTATGCACTGTGAAATAGGAAATGCTATGTTATACGTTGTTACACATTTTTCCCATTCCCGTTTCCCGTTCAACATTACATTGTATGCTTTGTTGTATGTATAATTATTGTGATGTCTTTGTATGATGTAAAAATGTTGAATAAACACCGATTTAATTAAATTCAGATTAAGTTCAATGCTCTGGTGAAAGATATAGATATGCTCGGCGTTTGCGAACAACAAGGCAGCAAGTCTGTAACTATCAATTCACAAAATTTTATTGCATCCAAGTGCCTCACGTCAATAGTCGATTTAAATATCCTTCCTCATTTAAAAGTTTTCGCTCGTCTCTTTTCAGAATCGCTTCGCGACAAAATAAAACCTATCTAATATCCATTACGACAGTCTAGCTTGTCTAACTGTTTGTGGCAGTTTTATATACTTTTGATGAAACCATCGGAAAAAAAATCTTATTAATTATTCGGTAATTAATCCGGTCAAAATTCTACAAGAAAAGTCCAAGGGTGGTCCGGCTCTACATACTTTAACATAAGGTTATTCAAACTTTTGCTAGTTACCCGATCTAACAATCAAAGTCAAAAGTGTTGAGGTAATGGATTATCAATTAATTGGGGAGGAAGTGCCCACTAAACATATTCCTTCGGGATTAACGTATTTTCTGATCACTTAAACATAAGAATGTCGGCCGACAGATACGGAGATAGGGAAATCACGAACCTACATATAATGCCGTTTAGTAGTAAGGTGTCAATATGGCCCGCCATATATTATACTCAGTATATATATATATATATATATATATATATATATATATATATATATATATATTGTTTCCACGAAAATTGTTGCTAACCTTCCGTAATCATAGCATTTATCATTATATATTTGGTTTAACAAACCTAAATACAAAGAGGTTCAGAGGGTATGAACAGTTTTTTTAATATTCAATGAGTGCACACGCGCGCGCACGCACACACACGCACGCACACACACACACACACACAAACACACACACAAACACACACACACACACACACACACACACACACACACACACACATAAATGTAGATGACCATTAATTTGGATTTAAGTATATTTTAAATTGAGGACTTGTTTAAGGCTATGACATGTTTAAGGCATATGACACTAGCTATGGGGCGCGCCATGCAGGATCACGTAACTGCATACACTGTCGCTGGTAGATAGGAAATAATGTGGTATGGCCAATATTAACTTTCAAATGTATCGTCGCCAAGATAATTTAATTTAATCCAAAAATATACCTCCGTATTTACAAAAGAAAAAATTCCTCCACCGCAGAACCATTACAGACTTCACGTAGTATATACATGCTCGTATGTGTGTATATGTGTATGTGTGTATGTTTGTATGTGTGTATGTATGTATGTATGTATGTATGTATGTATGCCATACGATGTTTGCTAACTGTTGGATCAATCCCTCTGCCCTCTGTCTATGCGTTGAAATATCGCTCGCATCAGAACTTGCTGCGGACAGTAATATTGAAACAGAATACCTCTGCTGCGGGTGGCACGTCTTACAGTGAACGTTTGGAGATGTTTTGAACGGTGGAATTTCCTGCGGACACATTGTGGAAGACGATGTTATCTTAATAAATGTTATAAACAAATTAAAGCGATATTGCGTATAGCTCTCTAGTGCAAAAACCATAGCATATTACTTAAATCGGCTTCACCCCCATTATTGCACGTTGTTGTCACGATGTCTTCCTTGTCCGCCCTAGTAATATAATGTACACATGCAAATCTAGTTGGACGGACAGTGAATACGGGCATCCATTAACAAATCATCAGTACGATTATAGCTTCTTGCAGACATTTTCTCAACCATGCATCATTGGTCTGTCACCTGAAGAACTTGCATGTTTATTGCATATATATATACACCGTGCCAACAATAACGTTTGTTACTTTTTATTATTTAACCAAATCCATTGTGCTGCCACCAGCAACTTAATTACGTTCCATCGGGTTCTCTTCTTGCCATCGCATATAATGTGACATTACGTTAAATTAGACAGCGGGACCTCATCTGTAAATCTGATAGATGGTAGGAACTAGTTATTGTATTTTGATCCAGTGGCCTTTTGCATGACACATGCCTAAGTTCAGTTCTAGCCTAGGTTAGGCTAATTAGCTCCTAGCCAGCACGAGGCGCTCAGTCGAGTTTACACCCAAAGTAGAACACCTGATGCAGCCCGGGGCAGCCCCAGCACTCTTAGGAATAATTTAGTGCTGTATAGGCAGTTCTAAAAAAATACCAAATTGGCACACCAAAATAATTTGATGTATACAACAATTCTTGAAAGCTGCGTAAACTGTTTTGGTATTAATAACTAACTAGCATACCAGGACCAGGAATTTTCCTTTTTTTATTGGTGCCTTTTTGAGAAGCAGGGGCTTCTTTTGTTGAAATGTCACTACCATTACCTTGTTGTGTAAAATTATAAAACTTTGATATGCAACCATGACACGTTTTGTTGTAATTTGCACCAAACTTGAGGAATACATTGTACCACAATACGAATTAAATGTAGTTTTTTTTAATTGTGGTGCTGCGAACATGAAATAAGTTCACAACGGCCACATAATAAATAAATTTACTAATTGCTACCCCCCCAGTCTGTCCCAATGGCTGTTGCAGGTTGTGGAGTTAATGTGTGTATATATATATATATATATATATATATATATATATATATATATATATATATATATATATATATATATATATATATATATATACACACACAACATTTTGATTAATGATGAATTGAATTATGGGAAGATTTGCCACTAAAATTTGGTGATCTGTTCATCCATTAGTCCCGCTGGTGGAATCCAGTTGGATAACAGCTGGTGAGAGGCAGTCATACAACGGCACCCAAGGATATGTCCAACTAGTTGGCACTTAGGGAGGTGTATGTAGATTTACCGGCGAAGTTGAGTTCCCGTCATGCAAACTGACAGCAGGACGCTAACCCTAATTTATGTTACGGAATTACCAATTAACTAATGGGTTGAAAGACCAGCGAGGAACTGCTAAAATGAGAACAAACAGCATGACCTAGTTAGTTGAACAACTATACATTTAATAAGCAACATTTGGACAGAACAATCGTTAAACAACACAAATCAATTGGCGAACCAAAACAATGAAGCAATTGGTGAAACAAGAAATTGAATCTACTAGGGAAGCAGCAAAAGGAATCATGCAGTGAATTAACAACAAGGATCAAACAATAAACTAACAACATAGACCAGTCAGTGAACCCATTTCAGGAATGACTTGGATAACCATGAACACGAATCAATTAGGGAATAAATACCAAGAATTAATTAGTGAACTACAAACGTGAATCAATATGTGAAGCAACAACATGTGGCACAATATCATGTATCAGTTGGTTAATCAAACACAAAAAACAATTATTTTACTTATTTTACTTCTGAATTACCGTTTGACACACTGCAACTTAATTACGTGTGACACAATATCATGTATCAGTTGGTGAATCAAACACACAAAACAATTCTTTCTCTTCAGTTGGTGAATCAAACACACAAAACAATTCGTGAAGCAACTCGAATAATTCAGTAAGCAAACAACATTACTCATGTAGTCATCCAACAAAGTGATTCAGTTGGTGAACCAGCAACACGAATAATTTAGTAAACAAACAACATTAATCAACCACCAATACGAATAAATTGGCGAAACAGCAACTCGAGTAATTCAGTCAACAAACACTATTACGTATGCATTCAACCAACAACATGAATGTGTTGGTAAATCAGTAAAACGAATAATTTAGTAAACAAACAACATTACTCAAGAATTCAACCAACAGCGTGAATCAGTTGGTGAACCAGCAACAATAATCATTTAGTAAACAAACAACATTGCTTATGCAGTCAACCAACATCATGAATTACTTGGAGAACCAGCAAAACGAATAATTTCGTGTACTCAATAAACAACATAACATGAATTACTTGGTGAACCAGCAACAGGAATCATTTGGTAAACAAACAATATTACTTTTGCAGTCAACCAACAATATGAAATACTTGGTGTTCCAGCAACACGAATAATTTCTAAACAAACAACTTTACTAATGTACACAACCAACAACATGAATCAGTTTGTGAACCAGCAACACAAATAATTTCGTAAACAAACTGCATTACTCATGTACTCAACCAACAAAATGAATCAGTTTGTTAACCAGCAACACAAATCATTTCGTAAACAAACAACATTAATCATATAGTGAACCAACAGTATCAATTAATTGGTAAATTAACAAAATGAGTCGACCAGTGAACAGCCAACGTGAATCATTATATTGAACTGAAACGTCAATATTCTGACGACATGCACAGTATCGATTAATGTTGTATTCATACAAGAAAACAGCTCAACTCAGCTAATGCAACGCACCAAATTATAATCCCATCAATTCCCCTTTTTCTTATATAGCAAACTTTATATCTAATGTACAACGAATTCCTCTGCAGACTGCAACAATATACATATATATATATATATATATATATATATATATATATATATATATATATATATATATATATATATATATATATATATATATATATATATATATATATATATATATATAATATAACTGCCATGTTGCAAATGTCTGGTAGGTCGTCCCACAGCCTCCATTAGTCAGGACCAGAAAGCAAACAGGCCTCGGATTATTACAAACCTTGGTCAATTTAGGTAGCAAAAAACTAGTGTGTTTGTAGGAGGTTTGTAGGAGTGTGTATGTGTGTGTGAGTGTCAGTGTGTGCATGTGAGTGTGTGTGTGCATGTGAGTGTGTGTGTGTGTTTGCGTGTGTGTGTGTGTGTGTGTGTGTGTGTGTGTTTGTGTGTGTGTTTGTGTGTGCGTGTGTGCGTGCGTGCGTGCGTATGTTCGTGTGTGTGTGCGTGCGTGCGTGCGTGCGTGCGTGCTTGTTTGCGCGTGCTTGCGAACGTGCGTGTATGTGTGGATTTACAGAAAATGACGTTTTACTAATTGTCACTGCACAGTAGCTACGATGTATCACTCATAACAGAGGTATCGCGTTTACAGAAGACTTTCCGCAGTTCGTTCTGGTACGGGCAATATTGCAACGCGTAAAGGAAAGGATTGATGCAACAGTTAGCAAACATCCCTATAACGGTAAAATTATAATAATTGTTCGAGAAGTCCACAGGAGCGCCGAAATTGAAAACAAGATAAGTTAACTGGTTCCAAATGTTACACAGGAGATATCCAATAACAACGAGCAAAAGAGTTTTTAGAACGTTGCGCCTGGCGCACGCCTTTTTAACCGCTGCCTCGGCACATATTTGGTGCATCCGGATGTACCTGGGTTCGTAGCCGTATATACATCCTGCTGTAGCAGGTAATAAACACAGTAATTGGGATTAGATATTGGATTACGAAAAACACCACACCGATTGCCCTCATCAAAGATTGGTCCGATAGTGTAATGATTATACAACTGCCATTAACAACACTGTAAGTTGGCACCAAGAAACACAACATCAATATCGGCCCTGGCCACCAGGAGGCGCTGGCTAAGAATATAACATTTGTCTTTGATAAAGAGGTGTGGTGGAATATTGGATGCACAATCCCCATGTACCGTTCAATGGTCACAGCTATCAGACTGTAGGAAGACGATACCATTAAGCTAAACAGCGGCAGTTCGCTCAGCCAGAATTTACAGAAGATGTCACCGCCCACGCCGGACAAGTTTTCTGTAGAAAGGTTCAACATTTTCGTTAGCAATATTAGTACGGACGTCGCGAAATCAATGCTGCTCTGGTTTAAGATCAAGATGTTTGTAAATGTTTTGCGCATCGATGCACTGTGTAATGTGACAAAGATAACTACAGCGTTTCCAAACATGCCAAGCGTAGCGATTAAGGCATACGCAAGTTGTTGATAGTTCGTTGCGCCAGTGCTGTTTTCATAGTTGTCGTTGCTTATATTAGTCGTTGAATCATTGTTCGAAGCCAGCGCTCGAGAAATGTTCCGCATACTATTCAAGACACTTTCGTTTCCAAATGCAACCATGGTTTTTTATAGTCGAAAAAGCGTCACTTAGAAGAGGTGCTTCCATGGGACGTCATTTTGAATGACACGGGAGTAGTGGTCTCACACGGGACACTGACACGGGATGTACTTCTCAATTCGTCAGCCTGTAAAGCATAGACCAGTTAGGTTTAAACTGAATAACAATAATGTACTAGCAATAATGCTTTTTCGGTGTGTACACAAAGTTTAATAGTGTAGCTTCGTCAGCCTGTAAGGCATAGACCAGTTTGATTTAAAATGAATATCAATATGTGTACATAAAGTTTAAAATTGTATGTACAAATCAACAAATCAATATAAACATTTATTTATTAATGTAATTATATATTTAGTCATTTTTTTCTCTCGCAAAGCGCACGTATTATTCGAAGTTAATGATATATAATCATGTGGTTTTGTGACGCAACTGATGGTATGGGCCTACATTCATTCAGTGATTTGTATGCAGCATAGTTTTTCTCGCGTTTCTATGGCGAGTGGTGGCGATGTGAATTTTCCAGAATAAACACTAAAATGTAACGATTTCGAACCGCTAGCGACCACACAGAGCGACCAAGCTTCTTTTCATATATCTAAACTTCATGTACACATGTAACTTGGGTCCAAAATAACTCTTTCTTCTATAAAACATTTACAAAAAATAAACAACAACTTGCAATCTCCTATGCCTAGCTCCGGATAATGAGTTTTGTTTTAATTTTTGTTAATTTTGAGCGCTATATGGAAGTATTTTTTGATAGCTAAACATGTGTGTATGTATGGTAGCGGAGAAGCTTGGCGGCTCTATGTGGTCGTTTTCATTGTTATGTCAGAAAGTAAAAGATCGCTCTGACAGTGACGTGAATTTGGATTCCGTTTCTATGGATTGATGACATCAACATAGCTTCCACAACCTAGTATAATGTTTGGCACATCATGCTCATGAAATTTTAAGATTACATTTTCGCAGCCATTTCTTTAGCAATGTTGGCCGCGTAGGGTATTTAAATGAAATACAAGTTACTCTAGTCTTACTAATGTTTGCGTTACAACCGAATGCTGCGCAAAAAACATTCTGACGCTCGCTTCGAAACAACCGCTATCGCTGTAAACAAGATTTTAACAAGATTTAACAAGATTGCCATCCCAAACAACAAGTTCCACATGGCAAGTGGACATGGAAGCCTTTGGCTTATCAAGAGTCCAACAATTTTCTCATCTATGTGTAGCCCGTCCTTATCAAATATCTGTTAATTCTACTACTAACATTAACACAATAATTTGGCAGTTTGTTCCATTCATTTATCACCCTCTGTGAGAAAGGGTACTTTCTCATATCCAACATAAACTGCTCCTTAACTAATGCTGCTTTGTGTCCTTTGGTTCTACTGCCTTCTTTAAGTTTGAAGAACATATTCCTGTCAACATACTCATAACCAATCACTATTTTAAACACTTCTATTTGGTCTCCTCTTAGTCTCCTTGTCTCTAATGTTGTCAAACCACATTGTAATAAGCGACTTTCGTAACTAAGGTATCTCAATCCTGGAATCATTTTAGTTGCACTTCGTTGTATTTTTTCTAGCTTGTCTATGTCCTTTTTACGATATGGCCTCCACACTTGAATACAATACCAATGTGGTCTAACTATTGCTTTGTACAGGGATACAATTAGCTGTTTCTCCTTATACATGATAGTTCTCCTAAGTAACCATATAATTTGATTTCCTTTCGAAGTAGCAATCCCACATTGCTCTGAAACTTTCATGTCAGCACTAAATGTTACTCCTAATTCCTTTTCTTGTGTGGTTCTACCTAGTACAGCATCCCCCATTTTATATTCTTCGTCCCTGTTTCCATGTCCTATGTGTATACATTTACACTTCCCAAAATTGAATAACATTTGCCATTTTGATGACCATTTAACTAATTTATCTAGATCATCATGTAAACTTTGTTTATCTATATCATTAGTAACCTTTCTGAATACTTTTGTGTCTTCAGCAAATTTGAGTACCTTGCTAGATATGTCATCTTCCAAATCATTTATATATATATATATATATATATATATATATATATATATATATATATATATATATATATATATATATATATATATATATATATGTGTGTGTGTGTATTAAAACATACAATAAAATACAAAATGCTAGAAATAGCATTTTGTATTTTATTGTATGTTATCCTCTTCGTTTATGTTTGGATTTCGGTAAACTAATCTAATAGTTAATTTTGAATTTCCTGAAACTATTTTGCACCAAACAGCTTCATTGTAACCTGTTTCGCTTTGTAATTGTATTTCATAAGCCTGAATAGATTCTTTAACATATAAAATAACTCTCCCGCCCCTTCTTCCTATTCGATCTTTCCTAAACATTATGTATCCTGTCAGTCCTAATTCAGCATCTGTTATATATATGTTGGCCCATGATTCAGTTATACCAATTATGTGAGGGTCAATATCTTCTACCATAATGTTTAATTCGTTTTTCTTATTTACTATGCTCCTTGCATTTAAACATACGCATCTATAACCTTTTTCAGAGATGTTTTTCGGATGATTTGATATTGGTTTATCTGTGCTAGTGGCTTCTTGTTCTGCTTGAGACACCTCTAGGTAACCCCCCTGCACTTCTAGTTTAAAGAATGTTTACTTCCAAAAATATTTGTCATTGTACCCAAGTCGCTATCTACTGCTGCTGAAAGTTTGTCCGCGAATACTGCCGCCCCCTTTCCACTTAAATGAAGCCCATCCTTCATGTACATATCTGCCCTCCCAACTAGAAATAAGGCATTGCTATTACACAGTTTGACTGTTTCAGTCATACTGTGTAATATATTTTTTTACTTGTGTCATTATACATTGTTCCAATGTTAAATGTGTATTAATGTCAGCTTTCAATACTGATACTGCTAACACGAGAGTCGGACAGTGCAGACGTGTGGTAGCCACCTCCCAGCAATCTGCCTAAAGGTACTGATAAATTTGATGACTGGCTGGTGATCCTTGTCTATATGTGATGTGAAGTGCAGTGTGAAGTAGTTGTTATCAAACTACACATTGATATAATCAATTGCACGCTCCATAGAGAAATAAACGATCTTTACATCGCAATATCGCTCAACCTGATCCGAATACGCGCGAAACTGGACCTCCTAGTGTCACTACGCCACAGCTCACAATGCCCCGAAAATCAAGTGCCAAAACGTCCTCGGAAGACCGTGGAGTTGACACTGACGTTGAACATACGCAGCCTTTAGAAGGCCATACATTGAGAAATGCGTTATTAGCGCTTCTGAAAGACGAGGACACAATCCAGAACATTGCAACATCCATCAGCGAAAGCATTATCAACAAACTACTAAAAACACAAACATTCACCGACATGCTGATCAAAGCCATCATGGACTCCGAGCAATTCAGTGCGATCAAAGAGGATTTGTACCAGGCTGGCTGCATTGACGCAAGCAAGACAACCGCTGAAATGAACGCAATTAACGCCAAAATACGCGCCCTGGAAGCGTCCAGGAAAACGCTTGAACTAGGGATTGTGGCACTTCTTGACCAATTAGATGAACAAGAACAATACAGCCGTCGGAATTGCCTCGTATTTCACGGAGTGACCGAACAACAAAAGGATACGACCACCGCGGTGACCGACCTGTGTAGCCGATCGCTAGGCGTGACGGTGGACAGTCGCAGCATTGACCGCAGCCACCGTCTTGGAAAACCGACTGGAGATAAGCCACGACCAATAATCGTAAAGTTCACCAACTATGAACAACGACAGAAGATCTTCTCCGTCAAGCGAAAGCTGAAGGGAACAAAAACCGCCATAACGGAGAATCTGACGAGGCGACGTAGTGCTTTGCTGCAAAAAGCACGGTCTACTACTGGAGTGACAGCGGTTTGGTCAATGGATGGGCGCATTGTCTGTCTTACGTCATCTGGGCGAAAGGTGAATATTACCACTGAGCGCGAGCTCCAGCAACTTGGACGTTGTGTGTAGTGTAGTGTCTCCAGATACAATCAAAATCTGACTTTAATGCAAAAAAAAAAAATGGCGATGTATCTGCAAGCTGTAGGCATTCTGCCTATATACACTGGCGTCACTAATACGTGTACCCATCCGTACTTGTTTTTTGCCCATTTTGTTTTGTTCTTTTGTAATTCTGACTATTTACTTAACACTGTCCAAGCACTATTTGTCTATGTTAATGTCACAGCATTGTATGTTTTCTTTTGCTATCATTGCACTTTTCAATATCACAGATGTTCTCGTTAACGCGTTTCATTTTAGCACCTATGCTCCATTTGTGGATATTAATTGTTGTACAAATTACTGTTAATATGATGTCAAATTATGTCAAGTTCACGTGTAACGGACTTTGAACATGGCTAGAAATGGTTTTCCTTTTAACGATGATGATTCCTTTTTAAGAAATGTTGGAGGGTTAACAGTTAACTCTTTAAATCACATCTTACAAGTAAACGAATTCAATGAAAATTTACCAGATGGAGAAGTTGAAATTATTAAACATTCTCCATATTTTACTGATGAAGAATTAATAGACAAAATAAAAAACAAGCAAAATACTTTTGTAGTGTTGAGTCTAAATTGTCAAAGCCTTCATGCAAAATGGATCAAATTAATATGAAATTAGAAAATTTACGAAACAACAGCTGTGAAATTGGAGCCATTTGTTTACAAGAAACATGGTTATCCAATGACTCCAACATTTCTTTGCTGCAAATAGATGGTTTTACATTAATCTCTCAAGGTAATATTTGTAGTGCTCATGGTGGCCTATCGATATATCTTAGTAATAAATATGACTATAAAATATTATCTATTAACAATGTATCAAATGTATGGGAAGGACAGTTTATTGAGATAACTGGAAAAACTATCCAAAAAAAATTATACTGGGAAATATATATAGACCACCAAGAGATGTTATTGAGAATTACAAGACCTTTATTGACGAATTAACCCCGATACTCACTCATTTACAAAAACTAAAGAGTGAAGTTATCATAGCAGGTGATTTTAATATTGACTTACTGAAAATCAAAGAAAAACCTGTATTTAGTGAATACTTTGACATGATCAGTGCACAAGGCTTCTTTCCTAGAATCACATTGCCTACCAGATTTTCAGAACATCGTGGTACACTTATTGACAATTTTTTATGTAAACTGTCAGAGGGGTCATTGAACTCCACTTCTGGCATTTTAATCAACCAAATTTCTGATCATCTTCCCTGTTTCATTTGCATGGACTGCATATTAACTCGAGACACGGTACCCAAATTCATAACAATAACACAGAAAAGTCCGGATTCGCTAAATAAATTTAGATTAGAATTAATACACTCAAACATTTATGATAAACTAAATAAGAATATTGATGGTAATCCCAACGAAAAAAATTATAACATTCTTGAAGAAATTATTTTAAATACTATGATTAAATGCTTACCCACTAAGACAATTAAATATAACAAACATAAATATAAAAAATCGTCTTGGATTACTCAAGGTATTATTAGATCAATAACGTTTAGAGATAAGCTATATCTAAAAATGAAGCAAACTACTATAGACACAGCAAGATATCAGGTCCTTAAAACTAATCTGCACGCTTATAATAAAATTCTTAAAAAAAATATTCGTCTGGCCAAAAAAATATATTTTGAATCGAGATTTGAGAAACATAAGAACAACATTAAAAAAACATGGTCAATTATTAAAGAAATAATTAATGAAACAACAAAGACTGAACAATTTCCTAACTCTTTTAAAATTGATGGAACAACTGTTACCGATAAAACGGATATTGCCAATCAATTTAATTTATTTTTTACAAATATTGGTCCCAAACTTGCATCACAAATAAGTAGTAACGGCAAATGTCATAGAGATTATTTGAAAAACCAGACCATACATAAATTCACGTTTAAACCTATAAGTGAAGATACTACAATTAATATAATTAACCGTATGCATCCTAAATCTAGTAGTGGCAAAGACGGCATATCAACTATATTATTAAAAACAATAAAACATGAAATTTGTAAACCTGTCACCACAATACTCAATCAATCTTTGTCAACAGGTATATTTCCTGACAAACTAAAAGTTGCTAAAGTAATACCACTATTCAAAAAAGGTGATAATACCATTTTTGATAATTACCGTCCAATTTCGATCTTTCCAGCAATTTCTAAAGTATTTGAGAGAGTCATATTTGACCAACTACACGAATATTTCCACAATAGAGAGCTATACTACAGTAGTCAATATGGCTTCAGAGAGAAACATTCAACCGAACTTGCCACCCTTGAAATAATAGACAGAATTATTCAGGAAATGGACAAACACCTAACTCCAATAAATATATATATTGATTTATCAAAAGCCTTTGATACAATAGACCATAATATACTCATGGATAAATTAAAGCACTATGGCATAAAAGGCACAGCATTTAACCTCTTTAAGAACTATTTATCAAATCGTAAACAGTACGTACAATTTGGACCCGTAAAATCTAAAGAAGCATATATTACTACTGGTGTCCCGCAAGGGTCGATATTAGGACCTTTGTTGTTCATTATATACATTAATGACCTATCAATTGCTAGTGACCTTTTCAACTTCATAACTCGATACAACCCTAACCAGTACATTAGATGTCTTTAATCGACCCGGTGACTTAAATAACAATATAAACGAAGAACTAAACAAGATATGTGACTGGCTTAACGTAAACAAACTTGCTCTAAATGTTGACAAAACTAAAGCTATGATTTTTCATATGCCACAAAAGAAAGTAGAAAAGCCTGTGCTATTAGTAAATGGAACTGTAATTGAATATGTAAATAACTTCAACTTTTTGGGCATCACATTAAATAATCACTTGAACTGGGACAGTCACATAAACAAAGTAGCATACAAAATATCTAGAACCACTGGAATTCTAAAAAAACTGACACATTTTTTACCACAGCATATTCTAAGGACAATGTACAATTCTATCATATTACCTCATATAAACTATGGTATAGTGGCATGGGGGTATCAAACGCAACGCATATTTATACTTCAGAAAAAACCAATTAGAATAATCACGTTAAGTAAATATAATGCACACACTGCTCCTATTTATAAAGAACTCAAATTATTAAAGGTCAGTGACATCTACAAGCTACAAGAACTTAAGTTTTATCATAAATTAATAAATAAACAACTACCTGAATATTTTTATAATATACCTTACACTAACACTTTTGAAATACATCAATATGACACACGAGACAAAAATCGCTTATTTATGTCAAGAAATAATCATGTTTTCGCAAACAAATGTATTAGATACAGCATGATTAGAACTGTTAACAATAGTCCAAATGATATTACTGACAAAGTCCATACTCATAGTCTATATGGTTTCTCCAGTTACATAAAACAATATCTTCTTGGTAATTATGAATACAACTGTACCAAAACAAATTGTTACATTTGCCGAAATCAGGGCATACGTGTATAGTTATTTATTTGTGTAATTAATATGTAGGTATATCTCATAGGCAGCCATACATATGCATATATGTACATGGATATGCTTGTATACATATAGTTTATATATATATATATATATATATATATATATATATGTATGTGTATATGTATGTATATATGTATATGTATATATATATGTATATGTGTATATATATATATATATATATATATATATATATATATATATATATATATATATATATATATATATATATATATATATATATATATATATATATATGATTATTATATAATTATAAACTTAGTACTTTTATTATTGCTATCACTTGTATTCTTAATATTTTTAATATATTTTCAATTGCTCAATTGCTTGACTAAACCAGTGGTGGCTCCCATGATAGCGACATACTCAACGTCTTAATGGGAGTCTCCGTGACCATTTATTTTATTTACTTTGTTTATATGTCGATTGTTTTACATTTACTTGGTCAAAATAAATGAGTCTGAGTCTAAGTCTGAGTCTTCAATACTCTTCAGACATTCACATCACTCATGTACGTAACCAAAGTGAATAAATGTGCTATATATTTGCAAATAGCAACATTTTGCTAATAATTTATCCCTCTATGGGTATAAGATTCTAACCCTCCCCCTGACACTTTGATTGACAGCTATCTCACTAATGTTCTCTGATTTGATGGACATGTAATGGATGACCCAATCATTCTCCAAAAGGGAATGCTAATTGCCTTACAATGGTGTCTTAATTGGCCGTTGTGCATTGCCTCACCCTATAAAAAAAACACAATCAGTAGGTGTTATTCACTTGCCTCTTGGCACAGCTATCACAGTGGCACAGGATAATTACGAAGTACAATTTAAGGAAGAACTTTACAAAAGGTTTTAAATATGTCAAAAACATATAATTCCCAAAGTGGAATATTACAATACTATAGAACAACTCAAGCTTGTAGCAACTTATGAATCTTCGAAGTCACCTCATAGATACTACATACGCAGCAAGTAAGAACCAATTATTATTTGTAGTTTCTTATGCTGAACAATGTTTCTTGATTTTAAATGTGATACATTTACCAGACATATCACAATTTGAGGGGTATATAGTAGTCCATTTAATCAATGCAACTATTCCAACCTATAATAAATGAGGTATGACTGGAAAGATAAAGTTAAATAATGTTCCAAATGTGCCATAACTAACATGTAATTATTTGTCATATAAATTACTCCACAGTGTTGGTGGCTTGCATAACATGATGTGGTTTCATTTTGATTTGGTAATGGTGAAATGTCAAACCTTCATTCATTGATCTGCACATTGAAGCCACATAGGTTTGAAAACATAGTTTTGTTTTCAGATTACGGCGAAATGAAGCTATATTTCTTGCTGATTTTATGATGTCGGGAAGTGAATTCCACAGAGTTTGGTGCGGCTACCGAGATAGCTCGAGTTCCAGCGTTTGTCTTAACTCTGGGAACAGAAAGTAAATCAGAACTAGACGACCGAAGCTGTCTGCGCTGTCTTGCTGGAGTGAGCATTGAATGTAAATATGCAGGTTGTTTGGTTGCAAGGGCTTGATATGTAATTGTACAGATCTTAAAAATAATGGGATAATATCGCACAGGGAGCCAATGCAATGATTTTAGAAGTGGCACTGAGCGGGAGAAAAGAGGAGATCGTGTAACTACCCTAGCCAAACAATTTCGGACACCTTGAAGTTTTGTAATATCCTTGATAGCAATATTATGAAGGAGGGACTTGCAATAACAAGAGATGTTGCGAATACGGCGAAGATCATGGATATGATAAAAACAGCAACGACACGTTTGAGGAATGTTTTGTCTAAAGTTGAAATTCTTTTCAAAAGTGACTCCCAAATTCTTCGCTAAGTTTGCCACGCTGTTTTGTAGTACTAATTATTAGAAATTCAGTTTTGTCTGCGTTTAACTTTAATTTGCTGTCACTCATCCAGAGGAAGATTTCGTGGAGACAATCGCTGAGCTGATTTAGGAATCGATTTGTATCCGAGGTAGCCAAAGAAATGGAGATATGTTTCGTTGCATCTTGAGAAATCTTGAGGAGAACACGGGATTGAATCTGGTGGATTTTATATTTGTCTAAAGCGTGGAATATTGATCGGATAAGTATTATTATTGCGTGTATATTAATCATAACCTTACAAGAGTCCTTGTTTATTCAATAGTTGCTGTTAAAATTTAGCTATAGGAGTAATTTAGGGTAGTTTATATCGTAGGTCTCCGAGGACTCGGACCGATAATTAAGGGTACATAATACGAGACGTAATATTATTGTAAATAATTTAATACATATTAAATATTGAAAACCTAAATATTTTGTTTTAGCAACATTTATTAAAAGTTAGCCGTAGGTAGTAATTCAGTGTTATTTAAATAAGGTCACTGAAATTTCGTTAGGGCGAGCGATATTACGTTTTGTTAGTCAGCTGTTACATAGAAAGTAAGTTGCAAGGCAGTAGCTGTAAATTTAATTAAGGCATCAGTAACATACTATAAAGTGTGTATTACAACACAAAAACAGTCTTTGTGAAGACTACCTAGTATAAATTGATTATAAACGGATTATAAACAAATACAAATTTAATTTCTAACATGGCGCCGTGCAAACGCCAAGTAAAGGCGAAACGTAATTTGATATGTTCTAGCTGCGACAGCTGGATAGACTTTGCAAATTCCGGGTGTGTAAATTCGTGGGCGGAGGTGCAGGCGGATGATTTCCATTTCGTGTGTATGGGGTGTAAGTGAAATATCTGCAGGAGCTGGTGATTGAGCTAAGGCATATGATTCTGATGATGACAGGGCAGGGTGAGACAGAAGTGAGCAGAGGTGGTGAGAATGATAAGAGCAGAGGTGGTGAGACCGAAGAGAGCAGAGGTGGTGAGACCGAGGAGAACAAGGAGAGCAGTGGCAATGTGAGGGAGAAAGCTGGTAAGAAGAAGAAAGATGGCAGAAGGCAGAGAATGCAATAAAAAAGAGGTAAGCGGGAGAGTGGAGAGAGATTGCCAGGTGGTAAGACAGTAAAGGTTGATGATATGAGAGAAAGGGGGCATACTAGTAGTGTGCAACAGGAAAGGAGCTTTGCTGATGTAGTATCACAGGGGAAAGCGAGGAAAGCCCGGGTATTTATGGGGGATTCCATCATTAGGAAAGTGGATAAAATTGTAAATAGAGGAGATGACATAACATTATGCCTACCAGGGGCAAAAGTAGAGGTTATAGCAGAGAAGGCAGGACAGGTCATGGGTGGTGGCACGGGAGGTACTGTTCTCGTGCATGCGGGAACGAACAATGCAGAGAAGAAGGGAACGTCATCCATCGTTGGTAAGTACAGGTGGTTGATCAAGACACTTAAAGAGGGGTGAGGAATATAGGAACTGTAGAAGGATGGCGATCAACACACAGGTACAGAAGGTATGTATGCTTATGCTTAAATGCCAGGAGCATAGTAAATAAAAAAAGTGAGTTAGACATTATGATAGCAGATATTCATGTAATAGGCATCACAGAATCATGGGCAAATGAAGATATAGTAGATGCTGAGTTAGCACTGACAGGCTATGTAATGTTTAGGAAGGATAGACGAGAAAGAAGGGGAGGTGGAGTAATTTTGTATATTAAAGAATCTATCCAAGCATTTGAAATTACACTGAAAAGTGAAGCAGATAGTGTGGAAGCAATTTGGGGTAGCATAGTTACCAGGAACTCAACATTAACAATGGGAGTAGTTTATCGTAGTCCTAACATAGTACAAGAGGAAGATGTAAAATTACAAAAGGCGATAAGAGAGTTGAGCAAGGGAGAATGTGTTATAATGGGTGATTTTAACCATGGCCATAGACAATGGGAATCATTAGAGAGTGCTGGATGGGACGACCATCAGTTTCTACTTGTAACACAGGATTGTTTCCTTACTCAACATGTCTTGGAACCAACCAGAGGTGGGAATGTGTTAGATTAAATTTTTTCTTCTCAAAATGAATTACTTGACAATGTTAAAGTACACGAACCTTTGGGTTCATGTGACCATAACCAAATCCATTTTAATATAAAAGTAAAGACAGGGAATACATATAAAAACAACGGAGGAGGAACTTCAACAAAGGCAAATATAAAGTGATGAGAACATATCTAGCAAATATAGATTGGAATAACTTGCTGAAGAACAAGAGAGCAACATAATGCTGGACTTGTTTAAACTATAAGATTGAGGGCATTATTGATAAATTTATTCTATTAAGAATACAAGGGAGAAGATCCAGGAAAAAACACCTGTCAAAAGAAGCTATTAGAAAAATGGCTCACAAACAGATGCTAAGGGGGTCTATAAACACACTGGAAATGTAGAAGACTACACAAACTACAAAGAAGCGCTCAACCTAGCTACAACTGAAATTAGAAAATCTAAAAGAACCTTTAACAAAAAATTGGCAGGTAATATAAAAAATGACAGCAAGAGTTTCTATGCTTATGTAACGAGTAAACAGAAAGTTCGAGATAAGGTCGGACCACTGGAAAACAACAGTGAAACCATAATTTCAGATGGGTTCCAAATGGCAGAGATCCTGAATGAGTATTTCAGCTAATTTTTTACCACAGAAGATATCAGCTCACTTCCAGTTCCATTGACTAAATTTGAGGGCAGTAAATCAGAACATTTAGGGTAGTTATTTGTAACTCCTGAAATGATAGCAAAGAAAATTAAGAAGATGAAGATAATAAATCACATGGAAGGGATCGAGGAAGAAGCTAGAAAATTACAGACCAGTGAGTTTAACATCAGTTGTATGCAAATTACTCGAAACATTAATTAGAGACCACATTGTGGAATTCCTCGTAAAACATAAATTAATAAATACATCTCAGCATGGATTCCTAAAAGCAAGGTCATGTCTAACCAATCTCTTATGTTTTTTAGAAGAAATTACAAAGTGGGTAGATGACGGGTCACCAGTGGATGTTGTCTACTTAGATTTTCAGAAAGCTTTCGATAAAGTGCCATATCAAAGACTGTTACTTAAACTAAAAGCCCATGGTATAGGCAATGATGTAATGAACTGGATAGAAAAGTGGCTTACACACAGAAGACAGAGAGTAATAGTAGATGGTGAGATTTCACACTGGAAATCTGTTTTGAGTAGGGTACCACAGGGATCAGTATTAGACCCTATACTGTTTTTAATATATATATATATATATATATATATATATATATATATATATATATATATATATATATATATATATATATATATATATATATATATATATATATATATATATATATATATATATATAAATGATTTGTAGGATGACATATCTAGCAAAGTACTCAAATTTGCAGATGACACAAAAATATTCAGAAAGGTTACTAATGATACAGATAACCAAAGTTACAGGATGATCTGGAAAAATTAGTTAAACGGTCAGAAAAAATGGCAAATGTTATTCAATTTTGGGAAGTGTAAATGTATACACATAGGACATGGAAATATGGACGAGGAATATAAAATGGGGGATGCTGTACTAGGTAGAACGACACAAGAAAAGGATTTAGGAGTAACATTTAATGCTGACATGAAAGTTTCAGAGCAATGTGGGATTGCTGCTTCGAAAGGAAATCAAATTCTAGGGCTAATTAGGAGAACTATCACGTACAAGGAGAAACATCAAATTGTACCCCTGTACAAAGCAATAGTTAGACCACATTTGGAATATTGTATTCAAGCATGGAGGCCATATCGTAAAAAAGACATAGATAAGCTAGAAAGAATACAACGAAGAGCAACTAAGATGATTCCAGAATTAAGAGACCTTAGTTACGAAAGTCGCTTATTACAATGTGGTTTGACAACACTAGAGACCAGGAGACTAAGAGGAGACCAAATAGAAGTGTTTAAAATAGTGAACGGTTATGAGGATGTTGATAGGAATATGTTCTTCAAACTTAAAGAAGGCAGTAGAACCAGAAGACACAAAGCAGCATTAGTTAAGGAGCAGTGTAGGTTGGACATGAGAAAGTACTCTTTCTCACAGAGGGTGATAAATGAATGGAACAAACTGCCAAATGATTGTGTTAATGCTAGTAGTGTGAATATGTTTAAAAATAGAATTGACAAATATCTGATAAGGGCGGGCTACACATAGATGAGAAAATTGTTGGACTCTCGATAAGCCAATGTCTTCCTTGTCCACTTGCCATCTGGACCTTGTTGTTCGAGATGGCAATCTTGTTAAATCATCTGCCTAAAGGTGGTGATCCAAATTATTATTTTGGATAACACAGCTGAGTGGCGTAGTGTAAAGATTGAACAGCAAAGGGTTAGGGTTATATAAATATATATATATATATATATATATATATATATATATATATTGTTGTTGTTGTTGTCTATAAATAATTAATAAATTTATATTCAATGCGTGTAGGCAATAGCGTTCCGCATACAACCATTTATTGTGGCAGCTTGTTTTCTCGGTATCGTCTCAAAATAAATATATGACTTCCAAACGTGTGTTCGTTTAAATTTATTTGATGTCTGTGTGTATGTGTGTATGTATATATGTATGTATGTATGTGTGTATGTATGTGGGGGTGTTGGGGTGGGGTGGGATGGTAGTACCTTTGCATGCCAGGAAGCCACACCTTTGCTGAGCAATATATAAATCGTAAAACTAACTTTGCCACTTACCAAAGAATTCTGAAAAAAAATAATTCGTAATGCCAAAAAAACATACTATCAATATCGTTTTGAAAAATGTAAGAATGATATTAAACAAACATGGTTTACTATCAAAGAAGTTATTAATCGGAAATCAAAGAAATTTAAATTGATCACTTTATGATTGACAAGTAATTGTAAATGATGCCATTGTCATTGCAAACAAATTTAATTGTTTCTTTACAAATGTAGGACCTAAGCTAGCAGCTGAAATAACTATTACAACCAACGCAAATTTCATGAATTACCTAAAAAATCAGATATTACACAATTTCACATTCAAACCAATTTCTGAAGGAACTACCATAAACATATTAGATAGCTTCAAACGTAAACCTAGTTGTGGCAATGATGGCATTTCCACTTAATTATTAAAGCAATAAAACAAGACATTTGCAAACGTCTCGCAATCACAATTAATCAGTCCCTAGCAACTGGCATTTTTCCTGACTCCCTGAACATTTCAAAAGTAATACCACTTTATAAAAAGGCGCAGGACATTATTTGATAACTATCGTCCAATCTTTATATCACCAATAATCTCCAAAAACTTTGAAAGAGTAATGTTCAATCAAATTCACACGTAGCTGTTATCTCATAATTTATACTACAATGTTTTATAGAAAAACACTCCACTCAATTACCTGCAGTTGAACTCATCGACCGAATATCTCAGGACTTTGATCAATGTGTCACTCCAATAAATGTATACTTTGATTTGTCAAAAGCATTTGACACCCTTGACCATCATACCCTTTTATCTAAATTAGAGTTTTATGAGTTTACAAATTCGGCAATAAATTTTTGCAAAAACTACTTATCATACAGGAAACAGTTTGTTCGGATTAATTAATAATGCTAAATCTTTCGAAGCTGATATAACATTGGGTGTACCCCAAGGCTCAATATCGGGTCCTTTATTGTTCATTGTATATATGAACTGTTATAAATGTGGAAGATAATTAACTTAAATGTATACGTCGCCTTGTAGTTACTAGCTAATTATATATTGACAGATTAAATGTTGTCTTTAAAATAAATGTGTTGTAATGTCTATTGATGCATTTAGTTTTTTGCTTATTATATGTGTATATGTACTCGTGTATTCTTGTCAGCTACTCTATGAACTTTTGATTGTAATCTTTACTATGACATGTTGATGTATTATTAGCTAAATTACTCTGTAAATGTATTATTACTATTATTATACTACAATTAATATTCAAGGTGGCTCTCGTGCTAGTCTCTTGACCTATTGTATATACTAAATTATAATATGTACTTGTAATTATTGGTCTAATAAGTTTCATTTCATTAATTCGTTCATTAAAGAAATCTAGTGCGCCTATGTCATACAAAAAAACTCCTCCACCATTATGGTGCTTTCGAACACACGACACGTTATGATGTTTTCGTCATGATGCTGTGCACATTCGGGATGTTTCCCATCCGGTGCTGCTGCCACGCATCGATTTGGCGTTTCGCAATGAGAACGTCAGTCCATTATGACAATAAGCAATTAAATTATGTTTATGCTAAACATTCATCATTTTCGAATCCACTTGCTGCCGTTTCGAAGCTTTGGCAATTTCGTTCATCCCACGTTGCTACAGTTAAACTCAACTGTGTAAATGAGTACCTTGCTACAGACAAAGGTGAATATTTGAACGAATATTCTTCGCGCAGTAATTGCAGCGTGGCTGAATGCTTCCCATATAAGTCGAAATGGTGTTGGAATGAACAGGTCTTCCAGGGGGTGGAGTGTAAAGCGCTTTGAGCGTTCCCAGAGAGTGGATACCGCGCCATCGCGGTATCCACTCAAGATCGTGCCAGACTTGTGCGGGTTTATCGGTAACAAATACACATCTCAACACAAGATGATCCAATTGATGTCTGGTTAATAACGTGTCAGGGGGATTCACACGAAAATATGATTCAATGTATTTATATATACCATAATCAATTATTTTGTTATTTACCCTTTTCAGTACAATGTCTCATATATATTTACGTTGGAAACATTCGTGAGTCGTGACGTCTTACGTTCTGACGTGGTTATTTGCTTCCACCGATATGTCGTATGTCAGCATTGCAAAGTAATGAACTATGCGAATTTGTGGTTTCAAACCTACTGTCGTGCTAGGCAACTAATCTGGAGCTGCACGGTTCTTGAATACCATTAATAACCAGGAATCCTCGAGCGAGCACTGCCTGGAGATGTGGCGTTATTATTAAGTCGATATTGAATTCAAAGAACTCGCAGTGGTTCAATAACAAATATATTGCTTAGGAAAATCATCACAGTTTGTTCCGTCTCGTCTAATATCAAATATATATATATATATATATATATATATATATATATATATATATATATATATATATATATATATATATATATATATATATATATATATATATATATATATATATATATATATATATATATATTCATATTAAAAACCTGTTAAAAGCGTGTTATTTTTAAATTACTGACAGTTTATTAGAAACCAACTACGATTGGTCCATGGTTAACAATATTCGCTTTCCCTCAGATCAGTTTGACCGCCCGATAGAGTAGGGTGAAGCAAGGAGCCCCCGATAAGGGAATCGTATGCGGGGAAGAAGCTGTTTGGGAAATGTGCTAATGATCTAATTTATTACCTAAGATACATTCCGTCTATTGAAGATGTTGACGTACCTAGTCCCTGAAAAATGTTATAGCCATTTTAGCAGAGGTTCCAATGGTGGGGTAAGAAGCTCACCCACGAGGCAAGAAGACCCCCTCTGGACGTTTGAGTTATCATAATGTATTTTTATTTGTTTATTGTTTCATACATTTCCCACAACCAATACATGTATACCACTACTATGATCGTATTGGTCTAATGAATGCTTCATTTGTCTCAGTTTCCCGTGGTCATACAGTTTCACTCTGGTAAGGACAATTTGAATTATGAACCTCAAATTGTTATGTGAATAACTTAACATGTGTTGTGTTTCTGTTGCAACCATGTTGTAACAAGATGGACATGATGATATGCGGATCCATTTGCATTTGGAAGTGTAACCCATCTGATACTATATTAGCATTGTCTATTGGTCCGACATTCTCCGTTTTATGTTTACTCCTTCCATAAGAATTTCAACTCTTGATACAATTACCTGGCAATGTTTGTACAACGTTTATTTTGTTACTTGATATTTTAGTTGTACTTGTACTCAAAACAGAATTCCATTCCTTTATTACACTACATTGCTAAAATGCAAATATTCAAATAATACGTGTTTGTTCCTGGTGTGGGAGAGATCGGTATGGAACTTGCTTGCCACGACATCTCCCGGATACCTTGGAGTCGGCGACGACTAAAGAAGATTGCTTATTTAGTAAAAACCATGCCCGTATATCCTTAGATGAATTGACAGTCAACATATACATACTTACCTTGAAAAGGGCTACCTAATAATCACGTACCCGGTACACACATTCACATCACGTATACGTATATGTTGAATTATAAATTTTATACATTGATCATTTGATGGCGGAGATTTCAATTACTCACAAAACACAATATGTAGGTGTTGACCCAAATGCTGCCGTGTGTCCAATTCGAGCCGGTGTTCTATGATGCTTATTTCATATTCAACGTATATCACATCGGTGGGCGGACTAATACTTCTCATAAAACGAGTCGCTCCAACGAATAATCTTATTCGGTTGCTTCGTTGTGACTAACTGGGGTGGATCTTTCTTTTGCGACCAATGTGGCCTTTGTACTGTGACCAAGGTGGCCGTTTGCTTTCTGTGCAAGGTTTCAATACGCGCTTAGGTTGCTCTGCCAGCTTCGCGGGTAAGTTAATATTACGTACTTTATGTTCTGTGTTTGATTCGACATGTTTGTAAAAATAAATATGTTCATTATTATTGCAGTACTAATTCAGTCAAATGTCCACTTCGGATTTAATTATTCGTTTAGTATGACTTACACAATTATTACGGATGCTGTTAATAAATTGTTTTTACACGTTTCGGGTTCATTTCTATTTTGTTATTTACAGGCGAAAAAACAACGACGCCGCAATCAATTGTCCTAACGCAATCGCTTTCTTACATCTTACATATCGGGGCTTAACGTCGTAAGTTTCGAGGGAATCCATACCATCTAGTGACGACACATTGAAAGACGGCGTGGGATCAGCAACACATACAGTATTTGAACCGATCGTGGAGTGATGAGTAAATGGTAATGGTGCGAACGGCGACTAAGAAAACAACTTTTGTTAACAACAACTAACACTTGAACTACTTCAACAATCAGAGGTTATGGCTGCGCTTGAAAATGACAGTATCTTGGACGGTAGGTGGAACATCTCTCGAGTGCTGGCTCTGAACAACGACTCAACGATTAACATAACTAATGACGAATATGGAAATAATTTTATTCCAAGGAACTATCGACAACTTGCGTATGCGTTGATCGCTGTTCTTGGCATGATGGGAAACGCTCTTGTGATATTTGTTATATTACACAGTGCATCAATGCGCAAAAAGTTTACAAACATCTTGATCTTAAATCAAAGCAATATTGATGTGGTGACGTCGGTGCTAATATTAATAACGAAAACGTTGAACGTTTCTAAAGAAAACTTGTCCGGAGTGGGCGGTGAAATCTTGTGTAAATTCTGGCTGAACGAACTGCCGCTGTGGAGCTTAATGGTATCGTCGTCCTACAATCTGATGGCTCTGACCCTTGAACGGTATATCGGAATTGTGCATCCATTGCGCCACCACACCTCTTTCTCGAAGATAAACGTTCTCATGTTGGCCACCACCGCCTGGTTGTCAGGGCCGATACTGATGTTGTGTTTCATGGTGCCAACTTCCGGTGTTATTAATGGCCGCTGTCAGTACGTGGCGATATTCGCTATTCCGTCGTGGAAGAAGGTATTCGGTGTGGCTTTATTCATTGTGGAATACCTCCTTCCGATTACTTTGTTTATTACGTGCTACAGCAGGATGTTTATACATCTACGAAACCAAGTTCACCCGCAAGCCCCAGACATCGGTCACGAGGCCGAGGTGCAGAACGCGCGCGCCAGACGCAACGTTCTGAAAACGCTCTTGCTCGTCGTCGTTGGATATCTCCTGTGTAACACCTGCAACCAACTAACATTTCTCGCGTATAACTTCGGCGCCCCGCTGGACTTCTCGAGCTCTTATTATGATTTCACCGTCGTAGCGATGTTTGCTAATTGTTGCATCAATCCGTTCCTGTATGCATTGCAATATCGCCCGTACCAGAACGAACTGCGAAAAGTGTTCTGTAATCGCGGAATAGCGGTTAATACTTCTTAACACGCACACGTAGAATATAAGGTACTCACGTAATATTAACACATCATCGATGTCGTATTGGCTTATACAATTGTCACACTGTTCAGCTGGACGGATGAAAACACTCGTACCCATGGGCGTCCGGAGGAAGGGGGCACTTGACCCCCTATGTTAACTCTACATTAACTTTACATACATGTGTTAACATATACTTTGAGCTCACGAATATAAATCCGAAAATTTTTGATATCCAGGGGGGTAAAGTGCCCCCTTCCCCCCGGACGCCCATAGGTACGAGTGTTTTCATCCGTCCAACTGAACAATATATATATTACAGTCAATCTGCGTAATCAGTAATTTCGTTTAGGCATTACGCGAAATTACTGTTTCACTCAGGCATTTTGCGAAATGACTGAAAATTCCAGTCATTACGCGAAATTTAACAAGATTTGCCATCCAAGCCAAAGGCCCAGATGGCAAGTGGACAAGGAAGCCATTGGCTTATCGAGAGTCCAACAATGTTCATCTACTTATAACCCGCCCTCCTGAGATATGTGTCAACCTTGTTTTTAAACATATTCACGCTGCTAGCAGTTTCACAATCTGTAGACAATTTGTTCCATTCATTTATTGTCCTCTGTGAGAACGAGTGCTTCCTGATGTCCAATCTACATTGATCCTTTACTAATTTTACCTCATGTCCTCTAGTTCTGCTATCCTTCTTGAGTGAGAAAAACATATTTCTATCAATATTTTCATACCCATTTAATATCTTAAAAATTTCAATCTGATCTCCTCTTAACCTCCTTGTCTCTAGAGTTGTTAAACCACATTCTTTCAGGCGTTCTTCATAACTAAGGTCTCTAAGTTCTGGAATCATTTTAGTTGCTCTCCTTTGTATGCGTTCAAGCGTATCTATATCCTTCTTACGATATGGTCTCCATGCTTGTATACAGTATTCTAAATGAGGTCTAACTATTGCTTTATAAAGAGGTATAATTAACTTTTTACCCTTGTATGTTATGTTTCTTCTAATCAATCCAAGAATTTGATTACCCTTTGAAGCTGCAATACCACACTGCTCTGAAACTTTCATATCAGCGCTTATTGTAACCCCTAAGTCCTTTTCTTTTACAGTAGTACCCAGAACAGTATCTCCCATTTTATAGTTTACATTCAAGTTCCCATGTCCTATATGTAGGCATTTACATTTCCCAAAATTGAACAGCATCTGCCTTTTCTCAGACCATTTCACTAATCTGTCTAGATCGTTTTGTAAATGTTGTTTATCACCATCGGTGTTAACCTTTCTAAACAGTTTTGTGTCATCCGCAAATTTCAGTACGTTACTTGTTATACTGTCGTCCAAGTCATTGATATAAATTAAGAATAATATAGGTCCTAATACTGATCCTTGAGGTACCCCACTCAAAACCGATTTCCAATTTGAAACTTCTCCATCTACTACAACTCGTTGTCTTCTGTCAGTCAGCCATTGTTCTATCCAGTCAGTTATGCTATCCCCGATACCATGGGCTTTTAATTTAAATAGCAATCTTTGATGTGGCACTTTGTCAAAAGCTTTCTGAAAATCTAAGTTGATAATATCTATTGGCGATCCCACGTCTATCCACTTAGTGATTTCTTCCAAAAAACATAACATATTTGTTAAGCATGACCTCGCTTTAAGGAATCCATGTTGAGATGAATTAAATAATTTATGCTTAACGAGGAAGTCCACCATATGGTCTTTAATTAACCTTTCTAATAATTTACAAATCACTGACGTTAAACTCACTGGTCTGTAATTCTCTGACTTATTTCTCGAACCTTTTTTAAATAATGGTATGATGTTTGCTTCTTTCCATTCAAACGGAACAACTCCCTCTTTTAATGACAAGTTGAATACTCTTGCAAGTGGTATACTGATTTGATCTACTGTTTCCATTAGTAATTTTGGAGGAATCCCATCCACTCCCGGTGATTTGTTATCCTTCATTGCCTTTATTTTCTTAGCTACCAATTCTGGAGTTACAACTAACCGTCCTAAATATTAAAATTTAGCCCCCTGAAATTTAGCATCAGCAACTGGTAATGAACTAATATCTTCTTTGGTAAACACTGAACTGAAGTAACCATTTAGGTCTTCCGCCATTAAAAACCCATGTGATATTATATTTCCAGCACTGTCTTCTAGAGGTCCAACCTTGTCTTGTACGTTTTGTTTACTCCTGACATATGCATAAAAACTCTTGTTGTCATTTTTTATGTTACATTCCAGTTTTTGCTCATAGCTTCTTTTAGATTGTCTGATTTCAGTTGTAGCTGCATTAAGTGCCTCTTTGTATTTTGCATAGTCTTCTTCCTTTCTGGTACGCCTATAAACCCTCCACATAGTTTGTTTTAGCATTATTTTTTTAATAGCCTCTTTTGACAAATGTTTCTTTCTACACCGTTTTCCTTGTTTTCGGAAGGGAACAAATTTATCGATGATACTCTCAATTTCATATTTTAGAATATTCCAACATTCAATTGCGGTCTTATTCATCAGCATGTTAATCCAATCTAGCTGTGCTAAGTATTTTCTCATATCTTCGTAGTTACCTTTGTGGAAGTTTCTCTTGTACGTTTTCTTATTTTTACTTTCTGATTTTACATTGATGTCAAAATGTATTTGATTATGGTCACTATTACCCAATGGTTCAAATATTTTTACATTGTCCACTAATTCTTTTTGTGATGACAAAACTATATCTAATACATTTTCTCCCCTGGTTGGTTCTAGTACGTGCTGAGTAAGAAAGCTATCCTGGATTAAACATATAAATTGTTGATCCTCAATCCCTGTGCTCTCTAGAGAATTCCATTGTATGTGTCCATGGTTAAAATCTCCCATTATGATACATTCCCCTTTACTAACATCCTATATAACGTTTTTTATTTTTGTGTTGTCCTCTTCGTTTATGTTTGGACTTCGGTAAACTAATCCAATAGTTAATTTTGAATTTCCTGAAACAATTTTGCACCAAACAGCTTCATCGCAATCTGCTTCCCTTTCTAGTTTTATTTCATAAGCCTGAATAGATTCTTTAACATATAAAATAACTACCCCGCCCCTTCTTCCTATTCTATCTCTCATAAACATTACGTATCCTGTCAATCCTAATTCAGTATCTGTAATGTCTGTGTTGGCCCATGATTCGGTTATACCAAGTTACACCAAACGCAGGTGAATGAATGGAAAGTTCCAGTCTCGCTGCTTTTCCTTGTTACTAGTGACGTCACATCGAAGCTTGCCGCTAACCGCAGGAAAAATATCATGCATAATCGAGGCAGGCCGGTAGTAGAGTGTATTATTTGGAATTATTAATTAATTGAATCTCCTAAAGAAATTGTCTGTGTTGTGGAAATGTAGAATATAAATAGAAATTAGAAATATCCTGCAAGTTGTAATATAATATGATATCAAGCTGTCATTGTTTTCTTCCTTTTAATAACTAATTGTTTTAAGTTATTTGGACGCACTTAATTGATATATTTAAACACCTAAATTAGCAACAGAAAAGTAAGGTTCAAAAAAGCTTGTAGCGAAATCACCATAACCACATATTGTGCCAAAATATGGGAAACAAATAAAGCCATTTGATTATCCCATTTGCTAAACTGCTTTGACTTCGCAGGTCAACGAAAATCGGGAACAGAAAGAGCCCAGAGAACCTCACGCAGTCCTCCCATCTCAGCTGTGGCCTTCCCCTTTTCCTGCGTCCTTGATGTTTTTTCCACCTCTGCTCTCTACTGCGAAGAATATTCCTTCAATTATCCACCTAAGTATGTAGACAGGTACTCATTTATACAGCTGAGTGAGCTGTGGCAACGTGTGATGAACGAGGAACTTAACTGCTTATTGGTGTAATGGACTGACGTTCTCATTGCAAAACGCCAAATCGATATGTGGCAGTAGCATCCGATAGAAAACATCCGGAATGTGCACAGCATCATGACGAAAACATCATAACGTTAAGTGTGTTCGAAAGCATCATGATGATGACGGAGCTTTTTTTAATAAAATCATTTGCACAGTACGTAATGTACGTCCTCATTAAGGTTGCCATTGTGTTGTATCACAGCGTACTGATTCTGTATGCGTTCTATGTGTCTGACAAAACTTGTTATTCCTTGGAAAACAGTATCTTTAATTCTCAGCAGGTACCTCAATGCGCATTGAAGGACTCAGAAGCATAGATGAACGAATAGGTAAATTAAAAAAAAAGTATTATCTGGAAGAGAATACAAAACAAAACTTAATAATTACTGGTCTTGATGAACGTATCTATGCTTCTGCCGTTTCCTCGAACTCCAAATTACAATAATTATGACATCCATGTGAAACATTCGAATTCCATGTATTGGTGCTTTTGCATCATACACGAACTTCCAAAATTAGTTCGAGACAACTATCTCCAAAAAATAAACAGCCACTCATACGAAGGTTCTATCAATTATGCAAACAAGTACATAATTAACACATATGAGGCAGAATGTGTCATTCCGAATTTTTATATATGGAAGAAAAGACCTGTACTTACATCTGTGTAACTAGAATTGAGTGCATCATGCATTTGGTAAAAATGAAGGACAGTTATTTCAATAATACCATATAGTCCAGACATTAACAATAGTGATAACTTTAACTTCAAATACAGTCGTGACGAGAACTACTGTTTATATTTTATATCATGTATCATATACTAGACGGCAAACTGTTTAAGTGTTTTGTTGAGGCAATTTGTGTTAATATTAGTCAATGTTAGTTAATGCAAATTAGCTTAGGGTTTGGTTAGTGTTAGTTGGTGCTAATTATTGATGATGATGTGTTGTGTAAATTGGTGTTGGTGGCGTTAAATATTGATATTTGGCTGAGGTATTCTTTGTTGATTTCGTAACCATTATACCAGTCTTATATTTCAAATATGTTATGTTCACGTAGAACTATATATTATTATTATTATTTATAGTATCTTGCCTATGGCCAATGTGCCAGAAATGCTTCAGGTCTTAATGCAGGTGATGGATCAATCAACATTTTATTCACAATCATCATATATTATAACTGTATTCTTATGTTCGTGGTTTGACCCTAATCTCTCTCTCTCTCTCTCTCTCTCTCTCTCTCTCTATATATATATATATATATATATATATATATATATATATATATATATATATCTCTTTCTCTCTCTCTCTCTACATATATATATATATAATATATATATATATATATATATATATATATATATATATATATATATATATATATATCTTTCTTTCTCTCTCTCTCTACATATATATATATATATATATATATATATATATATATATATATATATATATATATATATATATATATATATATATATATATATATCATTCACCTATTGTTGTGCGTCTGCTGTAGCCATGTTGTAACCAGACGGACAGGATTATGTGCGGCTCCATCTGTCTATTTCGAAATTCTTACTTTCAAGCCTGATTGCTAGATGGAAGGGGTTAGCAATTTCTAGCAAAGGGACTTCTTGCCACACCTTACCCTATCAATATCATATCAAACAGTAGGTACATGTGAAACGTTCTCACATTCCGGGAGCGATAAATCTTATTTATGCCATCAAGTTGAAATGTATTTATTATGTTTTGTTCAATACGGGCTTCTCGGCTCGAGTCACATTTGAACCGTACTTTTAAAAGGCTTGAATTCAATCCGAAACTCGAGTCATGGACAAGGACTCGATCTAATTAATGTATTGTATGTGTGTGTGCGTGTATGTGTGTGTGTGCGTGTGTGCGTGCTTGCGTGTGTGCGTTCTTCGTGTGTAATTAAGATTTGAGATATGAGCGAAACTTCGTTGATAACCCAAATATTAGAGACACACTATCTGTTGAATAAATTATCCTTAAAACATTCATCAGAAGTGCTCCATGGGAAAGAATTATTGTTGCACGTTTTTCAATTATCAGTTTTTATATAGAACAGTACTGTTCAGGCACGAAACGTTCCAAGTCTCGCAGCAGGGTCTCGCAGCAGGGTCTCATGTTATGGAAGTATTGATGTCCGAACACGGTTGTCTAGTATAATATGAAGAATAACTCACAATCGCCATACACGAAAAGAAATATAACTTCAAAAACAAGTACTGTATAACAACATTGAAGTTAATTTGCATGAGTGTGAAAGGCCCTATTGTGTCGAGTCAATTAAATAAGGATATGGAAAATTGCTCTAATCTTTTGATTTTGAAATAATACAAAACGTGCCTACTTATCAATTATGTTACGTATCCCTCTGTAACCAGTCTACTATATGGTTGGGAATATATTGTTTGTGTGCAATTACCTTATATATGTAGATTGATTCCAATTGAATTGACTTGAATATAACATTTGTGTATGCACTGAGAAATAAGTTATACGTGTTTACACTTCTTGCATTTCCCATTCAACGTGTCATGGTATGTTTTGTCGTATGCATAATTATTGTAACATCTATATACGACGTACAAATGTTGAATAAACACTGATTCAATTTAATTCAATTCAGAATCAGTTCAATGCTGTGGCGAAAGACATATATATTCTATATGTTTATATACAACAAGTCAGCAAGTCCATGACTATCAAGTCACCCAATATCATTGCATCCAAGTGCCTCACGTCGAACTACACTAACAGGCGACTTAAATATCCTTCCTCAATTAAACGTTTCCTCTCGAATCATTTCGCGACACAGCAAAACCTATCTAGTATACAATACGCCATTCTAGCTTTTCTAGCTGTTTGTGCAAGTGTTATATAGTTTTGAGGAAATCATCGGAAAAACTTATTAATTATTCAATAATTATACCGGGCAAAATTGAACAAGAAAAATGCAAAGGTGGTCCGGCTGTATATACTATCAACGTCAATGTAATGGGTTATAATTAATTGAGGAAGAAGTGCCCATTAATCATACACCTACGGGATTAACGTATTTGAAATCAACGAATGACGGCCAACATATATGGGGATAGGGGAATCACGAACCTGCACATAATGTCGCTTAGTAGTGGGGTGTCATTATACATATAGGCGCCACCATATGGTAAACAGTATATATGTATTGTCTCCACGAAAACGGTTGCTCACATTCCGTAATCACAGCCTTGATATTGCGTATGATCTTCCCTTTACAAACATGGTGACATCATTGCTTCGGCTTCTATGAGAACAATTACCGATTATATTATTCGAAATGCATTTCATAGAATTTAAAAATTATATATTTTATTTAAGAACGTCTAAAAGAACGTGGTTTGACTAAGAGAATTTGACTAGAGACAAGGAGGTTGAGGGGGGATCGACAGTTTTTTTTACTGATATTCAATGGGTATAAAAAAATATATATATATATATATATATATATATATATATATATATATATATATATATATATATATATATATATTTGTTCTCACCTAAGAAAGATATGAGAACTAGAGGAAACGATGTAACATTAGTGTATATTGCCTACGGAGGTCGTATTACACATAGACGAACAATAAGCGAATGACTTCCTTGTCCACTTGCCATCTGCACCTTTGTATTGGATAGGAATTTTGGTACATTTTGTAAAAGATTATTAATACACTTCTTATTAGTATTTTATTGTGTAATAAAGCTATATATATATATATATATGTGTGTGTGTGTGTGTGTGTGTGTGTGTGTGTGTGTGTGTGTGTGTGTGTGTGTGTGTGTGTGTGTGTGTGTGTGAGTGTGTGTGTGCGTGTGCGTGTGCGTGTGCGTGTGCGTGTGCGTGTGCGTGTGTGTGTATGTCATAGCTATATTTGCTAACTGTTGGATCAATCCGTTTTTCTATGCAATATCGCCCGTACCAAAACGTACTGCGGAAAGTAATCTTGCAACGGATTACCACTGTTGCGGGTGGCACGTCCGATAGTGAATGTTAAGAGTTGTGTTGAACGGGGATTTTC
>BSQZ01000006.1:11551661-11609161 GCA_033239005.1 Lamellibrachia satsuma
GGTAACAGTGACCGCGATCAAATACATTTTGATATCAATGTAAAATCAGAAAGTAAAAATAAAAAACGTATAGGAGAAATTTTCACAAACGTAAAGATAAAGATATGAGAAAATACTTAGAAAATCTAAAAGAACCTTTGAAAAAAAATTGGCAGGTAATATAAAAAATGAGAGCAAGAGTTTCTATGCTTATGTAAGGAGTAAACAGAAAGTTCGAGGTCGGACCACTGGAAAACAACAGTGGAAACATAATATCAGACGGGTTTCAAATGGCAGAGGTCCTGAATGAGTATTTCAGCTTAGTTTTTACCACAGAAGATATCAGAACACTTCCAGTTCCATTTACTAAATTTGAGGGCAGTAAATCAGAACATTTGGGCAGTTACTTGTAACTCCTGAAATGATAGCAAAGAAAATTAAGAAGATGAAAGATAATAAATCACTGGGAGTTGATAGGGTACCACCAAAACTGCTTAAGAAAATGGTTGATAGACAGGGTTTGCAGGATGATCTGGATAACTTAACTGAATGGTCAGAAAAATGGCAAATGTTATTCAATTTTGTGAAGTGTAAATGCATACACATAGGACATAGAAACATGGACGAAGAATATAAAATGGGGGATGCTAGGTAGAACCACACAAGAAAAGGACTTAGGAGTAACATTTAGTGCTGACATGAAATTTTCAGAGCAATGTCGGATTGCTGCTTCGAAAGGAAATAACATTCTAGGGCTAACTAGGAGAGCTATCACGTACAAGGAGAAACAGCAAATTGTACCGCTGTACAAAGCAATAGTTAGACCACACCTGGAATATTGTATTCAAGCATGGAGGCCCTATCGTAAAAAGGACATAGACAAGTTAGAAAGAATACAACAAAGAGCAACTAAAATGATTCCAGAATTGAGAGACCTTAGTTACAAAAGCCGCTTATTACAATGTGGTTTGACAACACTAGAGACCAGGCGACTAAGAGGAGACCAAATAGAAGTGTTTAAAATAGTGAATGGTTATGAGGATGTTGACAGGAATATGTTCTTCAAACTTAAAGAAGGCAATAGAACCAAATGACACAAAGCAGCATTAGTTAAGGAGCAGTGTAGGTTGGACATGAGAAAGTACTCTTTCTCACAGAGGGTGATAAATGAACGGAACAAACTGCCAAATTGTTGTGTTAATGCTAGTAGTGTGAATATGTTTAAAAATATAATTGACAAATATCTGATAAGAGCGGGCTACCCATACATGAGAAAATTGTTGGATTCTCTATAAACCAATGGGTTCCTTGTCCACTTGGCATCTTAAATCTTGTTAATTCTTGATTAATGACGAATTGCAATAGTGGGAAGATTTGCCCCTAAAATGCGGTAATCTGATTATCGATTTGTCCCGCTGGTGGAACCCAGTTTGGTGATACCGGGGCGAGATTTTCATGCAACGGCACCCAAACATCTGTCCAACTAATTGGCACTTAGTGAGTCGAATGTAGATTTACCGACTAAGTTGAGTGTACGTCATGCAACTGAACAAGGACTCTAACCCTAATTTATGTCAAGGGATTATTTATTAACTAGAGGGTTATAAACCTAGCAAAGAAATTGTAAAAATTAGTACACAAAACATGACTTTGTTGGAGGAACATCTATAGATTTAATAAGCAACATTTGGACAGAAAAATCGTAAAAACAACACGAATCACTTGGTGAACCGACATCATCAATCAGTTGTTGAAACAATAATACGAATCAATCGGCGAAGCAAAAACATGAGTCAGCAACAGGAATCAGTCTGTCAACTTCCAACACGAATCAAGCAATAAACTAACAATATCAACCAGTCAATAAACCTATTTCACGAATTACTTGTAGAACCAAACACATAAACCAGTTAAGGAATTGATACGAAGAATTAAGTATTGAACCAAAAAGGTGAATCAATATGTGACACAACAACATATGTATACAACAACATGTGAAATAACAACATATGACAATACAACATGCATCAGTTGGTGAACCAGCAACACGAATCATTTAGTAAACAAAAAAACAGTTCTTATGTATTCAACCAATAACATAAATCACTTGGTGAACCAGTAACACGATTAAATTAGTAAATAAACAGCATTACTCATATAGTGAACCAACAATATGGATCAATTGACAAACCAGCAAAAAAACTAAACAAATTACGTTACTTATGCATTCAACCTACAACATGAATTAGTTGGCGTACCAGCAACACAAATCGCTTAGTAAACAAAGATCATTACTCACGTAGTCAACTAACAACATGAATCAGTTGGTGAACCAACATCATAATCATTTAGTAAACAAACAATATTAATCATGTAGTGAACCAACAGTATGAATTAATTCGTATATTAACAATACGAATCGACTACTGAACCTTCACCGTGAACACACTTCTGAACCAACAACATGAGTGAGAACACTGAACTGCAACGTCAACATTCTGACGACATACACACATATTATACATAATTAATATACTGTATGTAGAACTTGTAAAACTACAATATATATATATATATATATATATATGTATATATATATATATATATATATATATATATATACATATATATATATATATATATATATATATATATATATATATATATATATATATATATATATATATAATTGTACTAGTACGTCGTCCCATCCAGTAGTCAGAACCAAGAAGGCAACCTGGCCTCGGATTGCTACAAACCTTGGTCAGTTTACATAGTAAACAATGGGAGACCAGACGTAATAAGTCACATGCAATGTGCGCGCGAGCGCGTGTGTGTGTGCATGAGTGTTTGCACGCGCTTGCCCGGTTGCGTGCGTGCGTGCGTTCGTGGATTTTACTGAAAATGAGGAATCATTGATTGTCACTGCGCAGTAGCTACGACGTATCAACAGAGGTGTCGCGTTTACAGAAGAATTTCCGCAGTTCGTTCTGGTACGGGCGATATTGTAACGCGTAGAAAAAAGGATTGATGCAACAGTTAGCAAACATCGCTATAACGGTGAAATTGTGATAATTGCTCGAGAAGTCCAGAGGGGCGCCGAAGTTGAAAGCAAGATAACTTAACTGGTTCCAAGTGTTACACAGGATATATCCAATTACGACGAGCAACAGAGTTTTTAGAACATTGCGTCTGGCGCGCGCCTTCTTAACCGTTGCCTCGTGGCTAAGATTTGGTGCTTCCGGATGTACATGAGTTCGTAGACGTATAAACATCTTGCTGTAGCATGTAATAAACACAATCATTGGGAGTAGATATTGCATTACGAAAAACACCACACCGATTGCCCTCCTCAACGATTGGTCCGAGATTATAATCATTGTACAACTGCCATTAACAACACTGGAAGTTGGCACCATGAAACACAACATCAATATCGGCCCTGGACACCAGGAGACGCACGCCAAGAATATGACATTTGTCTTTGATAAAGAGGTGTGATGGAAGATTGGATGCACAATCCCGATATAGCGTTCAATGGTCATAGCTATCAGACTGTAGGACGACGATACCATTATGCTCCACAGCGGCATTTCATTCAACCAGAATTTGCACAAGATATCACCGCCCACTCCGGACAAATTTTTTTTAGAAACGTTCAGCGCTTTCGTTATCAATATTAGAACGGACGTCACAAAATCAATGCTGCTCTGGTTTAAGATCAAGATGTCTGTAAACTTACTGCGCATCGATACACTCTGTAAGATGACAAATATAACTATAGCGTTTCCAAACATGCCAAGCGCAGCGATCAAGGCGTACGCAAGTTGTTGATAGTTCCTTGCCCCAGTGCTGTTTTCATAGTTGTCGTTGGTTATATTAGTCGTTGAATCATTGTTCGAAGCCAGCACTCGAGATATGTTCCACATACCGTCCAAGACACTTTCGTTTCCAAGCGCAACCATGAATCTTTATAGTCGAAAAACCGTCACTTAGCACCGGTGCTTCCACGGGACGTCATTTTGATTGACACGAGAGCGGTGATCTCACATTCGACACTGACACGGGATGTGCTTGTCTGTTCGTCAGCCTGTAAAACATAGACCAGTTTGATTTAAAGTGAATAACAATAAGGCACTAGCAAAAATAATTGTTCGGTGTGTACGCAATGTCTAATATTGTATGTACAAAGTACCAGCATAAAAAAAGTTAATATATACATTTATTTATATGCAACATTATATATTTAATGGGTATCACTCGTAAAGCGCGCGTAAATTCGAAGTTAATGAGCAGCAATAACGTGGTTTTGTGACGCAACTGATGATATTGGCCTACATTCAGTCAGTGATTTCGATGCATTGGTTCAGCATAGTTTCACTCGTGTTACAACGGCGAATACAGAATCTTCCTCGAATTATGCTCTTTCGGAGCAGTTTAGCGAGGCCAGTTGCCTTCAACTTGATCTTATTTACATTCTGACCTAACCATGAACATGACCACACAGAGCCGCCATTCTTCTCCTCATATATCAAAGTACAAAAACAAAAAAATGCGTTCTCCTACGCCTAGCTGCATAAGATGTGTTTTGTTTTAGTGTTTGTAAATTTTGAGCAGCATATGAAAGTAAGGGTATTAATAACTTGACATGTGTATAAGTATGGTAGCGGAGAAGCTTGGCGGCTCTAGGTTGTCGTTTTTATGGTTTTGTCAGAAAGTGAAAGATCGCGCTGACAGTGACGTCCAGTCCGCTTACAAGGTTTGCATGCCTTCGATGCGAGCGACGTACTTGTCGCTGCCCGTGCCGCTGACTGCGTTCGGACTTCGGGTTCTACTGTCTGATGACATCAACATAGCTTCCACTACCTGGGATAATGTTGGAACATCATGCTCTTTCCAAAATATTTTAGCGTGGCTATAAACCAAGGCTGCCATTTTCTCCGGGTCACGGTCGAAACAAGTTTGTGCTTCGTTGGCTTGAAGTTTGAAGGTTTAATTTTCCCGGCCATTTCTTTAGCAAAGTTGGCCGCGTAGATCACTTAAATGAACTACATGTGGCTGTTGTCTTACTACTGTTTGCATTAAAACCGAATGCCACAAAAACACATTATGACACTCGCTCCAAAACAACTTATATCGCAGTAAACACAGGTGAATGAATGGAAAGTCGCAGTCTCGCTGAGTTCCATGTTACCAGTGACACCGCGTCGAAATTTGTCAATAACCGCGGAAAAAAATATTATCCAAAGTCGAGGCAGGCCGGTGCGACAGGGTACTATTTGGAATTATTATTGAATAGTATTCTAAAGAAAATGTTCGGTGTTGTGGAAATAGCCAAAATATGGGAAATAAATAACGCTATTTAACCAGAGCCTTGTAAATGCTGGGTGAACCCACCTCCAAAAGTTTAAGTTGCAGTTTGGGCTAGGACACTTATGGAAGATGTAACTGTCCAGCGGTTGAGACGCAGGTTGGTTTAACAAGTTGAACCAATGGTAAAGCCCATTGGGTATTTAGGTAATTATAGCGCCTCTATTGACGGAGTCTGCATTTGGCAAACTCAAAGTATAAATACACTGGTGGAAGGATTCCAAGGGGACGGCACAAGCTACATTTTAGGCATTCAAGTTATCAGTAAGGGTGGTCCTGGCAGGCCATACCTGCTTTACCATTCTAATTAAAAATTGTCGGTTAGATATAACAATTCAATTTCTCTTATAAACTTCTAGATGTTAAGTGTCTATATATTCTGCGGAGATATTTATTTTCGTTTTGCTCTAGTACTCATTGAGGGGGCAAAAAGAAGACCGATAATTAAAACACATTACATCTATGTCTTTGAGAAATGACTTTTCGGACCGTTGCGTGCGGCAGAGCAAAATATATGAGGTGGAGGCATATCCTACAAGCTGTTAATACGTGTTTTTATTACGATGTTGTTGCCGCTCGACACGCCAGCATTTAACGGTACTATTAACTCAATTGTACTCCTTAATCTAGTGTCGTTGTGTCACTTGTCTGTAAATACAACATGGTGATAATTACGAAATTTTGCAACCAATTATCACCAGTTGGTTAGATCAACATAAATGTAAATATGGCTAGGGAACTAAATACTTATTTCTTCACAACGCAGGTCCAGTCTACTTGACTAGCGTACAACACAATGATTCAATTACATAGTTACATGCGAAAGTTGATAACTGTAAGCATATTGCATTACGAAACTCAAAATAATTTAACAAAATATGGCTGCGGGTTATTACATACCTGCAATCCTGACATTGACTGGAAAATACACATTCCCTCCTTCGTGAACGACTCTGAAGTGACTGCGACTAAATGCAATAGCGTGTTGTGTTATGACGCATAACCACGCCCTCTTTGGTGATAGGCGCAACATAATTAATTCAGATAGGTACCACGGCGACGAGGCATACATACGATTAGTAATTACACAGGCAACGCGAAGGCATACGGCGAAACCGTAAAACGTTGGCAGTGCCCTTCACCGAACAATGTGTTTAACGTAATTAACGTTAGATCTTACATTATGCATGTCATTGTGGATACCTTCCCAAATACAATTGGATCGCTTCTGTAGAAGACTTTTCAAAATGAGGCGTTTCTTCGGCTATTGCTGCCACCGCACGCACGCACGCACACACCCACACACACACACACACACACACACACACACACACACACACACACACACACACACACACACACACACACACACACACACACACACACACACACACACACACACTCGCAATAGTACCGAACTATGCGGTCACGCGCAATCCAGTAGTTACGTCCACGCCAACATACAATGGCGCCAAATGGCGAACGTTAACGTAGACGAACATGATGCAATGGCGCCACATAGCGAGTGTCAAAATAATTAATTTCTCCAATGCCTGCCCGTATATGTCACAGCGCACAGTCCCAGTAATGTTCGCTATGGAAATCTTTATGTAGGCGACTGTGACTAACATTTCATATTCATTAAGTAAAGGTTAGCCCAACCGTAGGCATACAGTTAAAAATATATCATGAGAACTGGGATATTATCGGTCTAGAATGGACAATAATTTAGTAACAAAAATGTAAGCAAGCATATAATTCACGCTAGACCTTGTTTACTTGCAACACACCTGAAATAAGCATTTTACTAAGTTCTAATTATGCTGAAAAAAATCACGACATGTATGCTAAAAGTCATTGAAAATGCATATATATTTAAAGCTACAGTCAAGCAATATGCAAGAGAAGAATTGTAATTCACAAGAAAAGCTAGTGTTTTTTTCGCTGTGCTCACTTACAACGCTTTCTTTCAGAGTGTACTGCGCAGATAAGTCACAATTCTTGTCTCCACAAACAATGGTTGAAATGGAAGCTGCATCCAGGCAGCTGGCAAGTAAGGCATGACTCATTTGGATATCTGCGGGACTGGAACGATGGGTTCTTCACGGGCGTTTTTTCTCATATTGTGACGGCCTTCATTACCTCGGACCTGGCTACGTCAGGGTCTGGTCCTTAATCATTACTGGACTTGATGTACGAAGTTATGCTGCTTCCGTTGCCTGGAGCTCCAAATTACAACAATTATGACATTCATGTGAAACATTATAATTCAATGTATTGCCGCCTTTGCATCAGATACGAACTTCCGAAATTATTTCAAGAGAACTATCTCCAAAACATAAACAGCCACTCATACCATAAATTATTCAAACAAGTACATAATTAACTCATATGTAGCAGAATGTGTTATTCCGAATTGTTATATATGGAACAAAAACAGACCTGAACTTACATCTTTCTAACTAGAATTGAGTACATCTTGCATTTTTGTAAAAACAAACGACAGTTATTTCAATAATATCACATAGTCAAGACATTAACAATAGCGAAAATGTTTACTTCAAATACTGTCGTGATGAGAACTTATGTTTATATTATATATCATATATCATATACAAGAAGGCAATCTGTGTTGTGTTTTGTTGTGGCAATTGTTGTTAGTGTTAGTCAGTGTTTCTTCAAGTTTGTTTAACAAGAATCATCTATTTCGTAGGATAATTAATAGTGAGGACAGTTAATGTTTTACTCGTGTATTTTATGGTTAGGCTATCAATTAATCATTCTGCTTAAAAAATCATACATTTTTAAAGGTGTAATATTACTAATCAAATAATGACATTTTCAAATAGGTTTGGAATATCAATATTGGTGGTTTGTAAAATTGTTCAGGCGTTCGCTCTCCTCTGCGATGGCGGCACAGACGACGAAGGCGACAAGGACTTTATGATTCTGGTGCGCGTTTTTGACGAGGGCACCTGACAATAATATGAAATGTGATTAGGGTTGAATATGGGTGGTACTTTTTGAAAGTTTGTTTTTCAGGTCCTGTAACATACCTTGAATGTGGCATGGTACTGTTGGGTCTTCACTATACAATGTTGTGGTGTTTGCTCTATGATTTCATGTGTGTATATATGATGCTGTTGTGTTTTACTTCTCGCAACAGGCCGTGGTGCAACATGGGTGCCTATGCCTCCGACAATGCCAACTCGATAGTTGGCGAACGCAAAAGCGTCCTCTCTCGACTGCGGGAGAAACAGCCGCAGCTAATCGACCTGGGCTGATTGACCCGGGTTCCACATTTTCACTTGAATGTCATTAATCGAACTGATTTTCAATGCGAAGCGTCGAGAGGAGTTTAAGGGAATGCAGAATTTCACTGGAGCGCTGAGCTAGGGCATCCTGAAGCACTGCGCGACCCAGTGGCTTTCTGCGGGCGTACTTTGACAGCCATTCGGAGGCGGAGAAGGCGGGCAGGGTCGAGGCGTTCCGGGGAGAGCAGTTGCGTCTTCACCTTCTCTTCCTGGCGTTCGTCATGGTGCCTACGAACAAGTTCAACGCCTTGTTTCAGGTATATACTTTGCTTCAGATTTTGCTGATACGATCTGACTTAAATAATTATTTGGATAAATATTACTGGTCACCAGTTCTGACATAGATAATACTGGTACAGTGAACTAATAGTATTTTTAGCGTAATCATCAACATTGTGTGCAGCAGCATGTTTATCTATATAATATTGTTTGTAATTATCACTCAGGAGAATTCGTCTTTTCTACGCTGCCCTGGTGACCAAGATGGTAAAGAAACTGCCCTACAACAATCAGCTGCTGATTGAGTTGGAGGTCCTCCGGCCAGATCTAAAGGAGAAATTCACTACAAACACAGGTACGTAGAGATATGCATCGTAAATTCTGACAACATATATTAACTTTATTGATACACAATAGGAACGTTAACAAACTAACAGTACTAACCTAAGCACATTACTTAATAAGGTACGTATGTTCTTTCTTGTAATCTTTTGATGTGTTTCAGTGCTCGATCTGGTGTTCAGAGAGATTACATGAAAGTTTTGCTTTATTTGTACTGAGTGCTTTCCTTTGGTGTGTTTTAGTGCTCGATCTGGCCAAGCGTTTGCCAGAACACCCGCTCCCGGAGGACTACTCTGATACCCTGCCGGCGGAATTCATGAATTTCGCCATGGCTACGGATGCAGATCTGCCACCGAAGGATGGGGGCTTGGATGCGTTCTGGGCCGCCATGACGACAGGCACCACTGCAGGGGAGATCACCCCTTCGCTCTCTCAGCCGTTATGAAGGTTTATCTACTCATGCCCCACAGCAACGCCGACTCAGAGCGGGCCTTCTCCATGGTCAACAAGATCGAGTCGGAAAACCGCTCTGAGTTGGCCCAGGACACCATCGCTGCCTTTCTGTTAGTGAAGGTGAACTGTACGTCAGACATTCACTCCTATGAGCCACCCGCGACTGTGCTACACGTGTCCAAGAAAGCCACAATGAACTACATCCTGCTTCACAGGAACACACCTTAATTGCTCAATCACTGCTGACACATTTTCTTTATATAAATGTTCATAGGTTCACTAGATGCCTCTTGTGCCCACTTTTCATTAGCAGGCAAACTGAATTATATGAGTGAGTGAGTGAGTGAGTGAGTGTATATAATAATTATTGTTTTCAATGAATGAGTGAGTGTGTGTGTGTGTGTGCGTGCGTGCGTGCGTGCGTGCGTGCGTGCGTGCGTGCGTGCGTGCGTGCGTGCGTCCGTGCGTGCGCCTGTGTGTTTATATATGCATACAAAAAGTTATTTCGAGTAAAGTTTTTTGGTATTTGGTGGCTTCTCAGTGAAATCTCCTGCAGTGCTTATTAGTTGCAAACGACATCTCTGATTGTGCTTGACAAGCGAACTCGCTGATCGGTTCACATGACCACTGAAGCGAGCCTATCACTGCAAAAGGCAGGACAACGCACCGCATAAAGTTGCCAGGAGGCTGTCATTACTCGCTGTAAATCTAATCACTAGAGTTGCTGCCTTCGTGGATGATGGTCGTGTTCAGTTCACCGTGAGAAAGGTAAGTGCTAGCGCAAGCGTACATGAAAACAACATTATTAATATGGGCGTATATGGAGTGTGTTATTTGAGACTTTACTCATGTCATTGGATAGTGGTGATTCTGAGTTTTGAGGATGATTTCAGTTGACACGCGGTTTCTTTTGATGATGCAGTTGATTGGGTCAACTAATTTGGGTCGAATAATTTACTTGTCGTTTTAGTACACATTAATTCTTTTTGCATAACACAAAACATTATTATATCCTCAATGAGAATAAGCATTAGAGAACTATCTAAATTACAACGGTATTTTACTAAGATGTGTCTTCTAGACTAGCAACTATCCTATACTTTTAAAAGTGTTTCTACATATCAATTCTGTCATAAAGAACACATTTCTATGTAGACGTAATATCTGCGACCCAAGTGCTGCCAAGCAACATCGCTTTTTACGTTTTTTCTCTGAGTACCAGGATCAACTTAGTTCAATTCGACGCACGACTAACCTACTCTCCCACAAACGTCGCCAGTAAACACAGTATGAACCCTGACTGATAACTTCGTAGTGTTATGGCTACAACATACTGAGTTGTTAAACGCTATTACTTGTAATTCTCTAAATCGATGTGAAATATTAGATACGACCAACGACACATTTTGAGGACCGTTCCTGTTTGTCCTCGAGAAAGAATTATTGCACCGCATGTTCACAATTAAAATTCTAGCACAACATGTCATTAGTTTATGCTACTAGGCCACATTTGTATCCCACTTTCGCTCGGGTGGTTTCTAAACAATTACCCCGGAATAACTAGCAATAATTTCAAAATCGTTGTGCACACGTAGGCCTATACACATTGACACGTTTATTAACATATAATTGCGGCGTTACATTTTACAACTTTAATATGTCACTTTACGCGCTGTGCTTAAAGTTATTGTGTAAATTAGTAATGACAAACGACTAGAATGTGATATCAACGAATGGAAGAAGAAAACTTGACGAAGAGCGGGTGGGCTGAGAGTGAAGGGTAGAAGGGGAAGAGAAAGTCTGCGACTGCGATGAGAGGACAGGGTGAAGATAAATATGGCGGCAGTTGGGGGAAAATGGAGGAAGAGGGCGAATGATAGGTGGAGTGGAGACGGTTGGTGGAGCTCGAAGAAGGAAAACAAAAATAAAATCGATGAAGGGTAATGATGCCAGTTCCACCCCGGACTTCAGTGAGAAAGAGGAGAGAAACACCAACTATATTTCATAGACCAATATTTAACATATTGTGAATTGTCAAATAAAGGCATGTACGATAGTTTCACGTTAGGTAAAAGCGCGGTAAAAAAACGTTGCACAGAAGATCAGCGACTGCGAGAGAGCTTATGACTCTTTGTACTACCCAGTAACGTTTACGTACGGCAATGCCAATGAAATTAACAACTTCACGTAACTCGGAACATTCCGAGAGAACACGCAAGGCAATGGTAATAATTGTACGTAACTGCGAACTCCAGTTGTTCGGAGTTATGTAATCTACGTCAAGCATGGCTTGTTGGATTATGTAGTGGACCTCTTCGTTGATTACATGGTCATTGTATGAGAAGAAAACGATCTTTCGATAGCACCTCATTTCCATGGCTTGTACTCTTCTTTGTAGTTCGGTTCTAAGAGTCCATGTATTGCATGCATATATAAATATTGACATGACATGTGATAGTATCAGTCTGATTTTAGATCGAAGGGTGATGTTTTTATCTTTCTATATAGGTTTCTATATAGTCAGCGTTGTTGTTTTCTAGGCAATCTTTCAAATGATCTCAGCTTTGAATCCCCTGTCTGTGAAATCTGAACCCAGTTAATTGAATTTGGACACTGTTTCTAATCTTTGTCCCCTCACTTTGATCTTCTATTTGACTCCATTGATGTTGTTGGTCATTGGCTTGGTTTTCTCAGCAGTAATATGTCCATTCCGTAGGACGCAGATATTTTGTCGAGGCGATTCACTAGGATGACTGGCTCCTGTTCATCCCCTGCTAATCCATCGATATCTTCTGCAAAGCGTAAATGTGTTGCTGTCCTGCCTCCGATGCTTAATGTTCCTACGTGATCAAAGGCGTCAGTCATGATCCTCTCCAAAAATGTGGTAAATATGGTGGGTGAGAAGAGACAGCCCTGAAAATCTGTTAACCTAGACTACGTGTGACGTATTAAGGGAGGCAGTCATACACGTAAACAACGAAAAATCTCAAGCAGACGTTCTGTTTTGAGAGAAAGAGGACTAATTTAGTAAACAACGGCCAAAATACATTACATAAGTTGAATTTGGAAGCAAGCAGCATGGCCATATCATTTTGGCATATATAAGAATATGTGTATGGAAATATTCGTGACGTAGGAGTACTAATATTATGGCGTAGTCTATAAAATTAAGATGTTATGTGGTCAAAAATATTTTCTTAGTAAATCACTGGCGTGATATATTTTATTGCAGTTACAAATGATTTTGTCTTAGCAACTATTTTAGGTGCATAGGCCGAACATATGACTTTTGTTTTCCTTTAAATACGCCTACACACGCACGCACACATCAATGAGTTTGCAGAATATGGAAGGTAATGTTATTTTTCAGATTCCATTGATTATCTTAAATCACTGACTTTACGAATCTACATCATGACTTAAGGTGTCCACTAATTGGTGAGATCCTACGCGCGTTCTTTCTTGGAGCGTTAGTATTCACTGATGGCTGCACGTAAAAGATGAAACACTCCCTGTTGCTCACGAACATTCTTTATTGAACGAGCTGTTTCACCAAGAAGAATGATGACGTGTTTGGCAGTGAAGCTCGTAGTTGTGCTATGCTCGTTAAAGATACATCGTCAGTATTATTAGCATAACAGAAGTAACTGGAATTGAACATATATTTCGAACAGTTTGAAAGACACCATGCCATGTTCATGATGGTTTACGTTTTCTTTTCAGATGGATATAACAACGACGCCTCAGTTGACATCACACGCGTGCAGGGTTGTGCAAAGTAAACTAGACAGCCCATTGACGCTTCAAAATACGGAATACTAAATTACGGAATGCTAAAAGGAAAACCATGGCAACGAGTGGAAATGAGAGCGACTATCCGGGAGGACTGAACTTTTCTGAAATACAACACCCAGGAATAAACGTCAACGGTACGAGCAGCCCATTGCCGAACATACGTATGCCGAATGCCTACCTCAACATTGCGTATAGTTCGGTTTCTGTTCTTGGCATTCTTGGAAACTTAATCGTGATCGTTGTAATTGCGAAGAGTACAACACTGCGCAAAACATTTACTAACATTCTAATATTGAATCAAAGTTGCATCGACTTGGTGACAGCGGTCTGTATCATGCTAACGACAACGAGGACGTCGGTCACGCACGATTTATTCGGAATTGTGGGAGAAATCTATTGCATATTATGGCTCAGTGACCTTCCATTATGGAGTTTTCTAATATCGTCATCGTATTCACTAATCATGTTGACTGTTGAACGTTACGTGGCAGTTGTGCATCCAATATTCCATCATAACTCTGTTTCGAAGCGAACTGTCCTAATAATGGCCGCCGCGTCTTGGTTTCCTGGACTGATAGTCATGCTTGCCGTGGTCGTGCCAACTTCTGGTGTCATTGATGGTCGCTGTGCCGTCATGTCGCTCTTTGTCAGTCCCTGGTGGCAGAAGTTATGTGGCGTAGGGCTGTTCATAACGCAGTATCTCATTCCGATCACAGTGTTCATAACTTGCTACAGCAGGATCTTTCTCTACCTACGGAGCCGTATATCTCCTCAGGGACAAACTAGTGGCAACGAGGTAGCTGTCCAGAAGGCGCGTGCCTCACGCAACGTTTTGAAGATGTTAGTGATCATCGTCGTGTGTTATATCCTATGTAACTCGTGGAACCAATTTACGTTTCTTGCGTTTAATTTCGGCTATGCCGTCGACTTCACCGGTTGGTATTACAATTTTACCGTTATCGCGATATTCTTGAACTGTTGCGCCAACCCGTTCATCTACGCACTTAAGTACGAGATATTCCAGAAAGAATTTAGAAAGCAATTCTTCACATGCGGAGCTCCTATGAACAGCGAAACTTCTACTATACCGGTGCCAATTTTAGAAGATTGAAACCAGACATGTTTGAGTAAAGCATGCAAACCAACGGTTTTAAAGTGATATGGATGTGAGGAAGCCAACAAGTGATGTTGGCAAACTGTGGAATTGTTCCTTGACTTCCTCAATAAACAATATGGTGGCCGATTAGCCCACGATGTAATACATTAATTAAAGTAATAATCATCTCTTAACAATAGTTTCATGGTGCTTTTGGTGTGCTGCATCCAAAAAAGTGATGTCGGTACATTGTGGGTGGGGCTGTTGACCCCCTAAATTAAAAAAAAAAACTATATCACTACCGATTTGCCACGAAACCTACAAACACCCTTTTAGTTAGTATAATAGTGCTCTATAAACAGCGGTTTATTAATATAATGTACAAACATAGTTGGACGGTCAGTTAATACGTGGCATCCACTAACTAACCGTCTGTACGATTATATCGTCTTGCAGACATTTTCTCAATTACGCATCATTGGTCAGCGACCTTCCATGTTTATTGCAGACATATCTATCTCCTGGTGCAGCCCGTGCACTCGTTGGTGTTATCTAGCGCAGTATAAGACATTCTCAGTATCAAAATGGCACACCAAAATAATTTGATGCATACACACAATTTAATTGTAGTTTTGGACAAATGAAAAAAATTAATGGTGGTATATATATATATATATATATATATATATATATATATATATATATATATATATATATATATATATATATATATATATATATATATATATACATGTACGTATATATATAGATATATATATATATATATATATATATATATATATATATATATATATATATATATATATATATATATATATATATATATATATATATATATATATATATATATATATATATACCACCATGATTTTTTTAAATGGTGGTGGTATATTATATATATATATATATATATATATATATATATATATATATATATATATATATATATATATATATATATACCACCATAATTTAAACAAAAGCGCAATATAAAAACCCACGTTATGTGCTTTGACAGTAATCACAGCTTTAGCCAACGCTACTTAGTAAACACAACAAACCTGTGATGCAGCCGTTTCTTCTTAATCGCCATGTTATTGTTTGTTCAATGAAGCATGATTGAAACTAATGTGACTCCGAAGCCGTTGCTAATATCCTCTTAGTCGTCATTCGTTTCGCGCATCATCAACGATAATTGTCGTCTGTCAACGTTGGTAGGTTCTGATTGATGTACTGGTGCCAGTCTCACTAAACATATTAGCACTTTGCAAACGCTTGCCTTCTGACGAGCATATCACAGCTACGAGCTTCACTGCTAAACACGTCATCATTTTTCTTGGTGAAACAGCTCGTTCAATAAAGAGTGTTCGTGAGCAACAGGGCGTGTTTCCTCTTTTACGTGCTGCCATCATTGAATACTAACGCTCCAAGAAAGAAAGCGCGTAGGATCTCACCAATTAGTGGACACCTTAAGTCATGTATATATGTATATGTATATGTATATGTATATGTATATGTATATGTATATGTATATGTATATATATATATATATATATATATATATATATATATATATATATACATATATTTATATATACATATATTTATATACATATATATATATATGTATATAAATATATATATATATATATATATATATATATACATATATTTATATATATATATATTTATATACATATATATATATATATATATATATGTATATAAATATATATATATATATATATATATATATATATATATATATATATATATATATATATATATATATATATATATATATATATATATATATATATATATAAACAAGGAAACAAGAGAGATCGGGACAAAGATATAGTCCGTGTGTTTCACAAGCTGGTGTTTCTCCCTTCAACGAGTGCCGAATTAATGTCTTATCATTAAGCAAAGCTCAGGCATACGACATCTAAATATGACACAGCGGAAAATGCATCTAATTAATCATACCAGACTTGATCCAAATAAAGACAAATACATGCGATTCAACGTATTAATTAATAAATCATCACAGTTATCGCTTGATTACCTTCGTCAGGTTTTTTACTTTTACTTCTGCATTGCTACATTGATACATTAATTCACAGGCAACTTAATTACGTTTCCTCGAGATATGTTCTTGCCATCACATATATCGTGACACTACGTGAAATTGGAGAGCGGGAACTCATTTGTAAATCTGACAGATGAAAAGAACTAGTTATTGTATTCTGATCAAGGTTCTGTTGCATGACACACGCCTAAGTCCAGTTCTAGCCGAAGTTAGGCTAATTACCTCCTAGTCATTAGGGGCTGTTGCATGACAGGGCCCAGGTGAGTTCCAACCCAAAGAAAAACACTCCTGGTGCAGCCCGAGGCAGCCCCAGCACACTTGGATGTTATCTAGAGCAGTATGGACCATTCACATGAAAAGTACCATATTGGCACACCAAAATAATTTTATGTATAAAAAACTTTCCTGAAAGCTGAACAATTTTGTTTGGGTTAATAACTAATTAGCATATTTATATTTACCAAAAACATTTTCTTAAGCATTGATTGATAGCTCTCTTAGAAGCAGGGGCTGATGAAATGTCATTACCATAACCTGGTTATGCACAATTCTAAAGCTATCATATTCAATCGTATTTGCTTACACTAGACTTGAGGAATACATTGTACTACAGTATGAATTAAACATAGTTGCTTTAATTGTGGTGCTGCATACGAAATAAGTTCACAAGGGCCTCATCCTTAATAAATTTACCAATTGTAATCCCACGAACCTCACCCTGTTGCTGTTAGTGCTATATATACACATCATTTTAATTAATGACGAATTGAATTATGGGAAGATTTGCCCCTAAAATGGGGAGATCTGTTGATCGACTAGTCCCGCAGGTGGAACCCAGTTGGGGGACAGCTGGGGAGAGGCAGTCATGCAACGGCACCCAAGCATTTGGCCAACATGTTGACATTGAGGGACTCGTGTGTAAATTATCGACTTAGTTGGTTGCCTGTCATGCAACTGCCCGCAGGACACTAACCCTAATTTATGTTACGGAATTACCCATTAACTAGAGGGTTATAAATCTAGCAAGGAAATTGTAAAATGAGAACAAACAACATGGCCTAGTTGGTGGAACATTTATACATTTAATAAGCAACATTTCGACAGAAAAATCGTGACAAGAACATGAATCAGGTGAAGCGACATCATGAATCAATTGATGAAACAACAAGACGAATCAATTTGTGCAAAAAGAACATGAATCAATTAGTGAAAAAGCAACATGAATCAGGCAGCGAACTACATGAATCAAGCAATAAATTAATAACATGAACAAGTCAATGAACCCACCCAATAACAATAAGGTACTAACAAAAATGCTTTTTCGGCGTGTGCACAAAGCTTAATATTGTATGTACAATATACCAGCAGAAAAAGTTAACAAAAAGATTTATTTATATGTAAAATTGTATATTTAATGCGTTTCACTCGTAAAGCGCGCGAAAATTCAAAGTTAATGAGGAGCAATCACGTGGTTTTGTGACGCAACTGATGACGTGGGCCTACATTATGTCAGTGATTTATATACATTGTTTCAGCATTGTTTATCTCGCGTTTCTATGGTGAGTGGTGGCGGTGTCAATTTTCCGGAATAAAAAGTAAAATGTAACGATTTCGAACAACTATCGCCAAGTGATACCACAGAATCGTCCTCGAATTCGGTTTTTTTGGAGTAGTTTTGCGAGGCCAGTAGCCTTCGGCTTGTTCTTATTTACTTTCTAACCTAACCATGAAAATGACCACACAGAGCCGCCAATCGTCTCCTCATATATAAAAATTACATGTGCACATGTCAGTGGTAAAAAATTACTCTTACTTCAACATAACGTTCAAAATTTACAAAAATAAACACAAACTTGCGTTCTCCTATGTTTAGCTGCATATGATGCGTTTTGTTTTAGTATTTGTAAATTTTTACCGCTATATGGAAGTAAGAGTATTAATAACTTGAGATGTGTATATGTATGGTAGCGGCGAATCTTGGCTGCTCTAGGAGATATCTTTTCAAGGTTATGTCAGAAAGTAAAATATCTCGCTGCTAGTGGCAAGCAGGCTGCTTACCATCGATCCGAGCGACGTACATCAACATAATTTTTACTACCTGGAATAATTTTGGCACATCATGCTCTTTCAAAGATATCTTAGCACGACTATAATCAAAAGCTGCCATTTTCTCCGGGTCGCGGTCGAAACAAGTTTGTCCTTCGTTGGCTTGAAGTTTGAAGGTTTCATTTTCGCGGCCATTTCTTTACAAAAGCTGGCCGCGTAGGGCACCTAAATGAACAACATGTTACTGTAGTCTTACTACTGTTTGCAATACAACCGAATGCCATAAAAACACATTCTGCCGCTCGCTTCAAAACAACAAGTGAATGAATGGAAAGTCCGAGTCTCGCTACGTTTCCACGTTACCAGTGACGTCACATCGAAGTTTGCCGATATCCGCGGGAAAATAGTATGCATAATCGAGGCAGCGACAGGTTGTATTCTAAAGAAATTGTTGTGTTTTGAAGATGAAATAACCAATATATGTAACCCATTGGGTATTGAGGTAATTTATAACGCCTTTATTTACGGAGTCTGGAAATTTGGAAAATTCAAAGTATAAATACACTGGTGGATGGATTCGAAGGGGCCGACACAAGCTACATTTTAGGCATCCAAGCTATCAGTAAGGGTGGTCCTGGCGGGCCATACCTGCTTTACCATTAGAATTCCAAATTTCCGGTTAAATTTAACAATTAAATTTCTTCCACGCTGGGTCATTTCTGTGTTGCTTCGGGAATTCCATGGCACGCAACTTGTGTATTGGGCTTGACGCCCTTGCCACCCATTCTGAAATATGAAAACCACGTTTAATATCAGTGATCAGTATAACACTAAACTAGTGAAACCGTTCGTCACCCGAAACCGTACGTCGCACACCAGTCTAAACTACTTAACATTCTATAAATTCTGGATAAATAAAATTTGCCTGTGCTTATGATATATAAACATTGGCTTAGGCCACTAATACAGTCAACCCAGACGAATAAAAATAAATGATGCATTGCAACATTTGCTTCGCATTGCCACCAACTGTTAATTTTATTTGTATGATATCTGATATCAAAACGGTTCTTATTTTACTAAAATGACTCGCTATATATTATGGTATATCGCTGGCAAATATAAAGCTCGACATATGTTACGGATGACATATTAATAGTTTTCGTCAAAACATAGAACAGAACTGTTCTAACGACGTATCTGTAAATGTGTGACGTACGTTTGCATAGTATATATGATTTTTCACCAGCAATTAGTTATCGTACATCTGTGTTATTACGTCTCATGTTTCTGCTAACCTAGGTCAATCGGCATGCTTCGAATAATCTTCAGCGATGTGCGTTGTCTACGCTAGCGACAAACTTTACCTGCCGAAATACGTTTCGTATGTCGTTTCGAATTCGCAATTTCGACGCAGTTCGATTATCGTGTCAAGTCGTTTGTAACGGTTGTGCAATGCATTCCCCGTTTACAATTATTCTTCCTGCCATTCCGCCTAGCATCGACGTGCAGTTGGTACAAATCCAGTATAACATTGGACTTACGGTGTATCCAGCTGCACAATAAACAAAGCTTGGCACATTTAAATGTCGTATTTACCCTTACCAATAACAGTTGAGCATTTCTTAATGTATGTGTCCATTGGAATAATCACAAGTAATCCTCAAAGAATAATAGTCTACCAATTCAAGGTTCGCACACATCGTAATGGTGGTGTAGGCCCTTTAAAGATTAGTGCGAATGTTATCGTCAATCAAAAGTCACAAGGGCGTCCACATTCTGCTCTATGTCGAGATTATTACCGCAATATACAATTTGCGCAACGTGTAGACAACATAGCTGGAAAATCGTTCTTTAGGTCGACCACACTGCCATGGCTTCATTCATCATCGCGGTGACTGCTAGGTAACGAGACAGCCACCGAAATACGCATGCACGATGGAACAGTTTTCCTTATGTTGCGATCGCAATGTTGACACCAACCAGTATACGAACAATATGAATGAAAAATCGACGGTCCCTTTCCCGAAATCTAACCGTTGGTTTCCTTTAAAATCCATTGAGTACACGGATAGTGTTGAATTGGAGTGGCTTGATGGGGAGACGTGGACATTCATTGGACTCCCGAAACAGCACTGGTGTATGAGACTCCAACAATCCCCTTGTGTAGAACTATGTATACTTGGGAATTATGTTTAGTGTGTGGGTAGGTACATCAGCAGAATGATGGCGGGTCACCTGTGGATGTTGTCTACTTAGATTTTCAGAAAGCTTTTGATAAGATGCCACATCAAATATTATGTTATTTCAACTAAAAGCCATGGTAATGAGATAATCAACTGGAAAGCTTACATGCAGAAGACAGAGAGTAATAGTAGATGGTGAAATTTCAAACTGGACATTTGTTTTGAGAGGAGTACCACAGGGATCAGTATTAGGCCCTATGTTCTTTTGAATATATACAAAATACTTTGGAAGATGCCATATCCTAACTTCTTTTGCAGATGACACAAAAGTATCCAGGAAAGTTACTAATTATACAAATAAGTTTACAGGATGATCTAGATAAATTAGTTAAATGATAAAAAAATTACAAACGTTATTCAATTTGGTAAGTGTAAATGCATACACATATGACATGGAACATGGACGAAGAAAATAAAATGGGGGATGCTGTACTAGGTAGAACCATAAAAGAAAAGGATTTAGTGCTGACATTTAGGTTTCAGAGCAATGTGGGATTGCTGCTTCGAAAGGAAATAAAATTCTAGGGCTAATTAGGAGCATTATCACGTATCAGGAGAAACAGGTAATTGTCATCCTGTACAAAGCAATAGTTAAGACTGCAGATATTGCACATATTTCCTTGAATTATGTCGGGTTTCGTAGCAAAGAATGCTTACAGTAATCAACGCTCGCATCTGAATTATGTGTACTTTCATTGTTGTTGAAATAATTAGTTGCATAGCCTTGGTTGCATTTACAGTTGATTTATACATTTAGTGACGATGTTTTGCAAAATGTCGTATTGGTCACAATCAGTATGCTATATTTACATACACATGAGACACATAAATCGTAATTATCATTATGTGTCTCAGAAAAGCCGTATTAATTACTATTCTATTTTAAAGACATATGAGACAAAAAAGTCGTAATTATCATGATGATATATTTTGTGATAAATGACACACATAGTTATTCAAAGGAAAATCAGGCAGAAAGTCATAGTTGTCACTATATTTACCGACAAATAAACCAGATAAGTTGTACTGATCACATCGCTGTAATTATATACAGAAAAGTAAGAGAGATAAGTCATACTTATCACTATACTATGTTAACAGACAATTCAGTCAGATAAGTTGTAAATATCACTACATTGTATTTAAGATACCTGAGACAGAAACATTTGCAATTAACACTATGCTATTATTTTTACAGACAAATGAGACAGAAATTAATAGTCATCACGACGCAATATTTATAATGAAATCTGGAGGACAGTCATCATAATCACTACGCTATATTTTGTAGACAAATGACAAAAGAAAATCATGGTTGTCACTATGTTATTTTTACCTACAGATGTGATGTGACATATAAGTCATAATTATCACTACGATATATTTACAGACAAATGAGACAGAAAAGTCGTAATCCTCACTATGTTGTATTTACAGACAAATGAGATGACAACGCTTCATTCCGCAAATGCATTTATCTTCATACAAAGCTCAAACATTTGAAATAACAAATCGAGCGAAAATAAGATGGGATGAAAAACAGTAATTGACGGCTGACAAAGTGACAAGCACACCGCATGTCGACTACGTATTTGAGATACCTCACCCTGTCGCGTCATTCAAGATTACTTTTCATTGAAACAACATTGCTAAGTAATGCTAACACTGTTTCATCTTTATTAAGCCATGGATGCGCTTGGAAACGAAAGTGGCTTGGAAGGTAGGTGGAAAATGTTTCGAACGTTGGCATCGAACAATGATTAACCGAACAACACAAATATGGACGACTATGAAAAACCGTTATTCCGAGAAAATACATACAACTTGCGTATGCCTCTATCGCAGCTCTTAGCGTCGTTGCAAAATATGTAGCTATTTTCGTAGTTTCATACAATTTATCAATTTGCCAAAAGTGTTAACATTTTGATCTTAAGTCATAGCAGTATTGATTTGGTGACCTTTAATTATTAATACTGATATCGAAATCAGGTAAAAGTCCAACAACAACTTTTTTCCTGCGTGGGCGCTGAGATTTTGTGTAAATTTCGGATAAATAAATTTCTGTTCTGGAGTATTATGGTATCATCATCTTATAATCATATGGCTTTGAGTATTGACCGGTATATGGTAAATGTACATCCAATGTTCCACCGCAACTTTATTCAAGGACAAAGATTATCTTGTTGGCCGGCGCTGCGTTTCTTAGTTCCGACGTCCGGTGTTGTAAACGGGCGATGCGTTATGATGGCGATATAAGCTTCAACATCCTGGAAGAAGATGTGCGGTGTGGTGACATTAATTCGACATTCGTTGAACAGTGAAACACCAGCTTGTGACATATGGAATATATCTTTGTCCGGGTCTCTTTTGTTTTCTCTTACCTCCCCCATCTCGCTCTCTCGCATCACTTTACTCTTTGCGCAGTTTGACATTCGCTATGTTTGAATTGACGTCTCACTTGTTTTTTTCATTCCTGTGATCTCCCCGTCTGTTTTAAGAGTAGCACTTCTTGTGAATCCTCGCTACTCCTTTGTGCGATCAGGTAACATATTCCACATGTTGTGGAAGGAACATTATTATAAAAACGAACATATTTAGGTGGTCTATCAAACATGTAAGTCAATCTTAAATCATTGACTTTACGAATCTACAAAATGACTTAAGGTGTCCACTAATCGGTAAGATCCAACGTGCTTTTCTTTATTGGAGCTTTTAATATTCACTGGTGGCTGCACGTCAAAAAGGAAACATGCCTTGTTGCACAAGAACACTTGTTGTTAAAAGAGCGATTTCAACAAGAAGAATGGTAACGCACTTGGCAGTGAAACTCGTAGCTGTGCATTGCTCGTCAGAAAGGGAGCGTTAGTCAATGTATAAATATGCTTAGAGATACTGGCCTCCAACATTCGAATCATAAACCTGTCAACATTAACAGACGAAAAAGTCATCGTTGATGATGCGCGAAACGAAAATCACTGAACGGATATTAACAACGGCTTCGATGTCACATTAGCTTAAATTACTTTCAATCAAGCTTCTGTGCACAACCAACAACATGGTGATTATAAGCAAACGGCTGTATCATACGCATGTTGTGTCTATTAAGCAGCGTTGGCTAAAACTGTCATTGCTCTTAAAACACATTACGCAAGTTTTTTTACACTGCGCAAGTTTCTAAAGCATTATTTTACTGCCTATCTGCTACCGACATTTGCCGTGAGCAAAGGCATAATTGTCATACATACTGCCAGCCCGGTGCCTTCACTCGTCCGATCGGGAAGCAGTTCCGGCCGCTGGAGCTAAACTCAACTGGTTAGAGACCACCACTCTGTGAGTACAAGACAGAATACACATATTGTTACCTCACATGGCAAAGACAACAGATAGAAGGCACCAACGACTTTTAGCACATCCGCCAAACAATAACCGTTGATCATAAACAATTATAACGCAATGACGGAAACCAGACGATCGAAACAAAGCTTTCGGCACAGCGCATACGACATGAGCGAATGTCGAAAGTGACATGTTATGATTACTCATTATTAATTAACTAAGTTGTTTATTTAAGTAATTATATGTAAGCAGGTTACGCATGTGTGGGATATTCACTGCCTCAAACACCAGGTAGAAGGGACATACTGTTTTAATGTCTCTTCTGAAAGACACATACAAAGTGGGATAAACGAAATTGCCCAAGTTTCGAAACGGCAGCAAGTGGATATCTTATCTCCGATCTCCTCCACCGATAATCCGACGCTCTGTCGCAGAGCCACCGCGCATCATGTGATGAAATGACACATTAATTGAGGCAACATAATCGTATAGCAATGAACATTTATGAAACCTGTGCACAAATGACAACAGCAAAGTTGATAAATTAATAACATGGTAAAAGCCGGTTTCAGGCAAAACAGACAAGGCTGCCATCTACGTTGTTGTTTCACGCATTCTGGACTGGTCAATTATTGCGGGAACTTGGTATTTGGTATTAACCTTGATATATGATACATAAATATTGAAATGATGTAGGTTCTCTGAATACAACAATAATAAATATTTTGCTTAACGGACTTCACAACAAATAAATGTCGAGATGTCACGCGAACGTGGTGAGCCTGTGCACAGCTCTACGCTCTGTGTCACTTATTGTAAACACAAGTGTGGACCATTTAATCGAACTTTCAACCGTCCTTGAGTTCAGAGTCAGAGTCATTGGGGGTACACTAAATCACATATAAAATTAATAAAAATAATTGTCTGTCAACTATTATATACACAGTTGTGGACCATTTACCTGAACGTTATTGTTGGCCCGATGTATTCGCTGTTAACACAATAATTGTCAGATCCACAGTCTGACGTCACTAGAGTTAGCATGTCGTAGTGGATACTAGAACTAGCCTGTCGTCGTGGATACTGGAGCTAGCCTGTCGTCGTGGATACTGGAGCTAGCATTATCGCAGTGGATACTTGAGCGATCATGTCGTAGTGGATACTAGAGCTAGCATGTCGTAGTGGATACTAGAAATAGCATATCGTAATGGATACTAGATAGGTTTGATTTTGCCGCGAAACGATTCTGAAAAGAAACTAGCGAAAACATTGACAGAGGAAAGATATATAAGTCGCCTGTTCGTGCAGTTCGCTTTGAATTTAATTAAATTGAATCGTTGTTTATTAAAAAAATATATACAATATACATACGACAAAATATGCAATGAAATGTTGAATTGGAAATAAAAGAAGTGTAAAAACTTATACATTAGCATTTCCCATTTCACAGTACATACATAAATGTTATCAAAGAACTTTTACGGATGTTTGGCGTAGATCTTGTAACTCGGAATAATTGTAGAAAAACCGCGTGAAAAACAATTGTGCATAGCTACGAACTACGAACGCAAACACACACACACACACACACACACACACACACACACACACACACACACACACACACACACAGTGTCAATACCATAGCATAGATACGACGAAAACAAGATCAAAGCTATGCCAGATACACCATATATAAGACAAGCTTTATCGCTCAGTCTCTCTCTCTCTCTCTCTCTCTCTCTCTCTCTCTCTCTCTCTCTCTCTCTCTCTCTCTCTCTCTCTCTCTATCTCTCTCTCTCTCTCTATCTATCTCTCTCTCTCTCTCTCTCTCTCTCTCTCTCTCTCTCTATCTCTCTCTCTCTATATCTCTCTCTCTCTCTCTGTCTCTCTCTCTCTCTCTCTCTCTCTCTCTCTCTCTCTCTCTCTCTCTCTCTCTATCTCTCTCTCTCTCTCTCTATCTCTCTCTCTCTCTCTCTCTCTCTCTCTCTCTCTCTCTCTCTCTCTCTCTCTCTCTCTCTCTCTCTCTCTCTCTCTCTCTCTCTCTCTCTCTCTCTCTCTCTCTCTCTCTCTCTCTCTCTCTCTCTCTCTCTCTCTGTCTCTCTCTCTCTCTCTCTCTCTCTCTCTCTCTCTCTCTCTCTCTCTCTCTCTCTCTCTCTCTCTCTCTCTCTCTCTCTCTCTCTCTCTCTCTCTCTCTCTCTATCTCTCTCTCTCTCTCTCTCTATCTCTCTCTCTCTATCTCTCTCTCTCTCTCTCTCTCTCTCTCTCTCTCTCTCTGTCTCTCTATTATCTCTCTCGATTGTCTATCATCTTACTATTATTATTGCTGTTGTCTTTGATATGTTAATTTTCTATCCAAATCCGTCCAACCTGCCAAGATCATATAGCATTATGGCTACAACTGGCTCTGTTATCAAGGCATGATTATCTGCCCGTTAATAATCTTATTCTGTTCTGCTAGCACGTCCATCACTATAACGAATAGCCACGGGGTGCCTTGTTATAATCGTATATTGATTTTACACTCATCCATCAAGTATGTTTACATTTTATGGTCGTATGTGTGCGTAACTTGTGTGCACTGCCATAATTTGTATGTATGTGTGTATGTGTGTATGTATATATGTATGTATGTATGTACGTATGTATGCACAGTGACAGTAAATGTAATTGGACCATGCAACATTTCGTGTAAGAAATTAATTTATTAAATAATTTAGGTATATAAATGAATGAAACAAGTCGGTATATTAATGTTCATGTTTTATCAAAATAAAAAAAGATATTCTTCAATAAGGAAAAACAACTATTTTGTTCGGCCTCACAGAAACGGAACTGTTCAGTAATGGGACGCTGTCCAGGTAATATGAGAGCTCGCACCAGCGCTTCTGTGGGGTAAGACATGTGTGTTTGTGCGTGCGTGCGTGCGTGCGTGCGTGCGTGATTGCTTGCGTGCGCGTGTGTGTGTGAGGGTGGGTAGGTCTATGCATGCACGCACGCATATATGTATGTATATATGTATGGAATTTTTACTGAAAGGGATGCCATAAGATGATATTATAAGGGATAGGCTTGTTGCAATGTTAAAAGGTATTCATTGTGAAGTACATAAGTTTAGCTAAAATAGTATATGATGCCATTATAAGGGATAGGCATGTTGCAACGTTAAAAAGGTATTATTTTTGAAGTACATAACTTGGACTTTTTCAATCGGGTACACGTTATTTACACTGGAGTAATAACTGTTCGTAGATAGTTAAGAAATACAAACGTACGGTTTCACATACTATAGTTACCAGTAGATTAGTGTATTATACTTGGGAAACCACTTATCAAGTTTCACCTACTTTTAGTGTGTGTTTGTACAAGTACCTGAATATGTAAAATTATTTGTGTGTATGTTCCTTGTATGATTATATCATCATCTTATTATTTTGACTAAGATGCCAACCTATGGAAACCTCATGAATTAATTATAGTGAGTTGGTCAACGTCACGATGTAAGTCGAAATGTATTCACATGTCAAAAATCATCAAATTGGCATTAGTATAGTCATGATCCAGTGTGGTTATTACACAGTGCCATGTGAAAGAAATGTTTATCATAACTGATTGAACTTTATTTGATTACACAATGTCATTCCTCTTCGAAACTACATCTATTTCACGTCCATCTCCTTCGTCGCTAACATTCTCTCCCAACTTGGACATGTAGGATGGAACTCTCCTCCCTCGTCATAACTGCACTTGTTCAGATCGGGGCTGACTTCTAGGATGATCATCGTTGTTTCGCAAGAACGGACTGCCTGACAGAACTCCCGACTGTGGTTTATTATCCTTCCTGTCTTCTCCTTTATTGTCGCTCCTTTCCCGTGACCAGCGTCCAACCAGTTCCACGAAGATTAAAGGCCAAACAGTGCTGGAAATGTTGCCACAATGAGACATTTTTGTGCAGTTCCTGTATTGCAACATCGAGGAATATGTTACATGTGCAAGGTCTACAACACTGGAAGGATAGTTTTAATTCCTTCTCGTGTTATTTAATGAAAGCAGTAAGCTTGCCCTCTTCCATGGAGTGTACTAACATTGGGTGGTTAGTTGCCAGGCATTTGCCGTAGTACACAGCAGCTATTTCTTTCCTGGTAGTTTCACGCCCAATGTTCTTCATACTCCATCTGGATCGTAGCCTATTTCTTCTCCCCCATGATGAACTGCTTAAATGGACGAACCTGTAGATATTTGGCGGTAACGCGGTGACGGTGCATTTGGAATCCGACCATGCCGTTTGTGAAGTTTCCCGTGTAGCTTTCGTTACTTTCCACAACTTCATTGAGCAGTTATATTGCTGCCCCCGTTCTGGTGTTGTTAGTTTTGAAACGTAACAACCAACACCATTTGAATCAGTTTAATATATTACAGGTCGCACATTCGTCTGCGTCGTTTTCACTGCCTCTCCCCTCGCCAACCGATCTTGAGCTTGGCGTTTCTTATATAGCTCCTTACAGAGGCCGCTCCTATGCCCTTATAGAATGTGCCAGAGAGCCGCTACGTTTGTGCCAGCGGCATTATGTGAGAGATATTTTGCGTGCTACGCCACACTTGCGATCAGGATATTCATATTGGTGTTGCTGTTGTGACTGCTGCAGTGTAGTGCGAAGTCTTTTGACCTGTTCTGTGTAGCTTCGGGAATTCTATGGCACGCAACTTGTGCCTTGGTATTGACGCGCTTGGCACCCATTCTGATATCTGAAAAACATATTTAACATTTTCTTTCAGTATAACACTAAAATAGTGAAACCGTACGTCGCACACCAGTGATAAAATAACGAAACCATTATTTAGAAAAATTAATGTGGTTATCAAACGTCTCCAGTCGATACATCTCGATAATGCTGCAATCGTAAGTCTCATGAAACCGTCCGTCATCTCCAAGTCGGAAAAAAAGACATGCATTATTGCTCCTGACGACGAAGCGCTCACATTGCCATAATATACAGTTTGCGCATAATGTCGACAACTTTCCTGGAATATCTTGTTCAACGCAGTGAAAAACAGTAGCATCAGTTGCTTACGTTTAATCAGTCGCAACAGACCGGTCGTGACTGCTCATCATCGCGGTAACTGCTAGGTAATGAGAGAGCCACCGAGATTCGCATGCACGCTGAAACCGCTTTCTTTATGTTCTGATCGTAACGTTGACACCAACCAGTATATGAAAAACATTACAAAAATATATAAAAATATACGGTACCGTTCCAGAAATCTAACCACAGATTGCCTTTAAAATTCGCTGAGTACATGGATATTGTTGAATTGGAGTGGCTTGATGGGGAAGATGTGGACATTCATTGGACTTCCGAAACACCACTGGTGTCTGGGACACCAATAATTCCCTTTTGCAGAACTATGTATATTTGCGAGGATGTCTAGTGTGCGTGTAGGTAATCAGTAGAGTGTGTGTCGTTTGGTGAGTCGTCAGTTTATCGACACATGTACATAGAATAATTTTTATGGGCTTTCGTACATGCATTATTTCACATATTAAATGTAAATAAATATGAACATTTGATGCTGTTATTTAGTAATATAGTCAATGCAGACATGCAGTGGATATAAACAAAAATATGTTTATATAATACGTGGAGACAGCTGGTTGCAAAGTCATCGGTGGTGCGCCAATGAGACTCTGGGTTAAGGAATTGATGATGATGATGATAATAATATGCGGGTGGAGGGGGAGTAAGATTTGACCATGCTGTTTGCGTCTAAACTCAACTGGTGCAGCATTGTTTGGCCTTTATGTACTAAACTTGTCGCATTCTGATTAACACCTAGCTCGATCAAAAGTTCGCGTTACTTCTGTGTAATGCGACGTGGTTTAAAGACATGTATATATAGTATAGAATATCACAATGTAATCGTAATAAAGTGAGTTACATTCTTAATTATAATCAATGTTTTATGCACAGAACCTGGTAATCAAGATAGCGAAATAGAAATAAACTTCACCAATAATGTGTTTCTACACGGAAATTATGACACTAATGACGCACATTCGGATACTATAGGATCCGTAAATATAGCGACAAGCTATACAATATGCATAATATGAACTTTCATTTTTATAACTTCTCTAGACAGGCAATACTTTTTCGTCGTAGCATACTGCGGGATAGTGTAGCTGTACAGTTTTCCTTGGTCTAGACAATGACCCATCAACATAGAGTAATTAAAATTCCTACAAACTGGTAAAACACCAGCATTTTCGTAACACACGTCAGTGCTATTTATGCAGTCATCATGTTCTATAAATAATTACTGTAAACACGTTATTGTGCTGCGGGATTATCAATGCGCTGTCGAATTGCCTAGCCGCTGTAATAAATCTTGCACGATACAAAATGTATGCCTCGATGCCGTGTTGTCTACCTGATTAAATTTGACGGTACACGTATTATGTCTACCATGCAAAAGGCGTGCTCCTATATCCTATAAGACATCACATTATCGTGCTGAATCATATCACATTGTCGCTAAGTTGTTGCTCGCTGAGATATAAATGTTTGGTCTCCAGTCGATGTCAGCATTGCAGGTATGTAAGAACTCCTGCTATTACACATATTTCCTTGAATTATGTTGAGTTTCGTAGCGCACTGTTCTCGCAGTAATCAACTCTCGCATTTTTATTTATGTACTTTCATGTTTCTGGAAATATTTAGTTGCATAGCTTTGGTTGCAATTACAGTTGACTAATCCATTTAAACACGATTTTTGCAAAAAAAAAGTCGTAATCGTCAACATACGTATGCCGTATTCACATACACATGAGACAGAGAAGTCGTAATTATCATTTTGTGACTCAGAACAGTTGTATTTATTACTACTATATTTGTATAGACATACGGGACAGATAAGTCATAATTATAATTATGGTATATTTGTAATTAAATGACATACATCGTTTTTTAAAGACAAATCAAACAGAATGTCATAGTTGTCTCTATATAAAAAAGTCGTACTGATCACATCGCAATAATTACACACAGACAAATGAGTATCACTGCATTGTATTTAAGACAGGTGAGATAGAAACATTTGTAATTAGCACTATGCTATATTTACAGATAAATGATACATAAATTAATAGTGATCGAGACGCGATATTTAGAAAGAAATCACGAAGACAGTCATAATTATCACTACGCTATATATCATAGACATAGGAGACAGGAAAGTCATGGTTGTCACTATGCTAGTTTTACCGACAAATGTGACAGATAAGTCAAAATTATCTCTACGATATATTTACAGACAAATGAGACATAAAAGTCGTAATCCTCACTGTGTCCTATCTACAGACAAAAGAGGAGACAACGCTTCATTCCACACATGCATTGCTCTTCATACAAAGCTCACACATTTGAAATAACAGCACCATGAAATGCAAATCGGGTGAAAACAACATCGGAAGATAAACACGAATGCACATCGCGTGTCAATTGCGTATTTGAGACTATCCACACTGTCGTGTCATTCAAAATGACGTTCCATTGAAGAAACATTGGTAAGTGATGCTAACACTGGTTCATCTTTACTAAGCCATAGTTGCGCTTGGAAACGGAAATGTCTTGGACTGTAGGTGGAACTTTTCTCGTTCGCTGGCATCGAACAATGATTCAATGAACAACACAACTATGGACGACTATGAAAACAATGTTATTCCGAGTAACTACCAGCAACTTGCGTATGCCTTTATCGCAGCACTTAGCATCGTTGGAAACGGTGTAGCTATTTTCGTAATTTCACACAATTTACCAATGTGCCAAAAGTTTACGAACATATTAAATCAGAGCAGTAGTGATTTGGTGACGTCCGTATTAATACTGATATCGAAATGAGGAAAAACAATTGTTTAAATGTTCCGGAGTGTACGGTGATATGTGTGTAAATTTGTGATTAAAACATTTCCGTTGTGGAGCATTGTGGTATCGTCATCTTATAATCTAATGACTTTGAGTCTTGAACGGTATATGGGAATTGAATATCCAATGTATCACCTCCACTTTTTAAGTCAAATATTATGGTATCGTCATCTTATACTCTAATGACTTTGAGTCTTGAACGGTATATGGGAATTGAATATCCAATGTATCACCTCCACTTTTTAAGTCAAATATTATGGTATCGTCATCTTATACTCTAATGACTTTGAGTCTTGAACGGTATATGGGAATTGAATATCCAATGTACCACCTCCACTTTTTAAGTCAAATATTATGGTATCGTCATCTTATAATCTAATGACTTTGAGTCTTGAACGGTATATGAGAATTGAATATCCAATGTATCACCTCCACTTTTTAAGTCAAATATTATCTTGTTGGCCGGTGTTGCCTGGTGTCCGGGACTTATGCTAAAGCCTGTTTTATTAGTTCCGACGTCCGGTGTTGTAACCGGGCGCTGCATGCTAAAGGCGGTATATGCTTCAACACTGTGCAAGAAGATGTGCGGTGTGGTTCTTCTTTGAAAATCTACTTCCTGTTGTCGTCTTCGTCACCTGCTGTTCCAGGATGTTTATATGTCAACGAAACAAGGTTCACCCGCATGCAGTAAACGTCGGCAACGAAGTGTGTGTTTGTCACCTGCTATACCAGGGTGTTTAGATGTCTACGAAACAAGATTCACCCGCATTCAGTAAACGTAAAAGTATATGTTCCGAATGTGAAGATGCTCGTACTAGTTATTGTTGTATATTTCCAGTGTAACTATTTCAACCATGTACGTTTTCTCGCGTTTAATTTTGGTGACCCGTTCAATATCGGGATATACTACTATAATTTAACCGTCAGTGCGATGTTTACTAACTGTTGCATACATCCAGTCCTCTATGCGTTTCAATACCGCCCGTATCAGAACGAATTGCGGAAACTATTTTGCAAACATGACACCTCTGTATTGAGTGATGCGTCATAGCTAATTGGCAATGACATTCAATGAAACGTCCGTTTCAGTGAAATCTACTTTAATACATGCATACATGCTTGCATACATGCATGGAAGCATACATGCATGCACATATAGATGCAAATAAACATTCAAAATGCAAACACCCACCCACACTTACTCACGCACATACGCACTCACGCAAGCACGCAAGCACGTACGCAAACACACACACACACACACACACACACACACACTCACACACACACACGCACACACACACACACACACGTACACATACACACACACACACACACACACACACACACACACACACACACGTACACATACACATACACATACACATACACATACACATACACATACACCACTTTTGTTCCAAAAATAAGTGGTTATGTTATACACGTTTAACTGAAGCATTTTATACTAAGAATACGACGCTGCAGTTAGGTCGAGTTGTTGTAATACTGCTCGTAACGATGGATGCTCGTAATCAATGGTGACCAAATTATACAAGGAATATATTAACTCCATGTAGACAAATGTAATGTCGTTGAAATGTTCAACTGCTTCGCTGATACTACCTTGTGACAAATGTGAGATGATACTACCTTGTGACAAATGTGAGATGATACTACCTTGGGACAAATGTGAGATGCGTGACATGTAGAGATGATTTTAATGAACTGTTTCTCTACAGACAAATGAGTTCAGTTGGAGAGTATTACGCGACTGGATTAATCGCATTAAGCGTTTTTTCACGACTGAATGCTGTAAATTGTGTTGTTCATTAACTTATTAATGTTTTTTGTTCATATGCATGTTGGCTCGCTCAGTAATCCATTCATTCATGCTCTTTTTTCATTCGTTTTGTTAGTTCACTAATGAATTCTTGTTGCTTGTTGTTTTCGTGAGTTGTTTCCTTTCTTTCACCCACTAGTTTATGCAACAGTAACGTGTTATTTCGTAACATAAACTAAGGTTGGTATTGGCTATGATGAAAATGAAAACAATATTTGTTTGTGTTCTTAATAAATTCTGAAAACGGAAGGAGATTGTTTGAAAATAAAGCCGAAGCACGATATGTTATAGAATTGCCAAACGGAACCTCTCCTTCTACGTTGCTCCGTGCTTTGGTCAGTCCTCGTGTCAGTTCGTCGTGGGGGGGGGGCATAATGGAGTCAGTTGATATGTGAAAGAGCCAGGTAATCATCATTATGTTTCTGAGCAGCCCTTTCATAGTGCGGACAGCTCGTCCGGCTTATGTTTTGGGTTGAAGGTACCGCAGTGAATTAGTTGTACGAGCGAACCTGTACGTTACCGCAAACCGTCGAAATTGATGGTCCGCACCGAATGAAGACCTATTATTGGGCGTAATAATGTATGTGTTTCGATTAATATCGAACAGTTCCTTCTGTTTTGAGGTGACATTTTCTGCCGTTTGATTTAATACCACGTTGTGCAGCAGTCGGTTGCACTGTGCTACGAAAGTCAAACGCATTAAAATGCGTTGCAAATCAATAATTCAGTGTACGGAGTGTTTGACAAGGTCAACATTTGAAAATATGTGGCTGAATATAGCACATTCCCGGAGCAACCAATATTGTGTATGACAGTTGAGTAACACGTATATTACACATATATTTATATCAGAAAATAATAAATATTAAAATACGATATGTATATAGCGCCTTAATCACGTAGTGCTCTATGGCGCTTTACAATACAACAAAAGTACATATAAACGTATATAGGCAGTTTCATAATTAAAATAATAAATTAATTACGAACAATACAACTAAAAATCATACATCAAATTAAACAGTTGAAAATACAAGTGCAATTTAAATTTAAGGGCATTACAACTAAAATGCATGCATGAAATTATGTCATTTAAATGATTATACAATTATAAGTATCAAATGGGATTAAAATAGTAAAATAATAAATTAAATAAACTAAGGTATAAAAAGGAATTAAATAAGATAAAAATAATTATACTAAATACTGAGTAAGATTAAAACTTGTAAACATATAATTATATCTTGTATATTCCTGTCGGAAAAAGAAGGCCTTTAATTGCTGTTGAAAATTAGCGCAGCTGTTTCTGGCGCAGCTGAGTTTCTAATGTTAGCGGGTAAATTGTTCCAAAGAGTAGCCGCTGCTTTTGTGAATGTGCGATCACCACGTGTGGCTGTTCTACTTCTAGGCACAGTTGATGAGATGGTAGATTCGGATCGTTTTCATGGATTTCGGTGTATGTCCGCGCAAAGTGGCTCAAGTTAGGGAGGGCCGTACTTAAATTAATCTCAACCTAAGAGTGCAAGAAATTTCCACAAATGAGAAACAGGTAAATAAACATGAATATGTTTATAATGAATCAAAAACTAATTGGCACAAATGAAATAAATCAATTAACTCTAGATCTGGTTGGCAATACACTCACACCCGATAACCAAAACAATCCTACGTTTACTTCAACATTCATCGTTGAGGCTCTTCCCTCTCAATACCTTAACAACTACGTCAGTGTTAGAATATTCATCACAAGCAGAAAGGCGCATTGCCACTTATAATACAAAGTTCCGAAACCAATAATATCGTCACAGAAATGTGTCCTATGTAGCACAAAGTCAACAATAGCGTCAATCTGCTGGATTGAATAGGCAGATAATTGATGTGGCCGTCGGTCGCCTGATCTCAACACCAGCTGAATACGCAGGCGGTACGGGTCTTGTTCGACTGCAACGATGTCGAGCTTGTCGGCGGACGACACATAGGCCGGATGTCAAATAATCATGGAGACGGCGACGTTTCGTGACGACAGCTGACGCGGACGCTCTGGTGTCGTACACGGGGAAGACAGCTGAACGGTATGTTTGACGCACATTACGCTTGCCCGTCAATATGTCGTGGAGACGGCTAACGTGTCGTGACGTCGGCTCACGCCTGCGCACTGGTGTCGCGCGCGAGCGGGGAAGGCAGCGGAATAGTCGGCCGAACACTTTGTAATTCGGTCGTCAACATAACGTGGTGACGACGAACGTATCGTAAAGATGGCTCATGCAGACGCCCTGCTGAGCTGAATAGTAGCAAGCGGTCAGTAGGCAGCAGAAAAACGAGATGTGGTCAAGGCAGACTGTCAACGCATACAGTCAAACAATGCACATTCATTACTTGCATGGCATTGTGTTTTCTGGGTTTTCGCTCGTTGTTGTCAATGCGAGCATAGTTGTAGAAGGATCTTCGACGTCGCGATAAATCGCGCCCTCTTCATACCGGGCCTTGCCGGACATCATCGTTGGAACGCAATGCCGCATTTGTGTGTTCTGCCCTCTCGAATATCCTATTCTTCGCATCTTATACCCATCGCTTGGTAAGTTTCCTACCAGATCAAAAAGTTGGGGTCAGCCAATAAAACATAATAAATCTCTATGGACGGTTCCATTACGTTGATACCCCTTTTCCTAAGAGGTAACACGCCAACAGCTAAAACATGATGGGTACAATTATGACATAACGTGATCATGCCCCACGCCTAACAATAAACTTCTAATATGGGCTCCCACACAACGCTTGGATACCATTACATAACTTGTTTATGTCATCCGTCTATATACACTGTAGCATTTACCTCACGAAGAAAACAACTAATATAATAGCAATTCGCAGAAATGCGACAATCGTAGAGAACGTGTTGGTCTGTAAATGGACAGCAGATCACTCGAGTAATTCGTGACCTGATCTTATATTGTATTCGAAGGTGGACTGGAAGCCAGTGTAGCTTCTTCAGAAAGGGAGTGATGTGCTAGCGGCGACTGGTTCTTGTGATTATGGGCGCGCATGTGTTATGCAGGCGTTGCATTTTTGCAAATCGATTTACGGGCAGGTCATGCGGAAGATAATTACAGTAATCGATCGATCTTGAAACAATGATATCCAGCCATACATTATTGTATCGCCACAACATTGACATACCATAGGCAGCATGGTAATAGCTGTGGTTACCAACACATGATACAATGATATACAATAATACACTGTTGTGTCGCCACAATATTGACAGATCATATTGTAGGCAGCATATTAATAAATGTGGATATCAACTTACGATGCAATGATATCCAGTCATACATCTTTGTATCGCCACAGCAGTGACATAACATAGGCACCATAGTAAAAGCTGTGGTTACCAACTTATATAGTAGAATAGTGGGCATAGTGGTATCATGACTGCTGCTTAGTGAATAAATATTGATATGCCGTTGTCCATTAACTGTTCATTAGCTGGAACTTGTATAACATGCATTGACACTTTAAATACGGTACAACCTGTCATGGCGGACACTTCTATATAACACAAATGTTTGAAAGTCCAGAATGACTTAGTTCTACATTTCATTTTCCTACGCGACATGGTCAATGCAATGTGGACAGCGAAGTTGAACGAACTATTCATAGACAAACTGCCGTTAGAGGACAGCTCAACGATCAAATAATAGTTTATCCCCCTCGTAGTTGTGCACTCGGGATTGAAGTTTTAATTTTCCTTGTAGCATTGCTTGGTTTCCCAGTGTGGCGTTAATGTTAAGCGCAAATAGTTTCAACAGTTCATTCACACTTACTTATTATATGTAGTAAATCGGTGGATTTCAATAGCTTTACACAGAACAACTGTGAAGCGCGCCATCCTTGATTGGCCCACACCGGAACCTTTCCTGCGCGTACTGTGCAGAGCGCCTCTAGGGAACAACCCGGAAACCAGTTTTTATTTAATATATGTTTATTTACAACATCGACATAACGACACATACACTGAGCCCCGCTCTGGCGTCTGCACTGACAGTCACGACGAACTAAAACCGCAAAGAGTATGAAACGTGGCTTGAACATTCAACTTATGATGTGCTATCTTGCCAGTTGCAACAGACAATCGAGTAACATAACACAGTTTCAAGCAAAAACGGATGTAATTGTGTTTCTTGAAGCATTTTCAATACAGACACTATCCATAATTGACTCCTATTCACAATGGCGCCATCTAGCGACCGTATACGAAAGCGTTCATAATACAATTGTTCCCATTTGCTAACAAAGCAATTGACAAATCAGCGTTTTAATAGTTCGATATGCAGAGGGTACTGATATAACCTGAGGCCGCTATTGTGTTTCGGTTGGAATTGGGAGATTTCTTGATGAAAGCTAAGAGCTTACCAAAAGAAATAAAGATTTGCAGAATTTGAACATCAAGAATAAGTTGCAATAGTGGTGAGTGACGTCACCGGTGACTCATTCGCAATAGTACCGAACTAACTGTGGTCACGCGCAATCCAGTAGTTACGTTCACGCCAACACACAATGGCGCCACATAGCGAGTGTCAGAATAATTAATTTCTCCAAATGTCGCAGCTCAACACCCAAAGAAACCATGATACTATTATAAATTACATTGGGATTGGAAACTTGTTCACCGCAGTGTAATTTATGAGAAACCTTGTCCATCAACTATATCAACATACACAGCTGGTGGGAAGCACCACAGAGGAAAACTGTTTATCTCATATCTAAATGTGTCAATGCAGTCTAAAGTATTTAATGCTCCCCCTCCACCCTCGCGTCCCTCCAGTACTGTAAAATAAAAATTGCTGTTGTAACTGGACAGGTTTGAATGTCAACCTTAATGCTATAACGGGAAGCAGCTATACCGGGAAGGCACCCCGTAGATGGGTGCAAATCGACCGAGTCACCCCGGCAATCAACCGGCCAGCCATGTACGGCGATAATAACGGTACGGCGACACGTACTTCACGTCTGTGTCGCAGTAACCATTAAATCCTTTGAAGAGATGTCACTTTGAAGTCAAGTTGTTAGTTGCTGAGTTGGTTTCACAACAAATAACTGCAGCCTGGTCTTCGACGATACTATGGCGCCGCATATTATACGCCTGACTATTTGTCTATCCATCTAAGAGCTCGGCTGGAGTGGTAGACGTGGCAGAGCGCAGTTGTGCAGCGAGAGAGACGAGGCAAAGTAAATCCGTTTAACTGGCAGAGGATTACCTTATCTGGCAACATGAAGTCTAATGAAAGATGTTTATGCAAAGACACCAAGTTATTCAAATAATATTCATATCAAAGGATGCCATGCTGTATGGTAATTTGCGAATTGCTTGATACTAGCTAATGCATGAGAGATGGAAGCGAAAGATAAACCACGCGTTATAAATAAACACAACAAAGTTAGTCAGTTAGCTGTACGAGAACAACGAACCCTCCAGTAGGAATAATATACTCGTTTAATGTGCATTGTGCGTTGCTTGTATAACGGAATTCCCATTTCATACAATGTTTCAACGCCTTTGTTCAATATTAAGGTTACCTTGAATTAATATATCTCTCTCTATCTCTGTCTCTCCCTCTCTCTCTCTCTCTCAATATCTATCTACCTATCTATCTATCTATCTATCTATATTTCATTCATTTACTCACCGGCACACACGCGCACTTTCCCACGCATACAAACAGCTTTCTTGCAGTTTTTCTTGGACTAAACTGTAATTATTAACATTGTTGTGTTAAAAAGAGATATACAAGTCCAGCCAACATTATAAAAGCCAAATATCAATGTAATCTTAGTTTAATAGCAAAGGAACCCACGATGACATGAATCAAGTTATATTACTTTAAACATATTGTACTGCGAAGGGAATTGGAAATATTTTGCGGTTTCTTATTTCGCTGTTACCGTTGTGAGAAATATTGCATGAGCCAATATGTTGACCTCATTGCCGTGTTTCTTATCTGCAGTAATTCGATGCTTCATATATTATGCGAATGACCGCGGGGGAGTATTTGTGCATCCCATAAGACGTCCTACTGCCGTGAGTTGTCGTACTAAGTTGGTGCTCACAGATCTAGAAATGTATGGTCTCCAGTAGATGTCGGCATTGCAAGAATGTAACAAATGCATCAATTACAAATGTTTCCTTTAATTGTGTTGGGTTTTGTAGGACAGCATACATACAGTAGCTAACGTTAATATTTTGATTACTTGGAAAATAATGAATTGCTTAGCATTGGTTACATTTACTGAAGATGATTTGCGAACGGTCAACATTATCTATATCCAGCATGCAAAATTACATTGAAAACGTCAGGTCCCACGTTGCGACAATGCCGGAAACTAGTTGGATTGTGTCGTCCACCCCACCATTTCGGTCAGGGGCATATTTCAAGCACGCCGAGACTGCTGAATCGACCTCTGTTTCTTGCCAATTGTTGCCAATTTTATTATTCAGGACACTCGCTGATACAAATATTCATCACAGCCGATTACAAATCTTGACAGTGTAAATTGTGTCAATATTCCTTCATTTACCAATCCGCATTATTCGTTAATCCAAACAAAACCTTTAGGAAACTTTGTAAATTAGTTCTTAATCATAACTGATGCAGTTACCCGAATCGCAATATAAATTCATATATGCTATGCAACCAAAATGAAGCACCACATAATCGATTGTAACCGAAACCTTAATAATTATAATGCATAGTTACCAGCTAACTGTGGTGACACATTTTAAATGGTGAGAGAAGGATTGATGCAGAAACAAGATGTAATTATTATCATAGCAGCCACCATAATAGTACATATTAAATAAAAAACGTAACACTTTTAAAACATTTCCATAAAAATACAAATGCACAAATTCTCTCTGAAACTCGGGTGAGGGGACGCGTCTTCGGTAAGATTGTTGCAGTCGTCACACCCTCTACGAAGAATAGAGTTATATGACATAAAAAATATGGAGGTTGATGTTGACATTTTGAATTGTGACAATTCAAAATATGGATACACCAAACAATAGACATTTTATCATGACCGCAGCGTTCTTTGCCTACCAAACTCTCGTCGCGTTATACTGTTATTTTAATTTTAATGTCTTGAAAAAACAATGCAAACGGTGTACGCTTCCATTGAATTTTACAAGCGAGACTTGCAATATGCCACGGGCAAACCCTCTTGTGTCGATTCACGTCGAAGAAACATGCTCGAATTGGATTTTTCCCAGATTTAATGGCGAAAGACCCATCCAAATGTCGGCGACGGCGAACTTTAAATCCTGGAGCAGTGAAGACAATATTTAAGCAAGATCAGCTGAACTGTCAGTCTGACAGAGTCGGTGTCGATCGAGCGCACCGAAGTCAGAACGCGAGAGGTTACAATTCACGCACCAGGCATCACGAGAAGATCTACTCCCTTTTTAATTTGAAACGAAAGCAGCACAGGCATATGTATATATATATATATATATATATATATATATATATATATATATATATATATATATATCAGCACAGGCATATATATATATATATATATATATATATATATATATATATATATATATATATATATATATATATATATACACACACACACACACACACACACACACACACACACACACACACACACGCGCGCGCACACACACACACACACACACACACACATAATAGTTCAGTCATGATTGCTGTCACTTTCGTTACTATTGCATTATATTATTTATTGTATAGGTAATTGTGGCGTTGTCTATTTGGTGTAACTGAACAAATTAGTGTTTCAAATATTTAACGAAAGAGGGCGACTCATGCTTCCATCTGGGCAACATCACAGTTTTAGGAATTCTCTGTTTGATATCCAGTATCTGCTTTTCAGCCTTCCCTGTCAAGGATACCCGAAGCTTTACGGTACACCAAGCACACCAGACTGAACCATGGTTATGTAGGAAGACTGGCTAAGGACGGTGCAACACAGACCGACACAGAAGCACCACCTCCTGCACTGACTCAGACGAATCACCATATCAACCATATACTGGTACTTTTTCTAAGTGTAAATTGCGGGGATGTAGAAACGTTTCAGGCATACATGCAAATTTACATCGCCACCACACACCACAATAACACGAAACTATGATGAAACATTGCATATACATAACTGCCTGAATGTAAGCCCATTTCATCAGTGACGTCACAAAACTACGTGATCGCTCATCTCATTAATTGTACACGCGCTTTGCGAGTTAAACGCATTAAACATCTAATTTTACTAAAAGATAACTGCTTATGTTAACTTTTTATGTTTGCTTTTTTACATACGCTGTTAAGCTTTATGCACACACCGAAAAAGGATTTTTGCTAGTGCCTTGTTGTTATATCCTTTACATTAAACTGACCTATGTTTTGCAGGCTGACGAAGAAACAAATTCATCCCATGTCAACGTCGCGTGTGAAACGACCCACACTCTCGCGTCGTACAAAATGACGTCCCACGGAAGCGCCGCTGCTAAGTAATGCTTAAGTTGTTTCGACTATAAAAGCCATGTTTGCGATTGGAAACGAAAGTGTCTTGGACGGAAGGTGGAACGTTTCCCGAGCGCTTGCATCAAACAATAATTTAACGACTAATATAACCAACGACAACAATGAAAACAGCACTGACGCAATGAACTATCAACAACTTGCGTATGCCTTGATGGCTACGCTTGGCATATTTGGAAACGCTGTAGTTATTTTTGTCATATTACACAGTGCATCGATGCGCAATAAGTTTACAAACATTTTGATTTTAAACCAGAGCAGCATTGATTTCGCGACATCCGTACTAATATTGATTTCGAAAGTGTTGAACAGTTATAAAGAAAACTTGTCCGGAGTGGGCGGTGAGATATTGTGCAAATTATGGCTGAATGAACTGCCGTTGTGGAGCTTAATGATATCGTCGTCTTACAGTCTGATAACTATGACCCTTGAACGATATATGGGGATTGTGCATCCAATGTTCCATCACACCTCTTTCTCAAAGACAAATGTTATATTTTTAGCGTGCGCCTCCTGGTGGCCAGGGCCGATATTGATGGTGTGTTTCATGGTGCCATCTTACGATGTTATTAATGGTAGCTGTACAATGATTACAATATCTGACCAATCGTTGAGGAGGGCAAGCGGTGTGGCGTTATTCGTAATGCAATATCTGATCCCAATTACTGTGTTTATTACATGCTACAGCAGGATGTTTATACGGCTACGAACTCATGTTCATCCGGAAGAGCCAAATCAGTGCAACGAGGCAACGGTTAAGAAGGCGCGCGCCAGACGCAACGTTCTAAAAACTCTGTTGCTCGTTGTTATTGGATATCTCATGTGTAACACTTGGAACCAGTTAACTTTTCTTGCTTTCAGTTTTGGCGCTACGCTGAACTTCTCCAGCAATTATTATAATTTCTCCGTTATAGCGATGTTTGCAAACTGTTGCATCAATCCTTTCCTCTACGCGTTGCAATATCGCCCGTACCAGAACGAACTGCGGAAAGTCTTCTGTAGACGCGATACCTCTCTTGTAAGTGAAACGTCGTAACTACTGGGTAGTGACAATCAGTGAAACGTCGTTTTCAGTAAAATCGACTCACGCGCGCTCGCTCGTTCGCTCGCTCGCTCGCACGCAAGCACGCACGAACGCCCGCCCGCACGACCGCCCGCACGTACGCACGCACGCACGCGCACACACACACAGACACACACACACACAAACACACAAACACACACAATGCATTTGGTGTATTACGTGTGGTATCTCATTGTTTACTATCAAAAGTGACCAAATTTTTTAGCAATGAGAAGCTTGTTTGCATATATATATATATATATATATATATATATATATATATATATATATATATATATATATATATATATATATATATATATATATATATATATATATATATATATATATATATATATATATATATATATATATATATATATATATATTGTATACAGTTGCATTCTGCAGAGGAGCTCGCTGTATATGAGTTAACATGTTGCCTCTATTTGAGACAGACGAATTGATGTTTATAATGACAAGTTGATGTGTCGCGGGAGGTGAACTGAGCTGTTTTACTGTAAGAATACGACATCTGTGAATACTTTATAAGGTGAGCTGTGGCAATGCGGCGACTCCTGGTGATCAAGTTCTGCAGAGTATATTAATGATGTATAATATGTGTGCGTGTCGTCAGAATGTTGACGTTGTAGCTGTTGTTTCACAAATGTGTTCACGGTGAAGGATCACTGTTATTTTAATAATGTATTGATGTTGTTGGTTCACTACATGATTAATGTTGAATGTTTACCAAATGCTTCGTGTTATTGGTTCATCAATAGATTCAGAGTGTTGGTCTGTTGCATAGTTACTGTTGTTTGTTTACTAAATGATTCAGACCACTTAAGTGACAACGGGTTGGAAGAAGGATTAGCATCAGTCTGCTTTGAAAGTAAAGCACAGCACAGAAACCATTTTACTCAAAGTTCAAAATGACTTCACTTCAGCTTTAGATGTCCATGTTGGATCAGTAGCGTTTGGTTCTCTTGATCAAGAGCAACTGATGTTTTGTTCGAATGCGAAAATGGCATACAGGGTCGAGCACAATCATAGTTTTGGTCATACTTGGGTGGACAGACATATCTTGTTCAAATTGATGGTGCATTACCTGAATGTGTTTTTATTGATTTCCGACGGAATGCCCCATTGCCAATGTTTTCCTGTCGTGTCTGTTATCTAGACCTCAGAGGATGTGTAAATATAATGGGTGTGTGTAAAGTTTGGGGTGTAAATTAAAATCCGATATATGGTCAAATCTGAATTGGTGTTGAATTGATCCAAAAATTTCGTGACCTATGAGAATTTATTGAATAAAAATCAAACCAGATAGATTTACAATTTAATTGGAATTGGAAAATTTGCACATTTATTTGAATTTAATTAATTGTTCAGCTCATATAAAACGTAAATATTTCGCTATAAATTGACCCCTATAAACAAACAAATATGTTACAATTTATTTATTCGTCAATCTTACTTTCGCTTAAAAAATATAACGTATGGTGATCTTATTTGGAAATAAAAACAGGAATATCATCTGCTCTAAGTAAATATGTAATTTTTGGGACAACATAATTAAAGGTAGATGTACACTCAGATACGGATCTTCCTTTTCTTCTTTCGTCTTTCGTTTGATGGTCTGCACGGTTCTCTGCGTAAGGCCATTCGATTGTGGATAGGTGGGGCTTAATGTCACGTAGTACAAGTCCCACTGGTATCTCCTGTGTAATTCTTTCAATTAAATCAGTTTTCTCGCATTTAATTTTCATCGCCCATTTTGATTTCACGAGCTATTATTATAAATTTATCGTCATAGCTATATATGCCAACTGTTGCATCAATCCATCTCTACGCTTTGCAATATCTTCCATACCAGAAAGAACTGCGGAAAGTATTCTACAAACGAGACGTCTCTATTGTGGGTGGCACGATTTAGTTATTTAGCAATGGCATTTCCTGAAACGTCCGTGCAGCATGCATGCACTTATACATACGCACACCCATACACGCACGCACGCACGCACGCACGCACGCACGCACACACACAACGATCTAAGAGGACAAAATTACATGTGGAATATATTAGCTTAATAATAGACAAATGTAGTTTTGTTGAAATGGTCAACTGCTTCGGTGATTACAATGGGACAAATATGAGTTGCGTCACTTTCAGTGAACTGCTTGCCTCTCCACATTAGAACTTCCGTTGGAGACGTTCTTTATTGCATTAAGCATTCTACTAAGTGTAAAAGCTGTAGGTGTTTGCATGTTATCAATTTGTTGATGTTGCATTTGCATTTGTACATTGTTTCATCTTCTTAATTCACCAGATTATTAATTGTGTTGGTTCACCAATTGGTTTTTATTGTAATTTTACCAACTGAGTCACGATGTTGCTTCACCAATTAATTTATATTTTGGTTCAATAATAATAATGTGTGGTGTTTTTTAAATGCATGTGTGTGTTCGAATAATAATTAATTCATGTTTATTGTTCATCAATTGCGTCTTCTTATTGGTTCATTAATTGACCATTTTTGGTTCACTAATGAATTCGCGTTGCTTGTTGTTTTAATTAAATTTTTCCAGTGTAATCAACATATTAGTTAATGTAATGTTAATGTGTTACTTCCTAACATAAATTAAAGAAGGTGTTGGTGATGATAAATTAAAAGTAATGTTTTCATTCACATGAAATGTTCTGTGGTTCTTCTGTTGCTTCATAGCAGAAACGTTGGTATAGTTGATGATAAAAAACAAAAAGTTAAGTTTTCGTTCATGTGAAATGCAGCGTGTTTCCAATCACGTGAAGGAGTTATCTCGATACTGATTATGGCGCTTTGGACAGTATTTTTCTTAATCAGACAAATTTGACAACGCAAGTAAATATTTTTTTTTCGCAGTGCAAAATTATTTCGAGACAATATGTGAAACGTCCGCACATATAATTACCACCAAGTTTGGTTGATCGCCGGGTACTTGCGCAGGTTGATCGCCGGGAGCTTGCGCAGGTTGATCGCCGGGTGCTTGCGCAGGTTGATCGCCGGGCGCTTGCACAGGTTGATCGCCGGGAGCTTGCGCAGGTTGATCGCCGGGAGCTTGCGCAGGTTGATCGCCGAGTGCTTGCGCAGGTTGATCGCCGGGTGCTTGCGCAGGTTGATCGCTGGGTGCTTGCGCAGGTTCATCGCCGAGTGCTTCCGCAGGTTCATCGCTGGGTGCTTGCACAGGTTGATCGCCGGGAACTTGCGCAGGTTGATCGCCGGGAGCTTGCGCAGGTTCATCGCTGGGTGCTTGCGCAGGTTCATCGCCGAGTGTTTGCGCAGGTTCATCGCTGGGTGCTTGCGCAGGTTCATCGCCGGGAGCTTGCGCAGGTAGATCACCGGGTGCTTGCGAAGGTGGATCGCCGGGTGCTTGCGAATGTGGATCGCTGGGTGCTTGCGCAGGTTGATCGCCGGGAGCTGGCGCAGGTGGATCTGCGGGTGTTTGCGAAGGTTGATCGCCGGGTGCTTGAGCAGGTTGATCGCTGGGTGCTTGCGAAGGTTGATCGCCGAGAGCTTGCGCACGTTGATCGTCGGGTGCTTACGCAGGTGGATCGCCGGGAGCTTGCGCAGGTGGATCGCCGGGTTGTTCGCCAAAACGCGATGTCGCTGCATCGTCTTCGTCTGCGAAAACATGACGGTCACAAGACCAAATACCGGTGCAGCGAAAGTCATTGATGGCTGTTGACATGGTTGCAGATGCTACGTATGCTTCGCCGAAGATCCTTGCAATGACATCCACCTTCACAGTTGTCTTCTCCATCATTTGTCGTATGCACGGTCGTAGTTGACCATGAGCGACTTGTAGAATGTGCGATCAAGTGGCTGGAGACGATGAGTGGTGTGCGGAGGGAGCGATAACAGGATAGTCGATAGCCTCCAAGTTTCTTGTGTGTGACTAGTGGCCGTCTAGGATCAACAATCCTGGCTTGTCAGCTGACCATTTCACATGGGAGTGAAAGTGCTGAATCCACACGAGGAACAGCTCCTTAGTGATCCATCCACTATCTCTCCTCTCAAGAACTGTCCCAGGAGGAGCGCCGAATTGCATGCTCTGACTCAAGCGTCGTCGCTTATAAATCATAATCGGTGGGATGTAATTCACTGCAGCACGTACACAACATACAACGGTAGTGGTGAGCCCACGTTCTCCAGAGGTGAGTGACCCGACTTGCTTCTTACCACGTCTACCGATGACTTTGACCGGCCTTTGGACGGTCGTAATTCCAGATTCATCAACGTTGTAGATATTTGCAGGTCCGTGGTTATGTTTATCCACTCGAGAGAATACAAAAATTCCCCAACATTAATTCGATTAACGTCTTTTATTCTGGCAACTGATGTGACATCAGCTGATGTGACATCAGCTTTTCGTTTTACATGACTCCATGTCATGTAAAACCCAACTCGCCGGGGGACTTTCGAATATTTTTTTAATGGCCGAATAACCACAATGGACCCCCGGGCACGCCTACAAAATGTCAGCCCCAATACATACGAAGCTAACGGAGATATGATGGAACAGACAACCATATGTACATACATACATACATGCAGACAGACAGACAAAAAGACATACATACATATATACAGACAGACATAAGACAGACATACATACATATACACAGACAGACAGTGACACAAACTACTTTATCTTAAAGATGATGAATGGTAAAATTTCACTAATAACTACCGTGAGCGTGTGCGTGTGTGCTCCATTGTGTATGTATACATGACCCTGCAGGAGTTTGTTTCATGTCCTAAACACGATGTTGCGTTGAATAGTGCTTCAAACGCATGACAACAAATTGCCAGTTCGTATAAATTGGGCGTTTGTTGAAGAGATATTAAGATGTGTTGACCGCTACATCGCGATTACAGAACACGTTTCGCAGTTCGTTCTGGTACGGGCGATATGGCAAAGCATACAGGAACGGATTGGTGCAACAATTAACAAACATCGCTACGACGGTGAAATCATGATAAGAGCTCGAGAAGTCCAGCGGGGCGCCGAAGTTATACGCGAGAAAGGTTAGTTAGTTGCAAGACTTACGCAGGAGATATCCAACGACGACGAGCAAGAGCGTTTTTAGAACGTTGCGTCTGGCGCGCGCGTTCTGCACCACTGCCTCGTGACCGATGTATGTGGTTTGCGGATGAACTTGGTTTCGAAGATGTATAAACATCCTGCTCTAGCACGCAATAAACACAATAATCGGAAGGAGGTGTTGCACAATGAATAAAGCAACACCGAATACCTTCTTCCACGAATGGAATAGCGAATATCGCCAACGAAACATAACATCCGTGTCGGCCCTGACAACCAGGCGGCGGTGGTCAACAAGAGAACGTTTATTTTCGACAAAAAAGGTGTAGTGACGAAATGGATGCACAATTCCCACATATCGTTTTTCTTTAGAAACATTCAACGTTTTTCTTATCAATATTAGCACCGACGTCACCATATTGATACTGCTCTGATTTAAGATCAAGGTGTTTTAATTTTTTTGCGCATTGATGCACTGTGCAAAAAAATATCACAACAGCGTTTCACATTATGCCGCCAAGAACAGGGATCAACGCATACGCAAGTTGTCGATAGTTCCTTGGAATAAAATTATTTTCATATTCGTCATTAGTTATGTTAATCGTTGATTCGTTGTTCAGTGCCAACACTCGAGAGATGTTCAACCTATCGTCCAAGACACTGTCATTTTTAAGCGCAGCCATAAGCTATGATATTTGAAGTAGTTCAAGTGTTAGTTTTTGTTAGCAACCGTTGTTTTTGTAGTCGCCATTCGTTCAACTGATAACCATTCACTCAACAATCCACGATCGGTTCCAATACTGTATGAGCTGCTGATTCCACGCCGTCTTTCAATGTGTCGTCACTAGATTGCGTGGTTTCTCTCCAAACTTGCGTCTTTAAATCCTATATGTTCGTTAATCATTGCTCTTTGAATACACTTTCAATATGCGAAACATTTAATATCGCTGTAAGATGTAATAAAGCAATTGCATAAGGATAATTGAGTACGGCGTCGTTGTTTCATTCGTCTGTAAACAACAACGTAGAAATGAATCCGAAACGTGCAAACAATTATCAATAACATCCGTAATAATTTAAGAAGTCATGTTAGAAGAATAATTAAATGCGAAGTGGAAATTGGACTAAATTGTTACTGCAATAATAAAGGAAGTAAGTATAATCTTCAAATGATGCAATTTGTTATTACAAACATTACAAATCCAACGCAGTACTCTTAATGTACCTGCAGAGCTGGCAGAGCAACCGAAGCATATTTTGACACGTTGCACAGAAAACAAACGGCCACATACAAATAATCACATTGGTCACAATACAAAGGCCACCTGAGTAGCAATACAAAGAACCACATTGTTGACTCCATCAGTCAAAACGAAGCAACCGAATACGATTATTCGTTGGAGCGACTCGTTTAATGATATGTATTAATTCGCTCACCGATGTGATAGACGTTGAATATGAACCATGCAACACAGAAAACTGGCTCGGATTGGACACACGGCAGCATTTGGGACAACAGCTACGTATTGTGTTTTGTGAATAATTTAAATCTCCGTAACCAAATAATCAATAATCAAGCATATAATATACGTGACGTAAATGGGCGTACCGGGTATTCGACTATTATGTATCACTTTTCAAGGTATAACTGTAAATGTTGCCTGTCAGTTCGTCTAAGGATATACTGGCATGGTGTTTCCTAAATAAGCAATCTGCATTAGTCGACGCCGACTCCAAGGTATGCAGGAAATGTCGTGGCAAGCAGATTGCATACCGATATCTCCCATATAAGGAACTAACACGTATTATTTGAATATTTGTATATTAGCAATGGAGCATTATACATATATGGAAAAATCTTTGAGAACAAGTAAAACTGAAATATCAAGTAACAAAATAAACGTTGTACAAGCATTGCCAGGTAATTTTATAAAGAGTTGAAATGCTTGTGGGAGGAGTAAACAGGAAACGGAGAATGTCTGACCAATAGACAATGCTGATATAGTATCAGATGGGTTACACTTTCAAATCCAGGTGGAGCCGCATATCATAATGTCCATCTTGTTACAACATGGTTGCAGCAGAAACACAACACATGTTATGTTATTAACATAGCAATTTGAGGTTCATAATGAAACAAATTGTCCTTACCAAAGTGGGACTGTGTGCAATGGGCACGGGGAACTGAGACACAAAAAGCATACATTAGGCTAATACGATTATAGTAGTGGTATAAATGCATCGGTTGTGAGCAATATATGAAATAATAATCAAATACAGACATTATGATAACTAAATCGTCCAGAGGGGGGTTTCTTAACTCGTGGGTGGGCTTCTTACCCAACCATTGGAACCTTCGCTAAAATGGCTACAACTTTTTTCAGGGACTAGGTACGTCAACAACTTCAGCACACGTAATGAACCTAAGGTAACGAATTATATAAATTATCACATATCTGGAATAGTTTCTTTCCCGCATACGAATCCCTTATCGGGGGCTCCTTGCTCCACCCTACTTTATCCGGCGGACAAACTGATCTGAGAGAAAGCGAATATTGTTAGCCATGGAACAATCGGCCTGTTAACGATACAAAGGAGTTGCTTGCGAGTGACCTGATTGTGATGTAAACAATAACAGGCTTTTAATATATGTTTTGATATGAATATATATTTGATATAAGACGAGACGGAACAAACTCAGACTTACGTTGCTAATAAAGGACAGATGATTTTCCGAAGCAATATATTTTTATTGAATAGGTACAGGAAGAAGAATACAAGCATATCGCCTACTGCAAGTATTGTGAATTTAATATCGACTTAATAATAACGCCACAACTCCAGGCAGTGCTTGCCTTGCTCGAGGATTCCTGGTTATCAGGGATGTGCATAACGGATATTCAAGAAGAAAGGTGCCGTGTCAGATTAGTTGCTTAGCACGACAGTTGTTTTGAAACCGCAAACCCGCGTAGTTCATTACTTTGCAATGCTGACAAATGACAGGTCGGGGGACGCAAATAACAACGTCAAAACATAAGACGTCACATTGTACATAAAAGTGTAAAATAACAAAATCACTTATTCTGGTATTCAACCAGAACTGGTGTTCAAAGCGCTTTGCACTCCATCCCATGGCAGATCTGTTCATACCAACGCCATTTCGACTTACCTGGGAAGCATTCAACCCAGGTGCAAATACTGCGCGAAGAATATTCGTTCAAATATCCACCTATGTCTGTAGCCATGTACTCGTTTATACAGCTGAGTGAGCTGTGACAGCATGGTATAAACGAAATTGCTAAAGCTTAAAAATGGCATCAAGTGGATTTAAACCCGATGAACGCTCAGGATGAAAATAATTGAATTGCTTATTGTCATAATGGACTGTCGTTCTCATTGCGAAACGCCAAATCGATGCTTGGCAGCAGCACCGGATGGAAAACATCCGGAATGTGCACAGCATCATGACGAAAGCATCATAATGTGTAGAGTGTTCGAAAGCACCATAATGATAAAGGAGTTTTTTTCACATAGTCGCACTGGATTACTTGAATGTTGATGGACATAATGTTTTCTACCAAAATAGTCTCCACAGTACGTAATGTACGTCCTCGTTAAGGTTGCCATTGTTCTGTTGTATCACATCGTACTGATTCTTGATGAGATCTTTGTGTCTCGCAAATACGGGATATTCCTTAAAAAAATCTTTAATTCTCAGCGGGAACCTCATGTGTAACAATGAAGAATAAAAACTCGTGGCTATAATCAGAAACAAAGATGAACGAATAGGTAAACTAGAACAAGTATTTCCTGGAAGAGTATACAAAAATCATTACATGTACGTAGTTAATCTTCTGCCGTTGCCTCGAGCTCCAAATTACAATAATTATGACATTCATGTGAAACATTCTAATTCAATGTATTGTCGCCTTTGCCTTACACAATTATTTCAAGAGAACTATCTCCAAAAAATAAAAAGTCACTCATACCAAGGTTCTATAAATTATGCAAACAAGTACATAATTAACACAAATGAGGCAGACTGTTTTATTCCGAATTGTTATATATGGACGAAAAACAGACGTGAACTTAAATCTTTGTAACTAGAATAGTGTACATCATGCATTTGTGTAAAAATAAACGACAGTTATTTAAATAATATCATATATTCCTGGCATTAGCTATAATGATAACTTTAACTTGAAATACAGTCGTGATGAGAACTGCTGTTTATATTGTATATCATATATCATATACTAGAAGATAAACTGTTTAAGTGCTTTGTTGAGGCAATTTATGTTAATGTTAGTGAATGTTAGTTAATGTAAGTTAATTTAGGGTTTGGTTAGTGTTAGTAAATGTTAATTATTTGTGATGATGTGTTGTGTGAATTGGTATTGATGGCGTTAACTATTGATGGCGTTAACTATATATCTATATAAATATATATATATATATATACATATATAAATATATATATATATATATATATATATATATTATATATATATATATATATATATATATATATCTATATATATATATATGTATATATATATAGATATATGTATATATATATACATGTATATATATATATATATATATATATATATATATATATATATATATATATATATATATATATACATATATATATATATATAAATATATATATATATATATATATATATATATATATATATATATATATACACATATATATATATATATATATATATATATATATATATAATATATATATATATATATATATATATATATATATATATATATATATATATATATATATATATATATATATATATATTATATATCCATATAACTCACCGATTGTTCTACTTATGATTATCTACGGCTCCGTCTGCCTATCTCGGAATTCTTAGTTTCAAGCCTGATTGCTAGATGGGAGGGGTTAGCAATTTCTCGCAAAGGAACGTCTTGCCACACCTTAACCTATCAATAGCGTATCACGCAGTAGGTGCATGCTAAACGTTCTCACATTCAGGAAACGATAAAGTTTGTTCACGCCATCAAGTTGAAATGTATTTATTATGTTTTGTTTAATACGTTTCGGCTCGAATCTTTTAAATACTTTTAAAAGGCTTGAATTCAATCCGAAACTCGAGTCATGGACAAGGACTCGAACTACTAAATGTATTGTGTGTGTGTGTGTGTGTGTGTGCGTATGCGTGTGCGTGTGCGTGTGCGCGTGCACGTGCGTTCGTGCGTGCGTGCGTTCTTGCGTGTGTAGTTAAGATTTGAGATGTGAGCGAAACTTAGTTGATAGCCCAAATATGAGTGACACACTATCTATTGAATATATTATCTTTAGACATTCATCAGAAGTGTTCCATGGGAAAGGATTATTGTTACATGTTTTTTCAATTACCAGTTTTTATATACAACAGTACGAAAACTTCCAAGTCACATTCTCGGAGCAGGGTCTCATGGTATTGATTTATTGATGTTCGGCATATTGTTGTCTAGCATAATATGAAGAAGAACGTGATAACTCTCAAATAATAGTACTATAATTCATTTCCAGCATTTATTTATTATCATCATTATTATTTAGGGTGTTGAAACGAATATTTGGTACCGGACGTATCTGTAGAGGGTTGCAGTAGAACAAGAGCAACAAGAACACAAAACAGCATTAGTTAAGGAGCAGTGTAGGTTGGACATGAGAAAGTACTCTTTCTCACAGAGGGTGATAAATGAATGGAACAAACTGCCAAATGATTGTGTTAATGCTAGTAGTGTGAATATGTTTAAACATTTAATTGTCAGATATTTGATAAGGGCGGCCTACACATAGATGAGAACATTGTTGGACTCTCGATAAGCCAATGGCTTCCTTGTCCGCTTGCCATCTGAAACTTGTTGTTTGGGATGGCAATCTTGTTAAATATTGTTAAATTCCTGGCTTGCGCCGTCTGTCGCTTAGTGAATCTTCTGCTGGGCAGGGGTGTGACCCCAGTCATGTTTGCCATTAGTAGTATATTTCGCAGAACAAGTTGAGAAATTCATTAAAATGACATACGTCAATTTTCAGGTAAAAACATCAAAACATGACACCCCTCAATTGTATTGGTTAGTTCGGCCTGATGCTTAACTGTGCTGATTATCTGAAAGCTTTAATGAATCAGTACATAAAGCATTAATATTACTCGCATCAATTCAAGTGCTCAACATGCATAACACGCCATTCACATTTCCTAAGGGACTTTATATGATGGAAGATGTATCATATAACTGTTATATCTTGCTTATGTAGGACTGGTGTTAAATGACAACCCAGGAGTGGTGCATTTTCATATGGTTCACATCACTCACGAGCCCCATACACGAAAAGAAATATAACTTCAAAAACAAGTACTGTAGAACAACATTGATGTTAATTTGAATAAGAGTGATAGGCCCTATTTTGTCGAGTCAATTAAGGATATGGAATTTTTTTGTAATATGTTGACCTTGAAATATTTCAAAACGTGTTTACTTTATGGTTCGGAATATATTGTTTGTGTGTAATTACCTTATATCTGTATTTTTATAAAATATGTTACGCAGTTCTCTGGAAATTGCTTACTGTATGGTTCGGAATATAATGTTAATGTGTAATTACCTTACACACACACACATATATATATATATATATATATATATATATATATATATATATATATATATATATATATATATATATATATATATATATATATGTTTTGATCCGAATTGAATTGAATTGAGTATTACATTTGTGTATGCACTGTGAAATAGGAAATGCTAAGTTGTACGTTTTTACACATCTTGTTTTCCCATTCAACATGCCATGGTATGTTTTGTCGCATGCATAATTATTGGAATGTCTTGTTACGAAGTAAAAATGTTAAATAAACACCGATTCAATTTAATTCAATTCAGATTCAGTTCAACGCTCTGGCTAAAGACATAGATAGGCTAGATGTTTGCGAACAACAAGTCAGCAAATCCGTAACTATGAAGTCCAAACGCATCATTACATCCAAGTGCCTCACGACGAACTGCACAAATAGTCGATTTAAACATCCTTCCTCAATTCAAACTTTTCGCTCGTCTCGTTTCAGAATCCTTTCGGCACAAAATAAAACCTGTCTAGTATCCACTACGATATTCTAGCTTTTCTAGCTGTTTGTGCAAGTGTTATATGGTTTTGAGGAAATCATCTGAAAAAATATTATTAATTATTCGGTAATTATACCGGCTTTCTATACTTTTACATGAGGCTATTTACACCTTTGCTAGTTACCTGATATAACAATCAAGGTCAAACGTGTCGATGTATTGGGTTATAAATTAATTGAGGAGGAAGTGCCCATTAAACATATATGCCTACGGGATTAACGCATTTTCCGATCAATGAAACCTACGAATGACGGCCAACAGATACGGAAATAGGGGAATCACGAATCTACACATAATGTCGTTTAGTAGTGGGATTTCAATATGCATATAGGTTCCACCATATATTATGTTCAGTAGATATGCATTGTCTCCATGAAAATAGTTTCTAACCTTCCGTAATCATAGTCTTGATATTGCGTATAATCTTCCCTTTTCAAGTATTGTGCATCCTTGCGTCGGCTTCGTTGAGAACAATTACCAATTATATTATTATAAATGCATTTCATAAAATGTTATCATTATATATTTTAAGAACTCCTAAAAGAATGTAGTTTAACAAACCTAGTGACAAGGAGGATGAGAGGGGATCAACAGATTTTTATGATTTTGAATGGTATAGAAATATTGATAGCTATATTTGTTCTTACCTAAGATAATATGAGAACTAGAGGTCACGAGGTAATATTAGTGCATGTTGCCTATGGAGGTCGTTTTACACAGAGACGATACATTTTTGGACTCTTGGTAAGCGAATTACTTTCTTGTCTACTTATCTTCTGCACTTTTGTCTTGGATGGCAATTTTGTTAGATTTGATAAAAAATATTTCTACACTTATTATTAGTATGTTATTGTGTAGAACGTACTGCGGGAAGTAATCTTGAAGCGGAATACCTCTATTGAGGGTGGCACGTCTAATAGCAAACGTTAGGATTGTGTTGAACGGAGACTTTCCTGTAGAAACGTTGTGGAAGATTATGTTACCTTAATAAATGTTATCAAAGAATTGAAGCGATGTTGCGTTTAGTTATCTATTTTGAATAACATAGCCTATTAATAAAATCGGCGTCATCCCCCATTATTGCACGTTGTTGTCATAATATCTTCCTTGTCCGCCCTAGCATTATAATGTACACATGCAAACATAGTTGGACGGGAAGTGAATACGTGGAATCCACTACTTAACCGTCTGTCTTGCAGACATTTTCACAACATTGCATCATTGGTCAGCCACTTGAAGAGCTTGCTTGTTTATTGCAGGCATATATATATATATATATATATATATATATATATATATATATATATATATATATATATATATATATATATATATATATATATATATATATATATATATATATATATATTTCATTTCGTCTTACCGCCATGACTGGACCTCTGAACTCAAGAACGGTAGAGAGAGTGCAACCAAATGGTCCGCGTTACATCTCGGCAGTTATTTGGTCGCTCAGTCAGTTACACAACATATTTATGAATCTTGTATTGAGA
>BSQZ01000006.1:11616661-11624161 GCA_033239005.1 Lamellibrachia satsuma
CTGCTTACCGGTATAATAGACTGTCGTTCTCAATGCGAAACGCCAAATCGATTCTTCGCAGCAGCACCGGATGGAAAACATCCGGAATGTGCACAGCATCATGACGAAAGTGTTCGAAAGCATCATGATGATGACGGAGTTTTTTTTTGACATAGGCGCAGTGGATTTCTTGAATGTTGCTGGACATAATATTGATTTTTTGTAAAGTATGTATTTTATAGTGTTATTTAATTGATGCAGTTTCATGTAAAGCGCCTGAGAGTATTTCATCTTAATTGGATTCGGGAGCTACATAAATTCCGCTTAATAATAATAATAATAATAATAATATGTTTATGTGGAAAAAATCACAGTTATTTCAATAATATCACATAGTCTAGACATTAGCAATAGTGATTTGTTTAAAATTCAAATACAGTCGTGATGAGAGCTACAGTTTATATTTTATATCATATATCATAACTCACCGATTGTTGTACTTCTGCTGCAGCCACGTTGTAACAAGACGGACATGATTATATGCAGCTCCATCTGGCTATCTCGAAATTCTTAGTTCCAAGTCTGATTGTTAGATGGGAGAGGTTAGCAATTTCTCGCAAAGGGACGTCTTGCCACACCTTACCCTATCAATAGTATATCACGCAGTAGGTGCATGCGAAACGTTCTCACATTCTGGTACAGATAAACGTTGTTGATGCCACCTCGTTGAAATGTATTTATTATGTTTTGTTTAATACCGGCTTCTCGGCTCGAGTCACATTTGAATCGTACTTCTAAAAGGCTTGAATTCCTTCCAAAACTCGAGTCGTGGGCAAAGACTCGAACTAATTAATGTAATGTGTGTGTGTGTGTGTGTGTGTGTGTGTGTGTGTGTGTGTGTGTGTGTGTGTGTGTGTGTGTGTGTGTGTGTGTGTGTGTGTGTGTGTGTGTGTGTGTGTGTGTGTGTGTGTGTGTGTGTGTGTGTGTGTGTGTGCGTGCGTGCGTGCGTGCTTGCATGCGTGTGTGCGTGCGTGCGTTCTTGCGTGTGTCCGTTCTTGCGTGTGTAATTAAGCGAAACTTAATTGATAACCCAAATATGAGTGACAAACTACTAGTTACCCGATCTAACAATCAAAGTCAAACGTGTCGGTGTATTGGGTTATAAATTAATTGAGCAGGAAGTGCCCATTAAACATATACCTACGAGATTAACGTATTTTTCGATCAATGAAACCTACGAATGTCGGCCGATAGATACGTAGATAGGGCAATCACAAACCTGCACATAATGTCGTTTAGTAGTGGGTTGTCAGTATGCACATAGGCCCCACCATATATTATATTCATTATATATGTATTCTCTCCACGAAAATGGTTGCTAGCCTCCGTTATCATAGACTCCCACTAAATAATATATTGTGTGTGCGTGCGTGCGTGCGTGCGTGCGTGCGTGCGTACGTTCGTGCTTGCGTGCTTTCTTGCGTGCGCAATTAAGGTTGGAGATATTAGGGAAACTTAGTTGATAACCCAACTATGTGTGACACACAATCTGTTGAATATATTATTTTTACAACATTCATCAGAAGTGCCCCATGTGAAAGGATTATTGTTACACGCTTTTCAACTACCAGTTTTTATTTACAACCGTAAGAAAACTTCCAAGTCACATTCTCCGGGCAGAGTCTCATGTTATGGACTTATTGATGTTCGGCACACTATGGTCTGGTATAATATGTAGAAGAACGTGATAACTTTCAAGTAACAGTACTATGATTAATTTCCAGCGTTTATTCATTATTATCATTATTCTTTAGGGTGTTGAAACTAATTTGGTATTGGACGTAAATTTAGAGGGTTTTATCCCTGGCTTGCCGCTTAGTGAATTTTCTGCAGGGGTGAGACGTCGGTCATGTTTGCTATTAGTAGCATATTTCGCAGAACAAGTAAAGTCTTTTGTGAAATTCATTAAAATGACATACCTCATCAAGTTGATCATCACGTTTACTGCGGTTTCCACAGTAACTGTGAATCCATGGAACGATGCATTACATACATCAGTAGCATGAAACTCAAAATGAACAACCCTAAAACTGAGTATATTTTATTCGGCACTCCGCAACAACTAGCAAAGTGCACCAACACGGCCATTAACATGGGGGGGCTATGAGGTACATGCACTGAATTGTTCACGAAATTTAGGCGCTTATTTTAATAAACATATGTCTATGGAAAAACATGTCAAGTTCAAATGTCGGGCAGCCTATGCGCAACTATATAACATCGGAAAAATCTGAAAATATATAGACCAACAGAGTAAAGAAAAACTGATACATGCTCTTGTCCCCAACCATATTGATTAGTGCAATGCCCTTTTGATCGGCTTACCAAAATACCTTATACTGAAATTAAAAATGGTTCAAACACCGCAGCCAGAATGCTGTGCACAATCGACAAATATGACCATATCACTCCAGTACTAAAGTAACTTCACTGGTTGCCGGTGGAATTTCTTATTAAATACAAGATATGCCTACTGACATTTAATTCATTACACTGCCATGGACCAGAATATATGTCGGAAATGCTGACTCCTATAAGGATCCATTACGGTCTAAGATCCCAGGATGATCTTAAACTTGATGTACCAAGGACAAAAAGGAAAACACTGGGAGATCGTGTTTTTAAAGTTGCTGCACCGAAACTGTGGAACTCACTTCCCAAAGATGTTCGCAGTTGCAACAATGTCAGTATTTTTAAGAACAAACTGAATACCTTATATTTTAGAACTGCATACAACTAACTTATTAATTTTATTAATTTAAATATTTTACACCTGTTAGATACTTATATAAAATATGTCGGACTTTTCTACTGAAATTATTAATTTTATAGTTTTTATCATTTTATATCAATATTTGTATTATGTTGAAAGCTTATTTTATTTTAATTTTCTACTATGCTATTTATTGTACTGTACAGCACTATGCAATATTATTGTATAAATATGGTGCTATAGAAATCAATAAACATTTACATTTACATCGATTTTCAGGTAGAAACACCAATTGGTGAGTTCGGCCTAATGAGTAACTGTGTTGATCATCTGAACGCTCTAATGCAGTAGTACATAAACCATTAATATTACTCCCATCAATTCAGGTGCTCAACAAATTACATAACGCGCCACCCACATTTCCCAAGGGACTTTATATGATGGAAGATGTATCACATAACTGTTATATCATGCTTCTTTCGGAGTTAAAATGACAACACAGGAGAGGTGTATTTTCAAATATTACACACCACTCACAATCGCAATAAACGAAAAAAAATTAACTTCAAAAACAAATACTGTAAAACAATATTGATGTCAATTTGTATAAGAGTGATCGGCTCTAATTTGTTGAGTCAATTAAATAAGGATATGGAATTGTGTGTGCGTGTGTGTGCGTGCGTGTGCGTGCGTGTGTGTGTGTGTGTGTGTGTGTGTGTGTGTGTGTGTGTGTGTGTGTGTGTGTGTGTGTGTGTGTGTGTGTGTGTGTGTGTGTGTGTGTGTGTGTGTGTAATTACCTTATATATGTATTGTGATTCGAATTGAATTGAATTAAATATAATATTTGTGAAATAGGAAATGCTTTATACGTCTTGCGTTTCCCATTCAACATGTCATGGTATATTTAGTCGCATGCATAATTATTGTAATGTACGATGTAGAAATGTTGAATAAATTCCGATTCAATTTAATTCAATTCAGATTAAATTCACCTAAGAAAGATATGAGAACTAGAGGACACTAAGTACCACTAGTGAATATTGCATACGGAGGTTGTGTTGCACATAGACGAACAATGTTTGGACTCTGGATAAGCCAATGACTTCCTTGTTCACTTGACATCTGCACTGTTCTCTTGGATGGCAATTTTGTTAAGATTTTATTGAAACATTATTATTGCACTCATTATTTGTATTTTATTTTGTACCAAAGCTATTCAATTGTTGACAGAATATTCAACAACTAATCAGGCCTTAGGTTGAGGTAGCACTTCTCTCTATGGAGTAGTGCCGGTGGAAGGTAGCCCCTCAGCTTTGATATATTATGGTGATTACAAGTTTGATTGGTTTTGTGCATATACAGTTGTTTTATTGGGTACAACAATAACTGGTTATAATATAATTGTATATATTCAATAATTATGTTTACTGGTGTACTTGTGATGCATACAACCTGGCATTAAAATATGCCCTTTACCAAACTTTACTTGTGTATCCGCCTTTCTCCTCCACCATTTCATATTGTTGCAATACATGTCGTATCATGGATTATTTATGATGTTTTCTATGTCATGTATCAGCAGTTAGTCCATCAACTTTCATGTAGTTTGTTGATTACCTATTTGAAATGTTGTGTGATTTATCTATGAAGTTTTCTGTAACCATGTATGGACAGGAAGAGCCCCTCACCTTTGACGTATTATGGAGATTACCAATTTGATTGGTGGTGTGCATATACGTTTATTTTATTGGCTTACCAATTAGTGGACACCTTTAGTCATTATGTAGATTCGTAAAGTCAGTGATTTAATATAATCAGTGGAACCTGAAAACTACATTACATTCCATATTTTGCAAACACATTGATTTTTGGCTGCGTTTGTATGAGTAAATGAGCGAAATATATATAGAGAAATATATATATATATATATATATATATATATATATATATATATATATATATAGAGAGAGAGAGATATAAATGTATATGTATATATATATATATATATATATATATATACATGGGGAAGTAAGAGGAAACAAGAGAGATCGGGACAAATATATATTCCACATATTGCAATCTTGTGTTTCTCCCTTTAATAAGTGCCTAATTAGTCTCGTATCATTAAGCAAAATCGAAAGCGTATGCATCCGCCATCTAAATATGACACCACGGAAATTGCTCTTAATTAATCATACCAGACTAGATCCAAATAAAGACAAATACATGCGATTCAACGCTATAATTTAAAAAAAATCACATTTATCGCTTGATCACCTTCGTCAGGTTTGTCACTTCAACATTGCCACACTGTTTACTTCTACATTGCTACGTTGAGACACGAGAAACTCTTAATTATGTTTCTTCGATTTATTTTATTTTCATCACATGTAATATGACACCACGCTAAATTAGAGAGCGGGAGCTGATTTGTAAACCAGTTATTGTATTCTGATCAAAGTTATGTTGCATGATTCACGCCTAAGTCCAGTTCTAGCCTAAACCCAGTTCTAGCCTAAGTTAGGGAAATTACCATTTAGTTAGTAGGGGCTGTTGCAAGAAAGGCACCCAGTTGAGTTCCCGCAAAAGTAGCACACAACTCTTGGTGCAGCCCGGGGCAGCCACAGCACATTTTGATGTCACCTAGCGCAGTATGGGCCATCTTCACGAAAGGTACCATATTGACACACCAAATAATTTGATACATACAAAACAGTCATGCAACGGCACCCAAGCATATGGCCAACTAGTTGGCACTTAGAGATCCGTGTGTAAAATACCGATTAAGTTGGGTGCCCGTCATGCAACTGACCGCAGGACGCTAACCCTAATTTATTTTTCGGTATTACCGAATAACTAGAGGGTTGTAAATCTAGCAAGGACATTGTAAAATGGGATCAAACAACAGGGACTATTTGGAGGATCATTTATGCATATAATAAGCAACATTTGACAGAAAAATAGTGAAAACAATCCGAATCACTTGGTGAACCGACATCATCAATCAATTGGTGAATCAACAACACGAATCAAACGGTGAAGCAAGAACATTAATCAATTAGTGAACAAACAACAAGAATCAGGCAGTGAACTACCAACATAAATCAAGCAATAAACTAACATCATGAACAAGTCAATGAAACCATTTCAATAATTACTTGCATAACCAATTACATAAATGAGTTAAGGAATTGATACCAAGAACTAAGTAGTCAACCACAAACGTGAAGCAATATGTGAAATAACAACATGTGACAATACAACATAAATCAGTTGATGATCCAGCAATCCGAATCGTTTAGTCAACAAGCAACATTACTCAAGTAGTCAACCAACAGCACGAATCAGTTGGTGAACCAGCTACACGAATCATTTAGCCAACAAATAATATTTATCATGTAGTCAACCAATAACATGACTTAGTTGGTAAACCAGCAACACGAATAATTTAGTACAAAAAAACAGCATTACTCATAGAGTGAACCAACAATATGGATCGATTGGCGAACCAGCAACTCAAATAAACAAACAACGTTACTCATTCATTCAACCTACAAAATAAATTAGTTGTCGAACCAGCAATGCAAATCATTGAGTAAACAAGCAATATTACTCATGTAGTCAACCAACAATATGAATCAGTTGGTGAACCTGTAGCACGAAGCATTTAATAAACAAACAACAATAATCATGCAGCGAACCAAAAGTATGAATTAATTGGTATATTAACAATACTAAAACAACAACGTGAATTAGAACACTGAACTGCAACATCAAATTTCTGACGACATGCACACATATTATACATAATTAATATGCTGTCCGTAGAACTTGGTCACCCGCGGTCGCTGCGAGCTATAGATCACCTCATGCATTATCGACCAATGTTGTATTCTTCCAATAAAACACCTCAACGCAGCTCCTACGACACACCAACTTGTTATTATAACCATCAATTCGTCTGTTTCGTATATAACCAACATTTCATCTCATTTACAGCGAGCTCCTCTGCAGACGGGAACCGTATTCAACACACACACACACACACACACACACACACACACACACACACACACACACACACACACACACACACACACACACACACACACACACACACACACACACACACACACACACACACACACACACACACACACACACACACACACACACACACACACACACACACACACACACACACACACACACACACACACACACACACACACACACACACACACACACACACACACACACACACACACACACACACACACACACACACACTCACACACACACACACACACACACACACACACACACACACACACACACACACACACACACACACACACACACACACACACACACACACACACACACACATTGGGAGACCAGACGTAATTAACCATATGCATTGTGTGCGTGTGTGCGTGCGTGCATGCGTGCGTGTGTGTGTGTGTGTGTGTGTGTGTGTGTGTGTGTGTGTGTGTGTGTGTGTGTGTGTGTGTGTGTGTGTGTGTGTGTGTGTGTTTATGTTTGTTTGTGCGTGTATGGGTGTTTGCGGGTGATTGCTTGCGTGCGTGCGTGCGTGCGTGCGTGCGTGCGTGCGTGCGTGCGTGCGTACGTGGATTTATGTGAAAATTACGTACCACTGATTGTCACTGCACATTATCTAAGACGTATCACTCAAAATAGATAACATAATAATGTCTGCAGTTCGTTCTGGTACGTGCGATATTGC
>BSQZ01000006.1:11629161-11634161 GCA_033239005.1 Lamellibrachia satsuma
TACTGATGAAACAATTTGTTTTTGACAACAGTTTGAAGTGAACCAAACTCGTACATACATCTATTTACATTACAGTTAAATGTCTTGATACCATCAAACACCACTTCATACTTATCGGTTGTGCTAAGTACATTTCCAAGATGTATAGTTTTCTCACATGTAGAAACATCTGTACCATTTATTTCACAATGCGGATCAGGATCCTTCTTGTTGTACACCAATAATTTGCGTTTTGACCCATTAAACAACACATCATGTAGTTTGGCATATTTCTCACAAACCTCAATCATTGTTCGCAACCCAGAACTAGTAGGACATAGTAATATAATGCCATCTGCATAACCTGCAGCTCCACAGAAATGTTGCCCAATATAACAACCAATACCAAGGTGTTTTAATTCATCCAACAGCCCATCCATGTACACTCCAAATAGAAGTGGAGACATAACATCTTCTTGGCGAACCCCATTCTTCACACTGAATTGGTTTGACATTACGTCATTCCATCTAACTTGTAGTTTCTGGTGTGTGTACATGTAAAGGAAAAGTCTTACAACTAATGGGCACATACCCTTATCAATTATTTTTTAAACTACATACAATAATTTACTATGTCTAATGCTTTAGAAGCATCAAGTAATAAAACATTGGTTTATCGAAAGTCTAACATTTATCCATCTGTGTGTAATCTGCCCTTATGTTAACTAAATATTATTATTTAAGCAAATCAGTCAGTCATGTGTCGATGAAAGGCTGAGTAGCCTTATCCAATGTAATTAGGTGTATTTGAGAATTTATGTATATATTGGTTGATGTCATTTCGTTTTCAAACATCAGAAAGCTTTGTGCTGTGTCACTCCTCGTGGAACTCTCTTAAAATAAATATGAAGCACACTTTATTGTTTGCCTCAGATCTATGGTTAACCTCACAGGACGCCTGGTGCATGTTTGGTGACTGATTCATGTTGTGTGCGCATGCACGTGCACACGTCACCAAGCAACTTTTTTATTTCAGGCGAACAACACAGTGTGAACTCTGAACTTTGTGGCACAAAGGCAGCAGCACTGTACCACCTGGTGGTGAAAGCAGGAGACACAACCATGGTGCGGTGTCGTCTATCCACCACAAGCCCACTGTCCCCAAGACCCCTGTTGTTTGGTAAACAGTTCGACAACGACATCAGTGAACGTATCTCGGACACAGACAGATTCTACTCAGGGGTGGGTGCTCCTCTGCACTGACCTATTTTTATATTATTGTATTAGTTCCCATGTCACCCTCACTTTTTTTTATACATTCTTACGTCACCACTTCCAATGTCACCCTAATTTTTTTATCCGTTCTTACGTCACCAGTTTCAATGTCACCCTCACTTGTTTATCCATTCTTACATCACCAGTTTCAATGTCACCCTCACTTGTTTATCCATTCTTACAGCTAGTTCCAGTGTCACCCTCACTTGTTTATCCATTCTTATGTGACCAGTTCTAATGTCACCCTCACTTGGATATCCATTGTTACCAGGTCTTATGTCACACTGACTTCTTTATCCATTTTACATCCAGTTCCAGTGTTAGCCTCACTTGTTTTCCATTCTTATGTCACCAGTTCCAATGTCACCTTCACTTTTTGATCCATTCTTACGTTACCAGTTCTTATGTCACACCATCTTATTTGTTCTCATCACCAGTTCATCCGTGACACTCTTGTGCAGTATATGTTAATTAATCAATCAATTAATCAATTCTTTTATTTCCAAATGATGAACACAAACAAAGTAAGGTACAATGCACAATATACAATAACAAAGCTTTTTCAAATGGAAATGGGGGAAGTTGAAGTACAATACTTATTAAATACTTTCCTCCTGCACACTGTACAAGTATATTATACATTAGTAGCAAACATTAGTAGCAAACATTAGTAGCAAACAATAGTAGCAAACAATAGTAGTAAACATAGAAATATATCATTAGAAAACAAAATTAGTCTCATTAAGATATTTTTAATTACAAGTTTTTACTTTGGCGTGTCGCATGTATCGAATCATATTTAGTAGGAAAAAAGAATTGTTGAAGTTTATCTAGCAACAACTTATTATTAACTTTAAATGTTACAGTAGAAATTGTAATGTCTCTGCCCACTCTCACTGCCCTTCCAGCTGCTGCCATCGACATGGAGGCCATCCGACGTGGAGGTGGCGAGACAAGCATATGCAGGACTGTGCTGGAGCAAGCAGTTCTACTGCTTCGACGGAGAACATCACAGTAGACCACACAGTATGTCCTCTCTCATGATATTAATAATAATAATAATTAACCTCTATGGCGCCTATGTCCTCAGGAACCTGAGCTCAGAGGCACAACAAAACATAATCATAAAGCATAATCATGAACATGGACGCACAAAAGTCATTAATGGAACGAGCGATTACCAATTATTTATGGTGGAAATGCAATTTGGAATAAATAGGTCTTGAGTTTTTTTGGAAGATAACTTGTTTCAGATGTTTTCATTGTGATGGTGTCATTCCAGAACCTAGGCACAGCGACAGAAAAAACATGTTTGCCCAACTTAAGTTTTGTTTTAGGCACAATTACTTACTTTACTTATCAGTTCCCTCTGTCTTGGGTTCCCCTTGCTGCTGTGCCCCATGTCAACCCAGCAGCCTTCAGTTCCCTCTGTCTTGGGCTCCCCTTGCTGCTGTGCCCCATGTCAACCCAAAAGCCTTCAGTTATCTCTGTCTTGGGCTCCCCTAGCTGCTGTGTTCCATGTCAACCCAGAAGCCTTCAGTTCCCTCTGTCTTGGGCTCCACTTGCTGCTGTGCCCCATGTCAACCCAGCAGCCTTCAGTTCCCTCTGTATTGGGCTCCCCTTGCTGCTGTGCCGCAATAAGTTGTAAAAATTGATGATCTGAGCTGCCTAGGGATATTTGAAAGATGCAGGAGACTAGCCAAGTAGGGTGGTTGTTGTGTAGATAGAGCACGATATGTAAGAGTGGACAGCTTAAAATTAATTTGATAAGTAACATGAAGCCAGTGTAACTGTTTAAGTAGTGGTAGTGATGGTGAAAACCGAGGCACCCTGAGTACCACATGTGCCAGACAATTTTGTACTCGTTGGAGTTTAGCCAAGTCTCTTTTAGCAATGTTATTTAGTAGTGAATTACAATAGTCAAGGCAGCTACTAATTAATGCCATCGATATTGATTTAGCAGTAGATATAGATATGTGACACTGAATTCGACGGAGATCACATATATGATGCATTGATGCGATGAGATCACTCATGCATGTCTACTGTTTCTCAGAATTATCTTCTAACTTAAATATTAATAAAATGCATAATTCTGATAGTGCCTGTTAAGTGCCTCCATGCAGAAGAGTTGACAAGAGTTGACAATTTCAGAGCAGTGTGGTATTGCAGCTTCAAAGGGTAATCAAATTCTTGGGTTGATTAGGAGAAACATTATTTACAAGGATATAAAGCTAATTATACCTCTGTATAAAGCAATAGTTAGACCTCATTTAGAATACTGTATACAAGCGTGGATACCATATCGTAAGAAGGATATAGATATGCTTGAACGCATACAGAGGATAGCAACTAAACTTATTCCAGAACTGAGAGACCTTAGTTATGAAGAACGCCTGACAGAATGTGGTGTAACAACTCTAGAGATAAGGAGGTTAAGAGGATATCAAATTGACGTTTTCAAGATATTGAATGGGTATGAAAGTATTGACAGAAATATGTTTTTCTCTATCAAGAAAGATAGCAGAACTAAAGGACATGAGGTAAAGTTAGTAAAGGATCAGTGTAGATTGGATATTAGGAAGTACTCATTCTCACAGAGGACAGTAAATGAATGGAACAGATTATCTACAGATTGTATAACAGCTAGCAACTTGAATATGTTTAAAAACAAGTTGGACACATATCTCAGGATGGAGGGTTACACGTAGATGAACACTGATGGACTCTCGATAAGCTAATGGCTTCCTTGTCCACTTGCCATCTGGGCCTTTGGCTTGGATGACAAATCTTGTTAAATGTACAGTACTACCATTATTTACATAATATGAAATAGTTTATTTTACCATAAAAGTACACATTGTTGTACATAAGCCACCTTTAAACCCAAATTGTAAATCTGAGGGGTCAAAAACTCCAGTTTGTTGTTTGATAATAATGACATCATAAAGATTACCAATGATGCTGCCTAAGGTCAACGCTATATAGTTATCAGAGCTATGATGCGCCTTTCTTTTGTCTTTATGAAGTGGCACCATAGTACCTATCAGTAAATCACTTGCTGATACACCATGAATAAGCATGCCATTGTAGAGCAAGGTTAATGTTTTAAACAGTTTTTTCAGTACCATGTATAATATGGTTAGAAAATATGCCATTTTCTTCTTTTTTACAATGTTTCATGCAATTTACACATATCTTGAGATCATCAATATCAATACAATGCTGCTGATGGCAGTTGTGACCATCATCAGTATCATTTTCATGCATACACATATTAATAACAATATTGTCACCTCTACTTTTTAATAAGTGCATGTGATCTTCATCAAATCCAACAGAATTGTATAATTGTTCAAACTTTGAGGAAAATAAGTCAGCAATATCTTTTGTTCCTATATGACCATCAATAACATTAGGCACAAAATTACAAGATTGTTTTAAATTATGCACCTCTTTCCATAAGTTACGATCATTACCTTCACTAATAGCTTCAGCCATTCTATTGCTTTTTATCCTTGTTTTTTCCTTTATTACATATCTTACAGCGTAGTGATACCTGGATCGAGTACGCCTCATGATATCGGCGATTTCACCATTATATGGCCTACCACACTGCACCCAAATATCATGCCAGAACAAGGAAGTATCGTGTTGAGCCTGTACATGTTCGTTCCAACCAGGTATCACCTTGCTGCTCCCTTTCTTGGCACCCGTCTTTGGCAAACACATATCTGAGGCAACAA
>BSQZ01000006.1:11639161-11646661 GCA_033239005.1 Lamellibrachia satsuma
CACTCCTATGTAGGGGCTCTTCGGCATTCCATGCCTATGATTACTGTATTAAATAAATGGATTGCCATTTTCTCACTCATACATGTTTTCAGTTATGACTGATATGTACAGAAACTAGCTCAGGCTCCACACCAGTTTTTGATATCATTAAGACCAGGCAGTCAGATTAAGTAGGGATATTAAATTCAATGACATAACACGCAGGCATGCGAAATGCAATTTTGTCCAAAAGACGAAATACCTTTTTGCGAGCAAGTCGCTATCCGCCGAGCAGATAACTATACATGTGAGGCTTGGAGAGGGGTATTTGGTGGCGCCCCCTCTATTATTAAATTTGACAGGTCCATTCAAAGCAATCGACCGGTAATCACAAGGTGGCGCAAAGGTGCCGTCCAGTGTTTGCACGTGGCCCGTGATGACAGGTGATTGGCGGAGGGCAACTTTGCTGGACGAGAAGTATTTCAAATTCAGTTGCCGCTTCTGTCTTGTACAGTAAGCAACGTTGCGTTTACGCTCTGCTCAAAAATCCCACCCACCCTCCCTAATAGTGTGTTAACGGTAGGGGTCCAATAGATCAGCTCGTGCACAACGTGTAGGTACATTGCGAAACATTGCTCGCAGAAAGGTACTTCACAAAGTTATTTTTGACGCTTTTCCCTGTAGTAGCTTGGTACACGAGGTTTTGCATTATGTGTTTTCCTCCACTGAATGTTCAGTAGTGTACGCAGGGTTTTTAGTGCGGGTACTTTTCGAAATACATTTGTGTGGAAGTTTGGTCCTGCCTTTCTGTGTCATGTGTTCATAGTTGGCAGTTTTCGTTATATGCGTGTATATATGGCACTTTTACACATTATGCATTGGGTTACCATACATTCATTATGGTTTGTTTATAAATGTTTGTGTGATTAGCCCACTAAATCATGTATCAGCAGTAGGTTTATTCATTATATATGTATATGTACAGCACCCTTACTCATTAGGTGTTGCGTTACCTTTAATCGCATTTGATTTGTTACCATTGTTAGTTTACCATTGTTAGGGGTTTAGCCCAATTTTTCATGTATACTATTTTGCTGGGGGGATCGAGTACCCCAGCCTTTCTGTTTGTACATGTATGTGTATGGCTAATCAACTTGGTAATTACGCCCCTAATATGGCACTTGTAACCAATTGTGATTGTCAATCCTATGTAGGGGCTCTTCGGCATTCCATGCCTATGATTACTGTATTAAATAAATGGATTGCCATTTTCTCACTCATACATGTTTTCAGTTATGACTGATATGTACAGAAACTAGCTCAGGCTCCACACCGGTTTTTGATATCATTAAGACCAGGCAGTCAGATTAAGTAGGGATATTAAATTCAATGACACAAGACGCAGGCATGCGAAATGTGGATGGTGTGTTATGTATGCATTTGTTGAGCCCCTGAATTTATGGGAGTAATGTCAATGCTTTATGTACTGCTGCATTAAAGCTCTCAGGTGATCAGCACAGTTACACATCAGGCTGAACCTATACAATTGAGGGTTGTCATGTTTAGCTGTTTCTTCCTGAAAATCAAGGTATGTCATTTTATTAAATTTCACAAAGGAGGTTACTTATTCTGCGAAATATGCTACTAATGGCAAACATGACTGAGGTAAAAACCTGCCCTGCCAAAAAATCACTAAGCGGCAGACGGATGTACCCCTCTACAATTACGTCCGGTACCAAATTTGTTTCAACAACCTAAAGAATAATGATAATAATAAATATATGTTAGAAATGAATCATAGTACTGTTACTTGACAGTTGTCACGTTCTTCTTCATACTATACTAGACAACAGTGTGCCGAACATTAATAAATCCATAATATGAGACCCTGCTCCGAAAATGTGATTTGGAAGTGTATGTACTGTTGTATATAAAAACTGGTAATTGATAAACGTGTAACAATAATACTTTCCCATGGAGCACTTCTGAAGAATGTTTTAAAGATAATATATTCAACAGGTAGTGTGTCACTCATATTTGGGTTATCAACTAAATTTCGATCATATCTTAAATCTTAATAACACACGCAAGAACGCACGCACGCACACACGCACAAACACAAAACACACACACACATACAATAAATTAATTAGTTCGAGTCTTTGTCAATGCCTCGAGTTTCGGATTGAATTGAAGCCTGACGTATTGACCAAAGTCCAGATACTATAAATAATAATAATAATATATCGTTCTACGTGAACATACAATATTTCAAATACAAGACAATGGTTACGAAATCATGAATGAATACAACAACCAAATATCAATAGATAACGCCACAAATACCAATTCACACAACACTTCATCACCAATAATTAACATCATCATGATGACGGAGTTTTTTGACATAGGCGCACTGGATTTCTTTAATGTTGCTGGACAGAATATATATATATATATATATATATATATATATATATATATATATATATATATATATATATATATATATATATATATATATCAACAATGCAATCGAGATGGAAAGATATGAAAAGACCAAATGAATGACATATCATATGCAAAATGAAAGTTCTCTGATTTGAAAATTATCCTGAGGAATATTTACCCTGTCCTATGACACATGTATGTTTACGTGGGATAAATTCGGTTCTTCTTGAATATCCGTTGTACACATCCATAATAACCAGGAATCCTTGAGCAAGGCAAGCACTGCCTGGAGTTGTGAGGTTATTATTAAGTCTACATTAACTTCACAGGACTCGCAATGCGCAAAACGTTTACAAACATCTTGATCTTAAATCAGAGCAGTATTCATATGGTGACGTCGTTGTTAATATTGATAACGAAAACGTTGAACATTTCTAAAGAAAACTTAATGGCATCGACTTCCTAAAAGCTGATGGTTTTTTCCCTTGAAAGGTGTATGAGAATTGTGCGACTGTTGCGTCACCACAGTTCTTTCTCGAAGATAAATGTTCTCTTGTTGGCAACCACCGCCTGGTTGTCAGGGCCGATACTGATGTTGTGTTTCATGGTGCCAACTTCCGGTGTTATTAATGGCCGCTGTCACTACGTGGCGATATTCACTATTCCATCATGGAAGAAGGTATTCGGTGTTACTTTATTCATTGCGCAACACCTCCCTCCGATTACTTTGTTTATTACGTGCTACAGCAGGATGTTTATACATCTACGAAACCATGTTCACCCGCAAGCACCAGACATCGGTCACGAGGCAGTGGTGCAGAACGCGCGCGCCAGACGCAACGTTCTAAAAACGCTCTTGCTCGTCGTCTCCTGTGTAACACCTGCAACCAACTAACCTTTCTCGCGTATAACTTCGGCGCACCGCTGGACTTCTCGAGCTCTTATTATGAGTTCACCGTCGTAGCGATGTTTGCTAATTGTTGCATCAATCCGTTCCTGTACGCATTGCAATATCGCCCATACCAGAACGAACTGCGGAAAATGTTCTGTAATCGCGGTGTAGCAGTCAATCCATCTTAATGTACATCCGGAAGCATCAATTCCCTGCCAAGATGCAACAATTAAGAAGGCGCGCGCCAAACGCAACGGTCTAAAAACTATGTTGCTCGTCTGTTACAACCAATAATGTAATAAATAAAGTAAAATTAAGGGGAATATTTAACATTTAAAATTTATGACATTAAGAGGTTATCCCCAAAATGTAAGGGTATCTTTAAATTAAAAAGCGATCACCTCAAAGCGTAAAATAAGAGGCTGATTTTTAGATGACTTCCTTATTACATTTTTCAGATGACTTCTTAATGTTTTGATAGCCCACTTAACTTTTCAAATGATGAGCTAGTTACTTTGTTAAATAAATCTTACATTTGTCAAAATGTTTCCGTAATTTATTTTTAAAATCCGTTTAATTTATTTGAGATAACCCTTTATATTTTCGATGTGATCCCATATTTTTTACCCCTTAAATGTGTGTTTTGCTATGAATCCTTACATTTTAGATTTCCCTCATTATATGAAGTGACCGCATGGGAAGACCACATTATTTTATGATATAATCCCTTAATTTATTGGGACGCTCTGCTGGTTCATTTGTAATGACTGTAATTACACTTTTTAATATGATCCGATAACTTTTTGAAAATACATCCTTAATTTTTTAGATGATCCCTTAATGTGTTGAGATGATCACTTTAGTTAGTTAACTTGTTTTTACATATTTTGTGACGATATTTTAATTTTTTAGAATACCCATTAATTTTATGAGATGACCCATTAATTTATTTTACTTTTTTTGAGACGACCACTTGATTTTAAGAGATGACCCCTTTACGTTTTGAGATGATCAGCTAGTTTATTATTAAATGACCCCTTAATGACTCGTTTTAAAATTATCCTACAAATTATTTTTGATAAAATCCCCTTTTAATCATATTTTAAAATGAATTAGGTGCCCTTTAATAATTGTTTTTACTGAAATTACCTTTCACTTCACTTTTTGAGATAACTCCTTAATTGTTTCAGCTGATCCTTATTTCACTATTTTTGCGATTAAACTTATGTTTCTAATATAATATCGCATTGTATGTTGAGGGTTTCCTTTAGTTGTTTGATACGACCCTTAATTTTATTAAATGATGATCAGATATATTTCTCTGTTAAGCATTTTTAATGATAACTTAAATAAATGTTCGAGTGCGTGCGTGCGTGCGTGCATGCGTTTGTGCGTGCGTGCTTGCGTGCGTGAGTGAGCCCAAAAATATCTTAACAAACCATCCAATGTAAGTCCCCCCTTACACAGGAAGACAACCTTCTCAAACATGTGAAATGAGGAGGTAGAGATAGTAATAGCGTTGTGTTTCACCAGGGCAGATTTGCTGCTGCATACGACGCTCGAAACTGTCCCCAACTAGTAACAATGTGAGCCTATTGGTACTAATACTGTCTCTTATAGCAGTTTATGCAAAACAAAATAAAATTTTTTTTTATAATACTTTCGTTATTCTGATAGCAAGATATATTAGATCAGTTGAGAAAAAAATGTTTTCCTTGTACTTGAATCTACAGTACTGCAGGAAAAAATGTCTTGCCATGCGTATCAGTTTTTGCAGTGGCGTATTTTAGGGAAACAACGTTTTTGTTTTTATGTAATTGTAAGTTAAGTATATAAAAAATACTAACAATTTTACTGCACTCCATAGATGAACTATTTGTGACTCATTTAGAATATAGATCCATTGTACAAATGTTTCTTAAGATGTTTGTCAATAAAAGGCATTTCCTCGTAAGTATAACAATAATTTCCGCAACTAGTGGCAGTGCATGTCGACTTTAGTTTAGAATATTAATAATTAAACATGAACTTTAACTTTTTTTACGCTAGACGTAATAGTATTAATCATTAACCTCTGACAGTATCCTATGAATCGTTAAATGCAAAAATATATTTGCATGCAGACAACAATTTATTATCGAAGTTGAGCGTTTTTGCACTGGGATTACTTACCGATTGACCGTACTGATCTATCCAAAATGGCAGTTCGGTGGGGTCAAATTTACAGGCCGACGCGCTATCTAGTTATATATAGATCAGTGGGTTTGACTCATTCGCGGTAGTACCGAAGTAACTACGGTCATGCACAATCCAGCAGTTAAGTCCACGTCAACACATAATGGTGAACGTTAACTTAGACACACATAATACAATGGCACCACATAGCGAGCGTCCAAATAATTAATTTCTCCAATGCGGGTGCCTGCTCGTAAATGTCACAGCGCACAGTCCCAGTAATGTTCGCTATGGACAGGTTTGAAAATCTTTATGTAGGCAGTTGTGACTAGCATTTCATACTCATTACATTAACACTCGCTCTCTCTCTCTCTCTCTCTCTCTCTCTCTCTCTCTCTCTCTCTCTCTCTCTCTCTCTCTCTCTCTCTCTCTCTCTCTCTCTCTCTCTCTCTCTCTCTCTCTCTCTCTCTCTCTCTCTCTCTCTCTCTCTCTCTCTCTCTCTCTCTCTCTCTCTCTCTCTCTCTCTCTCTCTCTCTCTCTCTCTCTCTCTCTCTCTCTCTCTCTCTCTCTCTCTCTCTCTCTCTCTCTCTCTCTCTCTCTCTCTCCAGTACGAACAATGTACTTGTTCAATGTGCATTGTGCATTGCTTGTATAGCAGAATTCCCACGAGGTTCCAGTGCCTATGATCGATATTAAGGTAACTTTGAATCTCTCTCTCTCTCTCTCTCTCTCTCTCACACACACACACACACACACTCTCTCTCTCTCTCTCTCTCTATCTCACTCTCTCTCTCGTTTTAGTATCTTTATTTTATTATTCACACATACAGACCATATGAGAAAACTAAGTTATTTACAGTGAATATGCAAACTGGCCGGGTCATACTAAATTCTGAAATGTCCTGAAATATCACCTGCCAACCTGTTGAATTATGGAATGTCACGGAACACTTCACGACGTATTCACCACAGTATACACCGCGTGTTTTGCGGCGCATTTAACCACAACTACCGCGACTTAGAACTTGACTGCGCCAAGGAGCACATTTAGACTGGCTGACGTTGTGTAGGCAACCAAAGTGCTAATTGCACAATTTGACGGAAAAGTCTTTGCGAAGGAGTTTATACATTAACACAGTCGCCTTGACGTCCCCCAAAAAAGATAAAAGCCTTCGATAGCCACAGTTCAACAAATACTCAACTATATATAATTACCTCGTGTCAATTGGAACGGAAGTCATCAGAACATCGGCGCAGTTTCTATCGGAAATGAATGGTAAGTATATCATGTAATATCCATTGAACAAGATGTATGCGACAGTTACAATATACAGTACCGCACCATATTGCAGCGTATTGTAACGCGTTCCATGTCACGTGAAAATACATTAACTATGTTTAATTTATTTACAAATCCTTGTCCACAAACAGTGTTTTCCGATTGACGAAATGGTATTGCGCAAAATAATCGGACATATGGCAATGTGACATATGCTGCGTTCCATTGAGTTCGTATAGTTCACGACTCGCGGTTATGTCGGAGTTAACTTAACAGTTGATAAGTTAAATCGTTGAATCTGAGTTGGCGACTAGTGAATAGATTTTGAACTCTATTTAAATGTCGTGCGTGGCCATCTAGTGTTCGTGGTAAGTACGAGTGGACTGAAATGCATCATATTTGCCTACACTCTATGCACCGTCACGGTTGAACGCATATCAAATAGACGCATTTAGCTGGTCCCGTCGAGTTGTTTCGAACGAGTTTTATTCGAATGTAGATACCTGCCTTTTGTTGCGATAAATCGTACGTACTAAAGGAGGCCATTATTTTTAAGACATGGGTGCTGTTGCGGTGAAGAAACAACCCGCAAATAGCTCCAAGGAGACTAGAAAGGATAACGGATATACGACTTTGGAAACGCTCGTAAGACTAGAAAGGTTAAAGGATACGACTTCAAGAGCGCTCGTAAGACTAGATAGTTAACGCGTTATTGCTTTGAATT
>BSQZ01000006.1:11649161-11724161 GCA_033239005.1 Lamellibrachia satsuma
TTTTGTCAAACACAGAATCTTGTAATCGGTGGCAGTATATTTCCGCACAAGGGTATCTAAAATTACCAAGAACCAAATTGGTCACATCACAATTGATAGACGATTCAGAAGATCATTGAAATATTTAAAAGTAAGGAGAGGAGCAGATGTAGGCTGTGACCAGTGATCACGAACTTGTTGTAGCTAATATCCAACTTAAGCTGTGTAGACAATCGGTGGAGAAGAGCGGTAGAAAGAGATATGATGTTGATAAGCTTCGACTGTATGAAACTGCTCAAAAATTCAGGATTGCACTGAGTTATAGTTTCCAGGTTTTGGAACAAACTGAGAGAGTAAAGGTTTGTTGGTCAGGGGTGAAAGAAGCTATTTGTGGTGGTAGCGAAGAAGTTCTTGGATTCAGAACGCACGCATAACCAGGATGGATGACAGGAAGAAGTTCTTGGATTCAAAACACACGCACAACCAGGATGGATGACAGGAAGAAGTTCTTGGATTCAGAACACACGCACAACCAGGATGGATGACAGGAAGAAGTTCTTGGATTCAGAACGCACGCACAACCAGGATGGATGACAGGAAGAAGTTCTTGGGTTCAGAAGGCACGAACAACCAGGATGGAAGACAGGAAGAAGTTCTTGGATTCAGAACGCACGCACAACCAGGATGGATGACAAGAAGAAATTCTTGGATTCAAAACACACGCACAACCAGGATGGATGACAGGAAGAAGTTCTTGGATTCAGAACGCACGCACAACCAGGATGGATGACAGGAAGAAGTCCTTGGATTCAGAACGCACGCACAACCAGGATGGATGACAGGAAGAAGCCTGGAAAAAGTAAATGAGCGGAAAGCAATCAAGGACAAAATCAATGCTACCAAGTCGGAAAGACTAAAGACAATACTAAAGAACAAGTATATAGCCAAAGTTAAAGAATTTAAAAACAGTGTCCGTGTAGACAAAAGGACGTAAATGGACGATCTCGCAAAACAAGCAGAGCATGCTGCAATCAGAGGTTAACAAAGAACGTTGTTTACACTGACCAAAAATAAATAACCAATGAAAGCTCCAGAAAAAGTACACCGGACAAGAACAAAGATGGAGAAGTAATAAAATCAGAAGCAGACCAGATCGAGAGATGGAGAGAACATTTATCTGAGGTTCTGAACTGATAGGCACCTGACGATCCTGTTTGATGTTCCGGACAATGAATTATTCGACGTAGACATTTACACTAATCCGCCTACTATAGAAGAAATTGAAAAACGTATAAAAGTGCTGAGAAAGGTAAATTACCAGGAGTTGATAACATACAGGCTGGAATGTTGACAATACAGAGTAATATGGTAGCACGAAAGCTTGAGGAAGTGCTTAAATTAATATAGAAGAACGAAGACATACCTGAAGAATATCAGTGTAGCGCGACACCACTCGTGAATATGACAACTTTATTGAACAGGTTTTAATAACTACTTATCAATTAGAAGGACGGCAGTCGAATGGCCGTTAGAAGTCTTTTAAAACGTAACGTTCTTGTTTACGTGCACGCGCTTGTGCCGTGCACGTGTACACGCGACTTACCTACGTCATGCGCACACGCGCTTTAGACCGTCAATATTTGCTATGTGGCAAGTCGCCAAGTATAGGCTGTGCGACTTCGGCGAGTGTAAAAGTCCAACGCATTTTCCGAAAACCGAGGTTCAGTGGAATAGTTTTCGTGCCGTAAGTCGTAATTTTCGTGCCGTTTGCAGCAACGAGAGATTCACCTCGTTGTCGTTCCCGTCGATCATGTGACGTGGCGGGAAGAACGCTGACTTCTGCTCCCGAATCAACAAGGAAGCGATGGCCAACGTAACGGTCCCAAACGTATAGGATGCGGCTCGGTAAACCAGTTGCACTTGCCGCGTTTAGTGACTGGTTCGTTCGTTTCCCGAAAATGAACAGGGAGCTCTGCATTTCTTGGCACGTGATCCAAACTTGGCGTGGTACCAGCCGATGTCGTTTCGGCAGTGGTTTGCTGTCGTCGTTTTGTCTTAGCACTCAATGTCATAGTGGATAGATAATCAACAGCACACAAATGTGATTGTCCTCTGACAAACATCACAGCGTCTGCTGATGCGGCAATTGCATCAACGTCCTTCAATTGAAGCGCAGCCAACGTGAAACGGACGTCGTCAGGAAGTTGTATAAGGAAGCGTTCTCGAAAAATCGTACCCACTTGGTTATTGCCGTTCAACATTAGCATGTGTGCTAACATGTCGGATGGTCAGCGATCACCTAAACCGTCTAGGTCTTCCAACTTAGACGCTGCTTCTTCTTCCGTGAAATCGTAGCAGGCCAGTAACGCGGTTTTTAAATGTTCATACGTCCCTTCTGTTGGCGGGTGTAGGATGACGTGTGCTATTCGATTGGCAGCGATTTCATCGAGAGCTGCGACAACATAGTTGTATTTCGTTTGGTCGATGGTTACGTTGCGCATACCAAACTGTGCTTCAGCCTGCGCAGACCATACATTCGGGCTGGTTTTCCAAAAGACTGGAAGTTTCAACGAAACGGCTGCCACGTTGTTGTTCGCATATTGATGTCGTGTGTGGGTTGCGATCACGTCAGGGTCACCAATGTAGCGCAACACCACTCGTGAATATGACAACTTTATTGAAAAGGTTTTACTAATAACTACTTATCAGTTAGAAGGACGGCAGTCGAATGTCCGTTAGAAGAATTTTAAAACGTAACGTTCTTGTTTACGTGCACGCGCTTGTGCCGTGCACGTGTACACGCGACGTACCTATGTCATGCGCACACGCGCTTAAGACCGCCAATATTTGCTATGTGGCAAGTCGCCACATCAGAAAGGAGTCATCGTTATATTACCTAAAAAAGGTGACCTGAAAAGCTGTAATAACTGGAGAGGTGTAACCCTGTTGTCAGTTCCCAGCAAGGTGCCTGGTAGAGTGATTATAGACAGGATAAGAGATGCGCTCGATAACAAATTGAGGAAAGAACAAGCAGGGTTCAGAAGGAGGAAAGGATAGCCCACTCTTCATCAGCTATGTGGGTTTTTTAGGAAAGCTTTAGATAGTATTCACAGAGAGAGTTTATGGAGAATTATGAAACACTATGAACTTCATTCCAAAATTATCAATCTTGTGAAAATGGCTTACACAAACTACAGATGTGCGGTTGAGCATGAAGGCAAATTGTCAAAATGGTTTCCTGTGGTGATGTCGGGAGTGAGGCAAGGATGTGTGATGTCAGGGTTTTTGTTTTGGTGATAGACTGGATTACGTGGAAAATAACTAGAAGGAAACGAGGAATTCAATGGGGATTAGATACGAAGGAGGACCTAGATTTTGCAAACGATTTAGATATGTTATCAACATCAAGAAGAAACTTACAACAGAAAACAAACGAGCTAGACGTTCATGCAAAGAGAACTGGACTACACATAAATACAGCCAAAACGAAAGTGATGAAGAACAAGATTGATGATAACCAACCAATTGTAATAGGCATAGACGATGTAGAAACTGTTGATAGGTTCATTTATCTAGGCTCAGTTGTGGATGCAGACAAAGGTTCAACAGCAGAGTGCACGCCTAAAGAAAGCGAGAGCAGCTTATTATAAACTGAGGAAAGTGTGGGCATCAGGCCAATACAGAAGGAAAAAGAAATTCAGAATCTACAAGAGCAATGTGATGTCGGTTCTACTATACGGAGCAGAATGCTGGAAGGTAAACCAAAATGATGGAACAACGCTCAATACATTTCACATAGATGTTTGCATCGAATTCAACGTATATTCTGGCCAAGAAATTTCAAAATTGTATGAAGACGTAGAAATAACCAGGATAACGAAGACAACCTTCTCAAACACATGTGAAATGGAGGTCGAGACAGTAATAGCTTTGTGTTGCATCATCAGGGCAGTCTTGCTGCTGCATACGACGCACGAAAATGTGCCCCACTAATAACAAAGTGAGCCTATTAGTACTCATTCTGTCTCGGTGAGCAGCCATTCTGAAAAGATAAAGCATAATAGTACATTTTCCGAATATTCCCTGAGGGAGACGGGAGGGTGTGTGCGTGCATGCGTGCGTGCGCGCGCGCGTGTGAATAGAACAACTATAGTTTAATGTTGGGAAGACAGTGGCGTAAGTTCAGTCACAGGCTCTAGTAATATAATTGGATATATAACAATAGCAGTTTATTCAAAACAAAATAAACACAACGTTTTTATAATACTTGCTTTATTCTGATAGCTAAATATATTAGATCAGGTGACAAAAAAATGTTTTTCCTTGTACTTGGATCTACAGTACAGGAAAAAGTGACATGTGCGCAGCCGTTATAATTAAAGCGACAGTCAAGCCATATACAAGAAAAGAACATTACTGAAACTCATAGGAAAAGCTAGTGTTTTTGTCGCAATGCTCAAGTACAACGCTTTATTTCCGTGTGTACTGCACAATCAAGCCAACAATTATATTCTCACAAACACTGGTTGAAATGGAAGACAAATCCAGGCAGCTGGCAAGCAGGGCATGATTCGTTGACGTATCTGCTGGACTGGAACGAAGGGCTCTTCTCGGGCGGGTTTTCTCATTTTGCGATGGCCTTCATTATCTCGCACTGGGCTACGTCTGCTCGCTGCTCCACTTCACGAAATCACCAGCCACGTAGGTTTTCATCGTCGACTTGAGGTCATATCTGGTACACATCCAGTACTTGTTGCCATTGCAGTATTCTCTGTGATGCTAAGCATTGAATGAGTCATGAAGAAAATGTATCAGCTTGTAACCACGACCCAAAGAAACCACGACACTATTGCTAATTACATTGGGATTGGAAACTTGTTCACCGCAGTGTACTTTATGAGAATCCTTGTCCATCAACTATATCAACATACACAGCTGGTGGGAAGCACCATAGAGGAAAACTGTTTTATTTCATATCTAAATGTTTCAATGCAATCTGAAATAGTTAATGTTCCCCCTCCACCCTCGCCTCCAGAACTGTAGAATGCATAAAATGTTGTAGCTGGACTAGTTTGAATGTCAACCTTAATGCTATAACGGGAAGCAGCTATAACGGGAAGCAGCTATAACGGGAAGTGCAAATCGACCTGGTCACCTCGGCAATTATGTTCGTGCAGCTGCAATCAGCCGGCCAACAATAGCGGTATGGTGCCTCGTACTTGACGTCTGCGTCACAGTGACCATTAAACCTACGAAGATGTGTCACTTTGAAGTCAAGTTGTTAGCTGCAGAGCTGGTTTCACAACGAAGAACTGTTCGACGATAATATGGTCCCGCATTTTATGTGCCTGATTATGTGTATATCCATCTAAGAGCTCGGATGGTAGACGTGGCAGAGCGCAGTTGTGCAGCGAGAGAAACGAGGCAAACTAAATCCGTTTAATTGGCAGAGAATTGCCTTATCTGGCAATATGAAGTATAATGTAATATGTTAATGCAAAGACGCATGATGCATGTGACATGCTAAACCACGCGTTAGAAATAAACACACCAAGTCAGTTAGCTGTACGAGAACAACGAATCAGCCAGTACGAACAATGTACTTGTTCAATGTGCATTGTGCATTGCTTGTATAGCAGAATTCCCACGAGGTTCCAGTGCCTATGATCGATATTAAGGTAACTTTGAATCTCTCTCTCTCTCTCTCTCTCTCTCTCTCTCTCTCTCTCTCTCTCTCTCTCTCTCTCTCTCTCTCTCTCTCTCTCTCTCTCCTCTCTCTCTCTCTCTCTCTCTATATATATATATATATATATATATGTGTGTGTATGTGTGTGTATATATATATATATATATATATATATATATATATATATATATATATATATATATATATATATATATATATATATATATATATATATATATATATATATGTGTATATATATATGTGTATATATATATATGTGTATATATATATATATATATATATATATATATATATATATATATATATATATATATATGTATGTATATATATATATATATGTATATATATATATATATATATATATATATATATATATATATATATATTCTCTCTCTCTCTCTGTCTGTCTGTCTGCCTTTGAATAGCTTCTTGCATCTCTTCGTAAAACGCCTCCTTGTCCTCTTTTTCTGCGTCTTCAATAGGTGCATAACACGATATGATGGATAGTTTGGTGTATCTTGAGTTAAATCTACCTGTCATACTTCTTGCTCCCATGGGTTTCCATTCGTTCCAAATGTTTTTGTCCAGATTGCTTCGGTATATTATGGCTACTCCTGCGTGCTAATTGTCGGTTCTATATGAGTAGAATACGGTGTTCCCTGTTCCTGTACACCTTTCTTCACTGAGTCCAATAATATCTAAGTTGTAGTTGTCGATCTCCCTCACCAACTGAGCCACCTTGCTGGTCTGTTGTGTTACGATTGTTTAATGTTATACGCCTTGTTCTCTCATACAATAATTTAATGTAACGTTATTTGTAATGATTTTAATTACAAAAGATCATGTTTGAACGCAGATAGTTTAGCTCATCGTTTTATTATATTTATTTTATTATTAACACATATAGATTCTATGAGAACACTCTTTTGAAGTCATTTACAGTGCTACAGCCGGGTCATACTAAATTCTGAAATGTCCTGAAATATCACCTGCCAACCTGTTGCAAAATGAAATGTCGCTGAACAATTTACGACGTATTCGCTGCAGTATACAACGCCTGTTGTGCGACGCATTTAATCACAACCACCGCGACTTCGAACGTGTCTGCGACTAGGAGCACATTTAGACTGGCTGACTCTGTGAAGGCAACCAAAGTGCTAACTGCGCATCTTGACGGAAAAGTATTTGCGAAGGAGTTGAACAAGCAATCAACTATATATAATTACCTCGTGTATATTGGAATGGATGTCATCAGAAAATCGGCACAGTTTCTTTCGGAAATAAATGGTAAGTACATCGTGTAATATACATTGAACAAGGTGTTTGTCGACAGTTATAATATACAGCACTGCACCATATTGCAGCGTGTTGTAACGCGTTCCATGCCATGTGAAAATACATTAATTGTGTTTAATTTATTTATTAATACTTGCACACAAAGAGTGTTTTCCGACTGATGAAATGGTACTGCGCAAAATAATCGAACATATGGCCATGCCTGCAAAGTATGCCGCGCGGACTCAAGTTGATTTATGTTGCGTTTCATTGAGTTCGTGTAGTTCACGACTCGCGGTTACCGTAATCGTTGAGAAGTTAAATTGTTGAATCTGAGTTGGCGACTAGTAAATATATTTTAACTCTATTTAAACGTCGTACGTGGCCACCTAGTGTCCGTTGTAAGTACGAGTGGATTGGAATGCAGCATAATTTCCTACTTATTTCGAACGAGTTTTGTTCGAACGTAGATACCTACCCACTTTTAGCGATAAATCGTACGTACTAAAGGAGGCCATTCATTCTAAGACTTTGGTGCTGTCGCAGTGAACAAAGCAACCCGCAAATAGCTCAAAGGAGACTAGATAGGTCAACGGATATACGACTTTGGACGCGCTCGTAAAACTAGAAAGGTCAAAGGATACGACTTCATGAGCGCTCGTGAGACTAGATAGTTAACGTGTCATTACTTTGAATTTCAGACAGTAAAACTTTCACCGATCCTTTCATTGTAACTTTCTTTGTCACATGCTACTAGCCAGTCCCTGGTTTTTTCTGATGGTGTGTCTAATCCTGCTGAACTTCAGCATGGGTATTTGGGTGTTCTTCTACATAGTTAAACCCTTTATAAAGGGTCAAACCTACTAATTAATGTACTGCTGCACTACTCGTTATTGTCCTTTTCCACAGCTCCCTATCGGCAGCCTTTTCCACGCACTTTTCATCATCGCCTGCCTTTCTCACATTAATGTTAACGCAATCTTCCCATCCATCTCACTCGTGGTCTGACCTTTACCTTCGTTTCACCGCCTCTGCTGGCAATAATCATCAATCAAGTGGTGATTTTAAATGTTACGACAAGAATGTCGGAATGAACTGGGGCGTATGTTATAGCGGACTTGTTGAATACGTGTTTCAAATGCAAAGGAGAATTAAATGTAAATTATAAACATAAGAAGCAACGCATTTTGAATGTGTTGTTATGGGTTACATTAAATTGGACGCATTGGTCGTAAAAGGTGTAAATCTATTGCCTCCACTTAAACATTTGCCAGTCAGTGTTTGCTAAGCGAAGATGTATTCAACGCACAGAACACCTAAAAGCGGATGAATGTTCACTCACTCGCCCACCCACCTTCTCACTCACTGTATCTCTCTCTCTCTCTCCCTCCCTCATCACTCACTCACTCACTCACTCACTCACTCACTCACTCACTCACTCGGTCACTCACTCACTCACTCACTCACTCACTCACTCACTCCCTCGCTCACTCACTCACTCACTCACTCACTCCCTCCTCACTCACTCACTCACTCACTCACTCAATCGCTAAAACATTATTCACTCACTATAAACTAACTGTCTTCCCTCTGTGACTCCATTCTTCTCTCCTGTCTTTCCTCTCTTAATTACCCCGTCTTTCTCAGCTCCTTCAATCCCTCCGTCCCATGTATGTCCTTCTCGTTGTCCTTTACCTCACAGCCCTCTCTCTGTCTCTCTCTCTCTCTCTGTCTGAGAAAATTACGTTGCTTCTGGCGCGCACATTCGGAACCTATACTTCGCTGCCGATATGTATACGGGTGATCTTGGTTTCGTAGACATATAAACATCCTGGTATAGCTGGTGACAAAGACAGTAATCGGAAGAAGATATTCAAAGAAGAATAGCACCACGCCGCACATCTTCTTCCACAATGTTGAAGTGTACACCGCCTGTTTTAAGAGACATGTGCGATATGAAGCTTTGTCGTCTCATTTGTCTGTAAATACATCATAGTGAGGATTACGACTTTCCTGTCTCATTTGTCTGTAAATACAGCATAGTGAGGATTATGACTTTCCTGTCTCATTTGTTTATAAACATAGCGTAGTGATAAATGTGACTTTCTTTCAGATTTTTCCTAAATATCGCGTCGTGATAAATATTGCTATTTTTCTAATTTGTCTGTGAACATAGTATATTACTAATTACAAATGTTTCTGTCTCACATGTCTTAAATACAATGTAATGATACTTACAACTTATATGTGTGCATTGTCTGTAAATATAGTGATAACTACGATATAATGCATATATGTATATATATATATATATATATATATATATATATATATATATATATATATATATATATATATATATATATATATATATATATATATATATATATATATATATATATGTATATATCCAGTGTTACACCGAAACGTTTTCGAATACAAATATTATCTTGTTGACCAGCGCCGCCTGTAATAAATCTTGCATGATACACAATGTATGCCTCGATGCCGTGTTTTCAATCTGAAGTAAATCGATGGTAGGCGTAGTATGCCTAACGGGCAAAAGGCGTGTTTGTGACTCCTCTAAGACATCACACTGTGGTGCTGAATAATGTTTACATTACTACGTTGTTGCTCGCTGAGTTAAAAGTGGTTGGCCTCCAGTCGATGTCAGCATTGCAGGTCTGAAAAACTGCAGCTATTACACAGATGGTTGTGGTAATGCTGGTGGTGTGAATATGTTTTAAAATAGAATTGACATATATTTGATAAGGGCGGGTTACACATAAATGAGAAATTTGTTGGGCTCTCGATAAGCCAATGGCTTCCTTGTCCACTTGCCATATGGAACTTGTTGTTTATGATGGCAATCTTTTTAAATCTTGTTAAATATTTTCTTGAATTGCGTTGGATTTCGTAGCACAATATTCTTGCACTAATCAACGATCGCATTTTAATTGTGTATAATTTCATTGCTTTTGAAATAATCAGTTGCATAGCCTTGACATGATTTACATTTGACTAATCTTTTTAGTGACGATGTTTTGTGAAAAGTCTTTTTGATCACCACCAGTGGTATATTTACAGACACATGAGACGGAGAAGTCGTAATTATCATTATGTGACACAGAAAAGTCGTATGTATGACTATTCTATGTTTACAGACATTTGAGACAGATAAGACGTAATTATTGTTATGGTATATTTCCAAATAAATTACACACATACTTCTTTCACGTCATGTCGAAGTATGAGTAATTGTTGACCAAATGACACGTGCGCATGTATTTTTATTTATAACGAGAAGATTGGCAGCTCTATGTGGACATTTTCATGATTAGTTCACAAAGTAAATAAGAGCAAGTCGAAGGTCTCGCTAAACTGCACCGACAAAACCGAATTCGAAAATTATTTTGTGTTACCACTTGCCGCTAGCTTTTCGAAAGCGATACATTTTAGTTTTTATTCCACAAAATTTACATTGTCACCACTCAACATATAAACCCGAATAAAATTACTCTGAAACATTGCATGGTAATCACTGACTTACTATAGGCCCATGTCATCGGTTGCTTCACAAAACCACGTGATTGCTCTTCATTAACTTAAAATTTACGCACCCTTGACGAGTGAATCTCACTAAATATTAAATTTTACCTATAAATGAATGTTTATATTACCTTCTTTTCCGCTGGTATATTGCACATACAATACAAAACTTTGTGTACGCATCGAAAAACATTTTTGCTAGTGCTTTATTGTTATTCACTTACAATCAAAGTGGTATATACTTTACAGGCTGACGAGCAGACAAGCACATCCCATGTCACCGTCGCGTCTGAGACCAACACAGTCGTGTCATTCTAAATGACGTCCCGTGGAAGCTCCGGTGCTAAGTGACGGTTTTTTTTACTATAACAAGCCATGGTTACGCTTGGAAATGAAAGTGTCTTGGACGGTATGTGGAACATTTCTCGAGTGCTTGCATCGATCAATGATTCAACGAGTAATATAACCAAAGACAACTATGAAAACAGCACTGGGGCAAGGAACTACCAAACACTTGCGTACGCTTTGATCGCTACGCTCGGCATGTTTGGAAACGCTATAGTTATCTTTGTCATATTACACAGCGCATCGATGCGCAATAAGTTTACAAACATCTTGATCTTAAACCAGAGCATCATTGATTTCACGACGTCCGTTCTAATATTGCTAACGAAAACGTTGAACGTTTCTAATGAAAACTTGTCAGGAGTGTGGGGTGATATCTTGTGCAAATTCTGGCTGAATGAACTGCCGATGTGGAGCTTAATGGCATCGTCATCATACAGTCTAATAGCTATTACCATTGAACGGTATATCAGGATTGTGCATCCAATATTTCATTACACTTCTTTTTCAAAGAAAAAAGTTATATTCTTAGCATGCGCCTCCTGGTTGCCAGGGCCGATATTGGTGTTCAGTTGCAAAGTTCCAACTAGCTATGTTATCAATGGCAGTTGTACAAGATTTGGAATATCTAACGTATCGCTAAAGAGAGCAAGCGGTGTGGCGTTATTCGTAATGCTATATCTACTCCCAATTACTGTGTTTATTACATGCTACAGTAGGATGTTTATACGTCTACGAAATCATGTTCATCCGGAAGCACCAAATTTCTGCAACGAAGAAATGGTTAGGAAGGCGCGCGCCAAACGCAACGTTCTAAAAACTCTGTTGCTCGTCATTATTGGATATATCCTGTGTAACACTTGGAACCAGGTATATTATCTTTCTTTCAAATTCGGCGCTTCTATGGACATCTCGAGCAATTATTATAATTTCACCGTTATAGCGATGTTTGCAAACTGTTGCATCAATCCTTTCCTCTATGCGTTGCAATATCGCCCATACCAGAACGAACTGCGGAAAGTCTTCTGTAAACGCGATAACTCTGATTTGAGTGATACATCGTAGCTAATGTGCAGTTAAAATCAGTGATACGTCATTGTCAGTAAAATCCACGCAAGCACGCACGTATGCATGCGCGCGTAAACATCCATGCAAGCACACACACACATACACACACACACACACACACACACACACACACACACACACACACACACATACACGCACACACGCACGCGCGCCAAACACACACACTCACACAATGCATGTGGTTAATTACGTCTGGTCTCCAAATTTTTACTATCTAAACTGACAAAGTTTTGTAGCAATCCGAGGCCAGTTTGCCTTCCTGGTTCTGACTACTGGATGTTATGAGAAAATCTACCAGCATTGCAGTGTGTAGAGGAGCTCGCTGTACATCAGATAAAATTTGGCTTCTATACGAAACAGATGAATTGATTGTTATAATGACAATTTGGTGTGTCATAGGAGCTGGGTTGAACTGTTTTATTGTAAAAATACAACATTGGTCGTTATTGCATGAGGTGATCTCTTGCAATAGCTCGCAGCGACCACCCGTCACCAAGTCCTATAAACAGTATATTAAATATGTGTAGTATGTGTGCATGTCTTCAGAAATTTGACGTTGCATTTCAGTGTTCTGATTCACGTTGTTGTTTAAAAAATGTGTTCGATTCGTGTTGTTAATCTACCAATTAATTCTTACTGTTGCTTCACTACATAATTAATGTTGTTTGTTTACTAAATGATTCGTGTTGCTGGTTCACCAACTGATTCATGTTGTAGGTTGACTACATGAGTAATGTTGTTTGTTTACTAAATGATTTGTGTTGCTGGTTCGACAACTAATTTATTTTGTAGGTTGAATGCATGAGTAACGTTGTTTGTTTATTTGACTTGCTGGTTCGTCAATTGATCAATATTGTTGGTTCACTATATGAGTAATGCTATTTTTTATTTGACATGTTTTTGTGTCACATGTTGTTGTTTCACATATTTGTTCACCTTTTTGGTTCACTATTTAATTATTGGTATCAACTCCCTAACTGATTTATGTTCTTGGTTCTATAAGTAATTCTTGAAATGGGTTCTTTGACTGGTTCATGTTGTTAGTTTATTGCTTGATTCATGTTGGTAGTTAACTGCCTGATTCGTGTTGCTTGTTTACAAATTGATTCATATTGTTGCGTCACCGATTGATTCGTGTTGTTGGTTCAACGATTGATTCGTGATGTCGGTTCACCAAGTGTTGCTTATTAAATGTTTAAATGCTTCACCAACTAAGCCATGTTGTTTGTTCTCATTTTAGAATGTCCTTGCTAGATTTATATTACTCTAATTAAATTGTAATTCCGTAACATAAATCAGGGTTATTGTCGGCAGTTGAATGAAGGGCACCTAAATTACTCGATAATTTACACATGACTCCCTTAGTGTCAACTAAGTGTCAACAAAATATACGCCTATACATACATGTATACTCCCAAAACAAATCATACAAATAGTATGACATTGAACAACATAATGCTATGTTTTTTTATGTAGTTTCATGATTTGTTATGCATTTTGGAGGGCCACGCTTTTGAAAAAGTGTAATCTTGGTTTTGTAATTTGCATACATAACAATTTGGAATATGGCAATATGTTTCATATTTGTTTAAATATTTTTGTTTAGCATAAATGAAGAACCCATGCAGACTATGTGTGCAACATTTATCTTTAATTATATTCGGAATGTCATTTAGAATATACACTAATTAATTCGAATGCATCTCTTTATATATTCATAATTAGTTCTTGAAATTACAAAATTGTTTCTGTGCCTTGTATGGTGGCTATGAATTTCAGAATGATAAATAAATGACATCGCCTGAAACTACTCTGGCAACTTGTTGTTTACATACTTATAGAAACATTTCAAATGCTGTATTTTGTAAATGTCTTCTATTTTAAACAAATCTAGTTCTTTGAAAATAGTTTCAGTATGGGCGTTGTACTTACTCTGAGTGATTGCTCTTATAGCTTTTTTATTTATTTTGTAAATCCGATCAAACTGGTAACCCCAACCTAATATAGCATAATTTATGTGCGACAAAATAAGATAATTGTATATAGCTTACGTTATATTTTGCGGTAGTATGTCTTTCAACTTATTCATAATACCGATAGATTTTTATAATTTATTTACTAACGTATTGATGTGTCTCTTCCAGTTTAAATATTTATCAATTGTTCTGCCGAGAAAGTTTACTCTTCTACGCATTCCAATTCTGATCCATCATATGCAAAGTTGGCAGTCGTATCTTTTTCTGCAGTGTACAGAAGACCATCAACTTAGATTTATTTACATTTAACGATAACTTATTCGCCTTTAACCATGTGCTTATCTTGGACAATTCATAATTTATTATTTCGTTAAGATTGTGTTGTTTGTTTGAATCTTGAAGACTATTTAATTTACTATACAGCGTTGTGTCATCTGCATCTATTATTGATTTGAAAACAGTACTCGCAAATACGATGTAATTTATATAAATAATAAATAAGAGTGTCCCTAGGATTGACCCCTGTGGAACTCCGGTATTGATATAACCTATATCAGATTTGATATTGTCATAGTCCACATACTGTGTACTTTTACATAAATAACTATTTAATAATTGCAAAGCTGTTTACATTTAGACCGTAGTATTATAATTTATATAACACGATATCATGATCAAGTCTATCGAAAGCTTTGGATAAGTCAAGGTAAATGTTTATTGGGGATTCTCCTTTATCCAGGCTCTGCAGTGTCAGCTAGTTCAAGAGCAGCAAGTTCATCGGAGTGCTGTTTCCTGAAGCCGTATTGGCTGCTATAATATAGCTGATTAGAATGAAAGTGGTCGTGAAGTTGATTAAAGATAACGCGTTAAAAAAATTGGAGATGGCAGGTAAGATTGATATGGGTCTGTAATTGTTGGGAATGGTATTGTCGTCTTTTTTGTTAAGTGGCATCACTTTTGCTAGTTTCAATTTGTCTGGAATTATGCCAGTCGCCAACATTTGATTAATAATTAAAGTAATTGGTTTGTATATTTCCACCTTTATTGTTTTCAAAAACGTCACTGAAATATCATCAATACTGCAACGTAGTTCAGGCTGCAGCATATCAATTGTTTTAAAGACAGTTTCTTCGTCAACTGATTTAAATTGAAAGGCATGCATACTTGGATTTATTAAATAGTTTTTTGTAGGTATTGTTTACATGTTTTATTTTATTTGCTAATTTCAAACCAATGCTGGTGAAGAAGTCGTTAAATTTGTTTACAATAACATGTTTATGAGTCAACGTATGTCCATCAATATTAACAGATTCGGGTAATTGTTTTCGCTGAATGGTTTTGTAAATAATCTCTTTGATTCTTGTCCATGTTTTCTATACGTTATTTCTATATTTTTCAAACCTGGATTAATAAAATGTTTTCTTCGCAAGGTTAATGCTTTTCTTAAGTATATTGCAAGTAAATGCTGTGTATTCCATCTCTCGTCAGTAAAAGCTGTGGACCCCATATCTTGAGAGTCAATCCTTTGGATTGCATCAGTCGGGATAAAATGCTGTGGACTCCAACTCTCATGTGAAAATGTTGATAGCTCCAACACTCATGCCTAAATGCTGTGTACTCCATATCTGATTAGTAAATGAACTCCATATCTCATCAGAAAATGCCGCGTACTCCATTAGAAATGCTACGTAATCCATCTCTCAAGAGGTGAATTACATAGCATTTACTAATGGAGTAAATGCTAAATTACTCCATCTCTCATGAGTAAATGCTGTGTACTCCATATCTCAAGAGTAAATGCTGTGGACTCCATATGTTGGGAGTCAATATTGTGGAATCCATATCTCGTGAGTAAGTGTGGATTCCATCTCTCATGAGTAAAAGCTGTGGATTCATGTGTAGACTCTTTCTGTCGTGAGTATATGGTGTGGACCCCATGTCTTGTGACTAAATGCTGTGTTTTCCATCTCACTTCTTTAAAATATGTGGACCCATCTCTTGGAAGTGCGCATGCGTCGGGGTGGTACGAGTCCGTTACATCGCTCCATACATTTCACTCAACACAACATGTTCACCAACACAACAAATGACCACAATTCGTACAACAACTCAACATAATCCACTGATCCCACAGAAACAGACAAACCAAACGACAACAAACGCAACTAATCAAAACAACGCCCTTTACCGCAACACATGAACCAAAATTTCAAAGATGGCGGACTACCACTGCCGGCGCCGTCCGGGTGAGTTGTTTTCATTTTATTTCTAAGCATTTCATTAGAAAGCTTACTTTTCTTCAAGTCGCCACTGTTTGCATTTGAATCTAATTTTCAGAAAACCATGCTACAAAATGTATTCCAATTCAGATGTCCCTTTAGGAAATATTCGCCTCACCTAGTCCCGTATTCCACGCGGATTAATCTTGGGCTAACGCAGATAATCAACGTTACTCTCCTAATAGCAACGATCATTGGAACATGTCAACGCGTATCTCGATCAAATCTCAAAATTAAACCAAAATATTATGCCATAACTTTGAATCACCGAATTAAATTCCCACCCAAAATCAAATTCAAATCAGACATTGTTACACATCTGTACCTCAGCAGACTGATATCACTCTCAGACGACATCCACCCAAACCCTGGCCCATATGGGCGCCCAATTCCAAATATTACCACTTCTCCATCTAGAAATGAGCAATCCATTTCTACCAACACCCAGTCTGACATCTCCACGCTTAGCACCCCAACACTCCACACATCACAAAATGAAGGCTTAATTTTTGCCCCAAACCCCCAAAACACTTCAACCCCCGAACGCCACAAGAAAACCCAAGGAAACACACTTAAAGGAATTTTGATAAACACCAACAGCGTTAAGAGCATAGAAAAAGCAACCCAACTAAAGGCAACTATTCAATATAATAATCCAGACATCATATTTCTAGTTGAAACTAAATTAGATGCAAACTGTGCTACATACTCTTTCCTACCACCCAACTATGAGGCCATCAGAAAGGACAGGAATGTCCATGGCGGTGGAGTCCTTATAGCCTTCCGTGACAACATTGTAGCTGAACCCCTCCAAAATTTAAACTCAAATTGTGAAATAATTTTGACAACAATTCACTTTGCACGAAACAAATGCATATACTTTGCATCTTATTATCGACCCCCAAATGACCACCTCCAATCCATTGAAGCTCTCCACGACTCCTTAACTAAACTATATAGATCACAAAAAACTCCCCCTAACGTAGTCATAGCTGGAGATTTTAACCTCCCTGATATCAACTGGACAAATCACCAGACCACTAATAACAGCACTGACAGCAAGCATAGCAAACTACTAGAAATAACTACAGACTTTGGGCTGCAGAACATGGTAAACGACCCCACACGCATCGCTTCTGGCAACATTCTTGACCTCATACTCACCTCAAATCCCTCTATCATCATCAACACCCACACCACTCCTGGTATGAGCGATCACCTTCAATGTCAACTTAAACCCAGTTCGCAACAAGAAACCCCACCACCAAGTTTACAGTTACAAATCAGCAGACTGGGACCAACTCAAAGATGACATAGACAAAATAAATCTTGAGTACTTCGACATCGACCCCAACTCACAGGATATAGACATAAACTGGACCTTTTTCCGCGAACGTCTGACTACCTTGATTAACAATAACATACCTAGACGATACACAAAAGCTAAAACCCACCTCCCCTGGATAACTAATTAGAATGCAGAGAAGACGAAACAAAAGCCACAAAAAGGCAAAGCAAACTGGACTAAACAGTGACTGGGAAAAATTTAAGGAACTCCGAAAGCAAGCTACTAAAGCATTAGCAAAATCCTACAAAGACTATGTTAACAACCACATTGGAGACAGCCTGAAAACTAATCCAAAACGATTCTGGTCATTTATTAAGGCAAATAAACGAGAAAACATTGGCATCCCCACACTTCGAGTAAACGACCAACCAATATTTAATGATCGAGATAAAGCAAATGCCCTAAACAACCAATTTAGCTCTGTATTTACCCAAGAAAAGCACCCCATCCCCCAAATAGCCCCCTCTACTTACCCCAACATCCCCTTTCTCGAAATTGGCATAGGTGGCGTAATAAAGCAGCTGGAAAATCTAAACCAGAACAAAGCTACAGGCCCAGATGAACTCCTAGCCAGAGTCCTTAAAGAAACTGCAAAGCAGGTAGCTCCCATCATCGCCCAAATTTTCCAACAATCATACAACACAGGTAAACTTCCTAATGACTGGCTACAAGCATTAGTAACTCCTATACACAAAAAGAGCTATAAATCTGACCCAGCTAACTACATACCCATATCACTAACCTGCATCCTCTGTAAAGTAATGTAACATATCATCCTAAGCAACATGTGGAAACACCTGCACAAGCATAACATCATTCTCCACTTCCAACACGGGACTGTCTTGTGAATCTCAACTCATTGAGACAGTCCACGACTGGATGACTGCTACGGACAACAAGACCCAAATTGACGCAATCCTGCTTGACTTTGCTAAAGCCTTCGACAAAGTGCCTCACCTACGTCTTCTATCCAAATTGACCTCCTACGGAATCACTGGAAACACTCAAAATTGGATCAAATCTTTTCTATCCAACCGCAAACAGAGAGTCTCAGTTAACGGTGCCCTGTCGGACATCACAGATGTCACATCTGGTGTCCCACAGGGTTCAGTTCTAGGACCTGTCCTCTTCTTACTCTACATAAATGACATAAATGGGAACATCAAATCTTCTATACGCCTTTTTGCAGATGATAGTATTATATATCGTAAAATTTCTTCCCAAACCGACCACGAAATTCTCCAAACTGACCTAAGCCAACTCCAAACATGGTCAGACAAATGGCAAATGGAATTTAATGTATCTAAATGCGCCCACCTTCCAATAACAAACAAAACTAAACCCAGCACACACAAGTACTCGCTTTCTGGCCAGCCATTATCCACCGTATCCAGCCACTCATACCTCGGAGTAAAAGTGGATTCCAAATTAACCTGGACAAATCACGTCACTGACATAACTTCAAAATCTTCGAAATGTTTAGGCATGATTAAACGAACTCTTGGCCCATGTAAACCCGAAGTTAAGCAAACAGCCTACAACATGCTAATCCGGCCAAAACTTGAGTACTCTTCACCCATATGGAATCCCCACACCTTTTCACAAGTTGAAAGCCTTGAAAGAGTGCAACACTCTGCTGCCAGATTTGTTTAAAATGATTACAGACGGAACACAAATCCAGCAGATCTAATTACTGCCCTTGGATGGCCAACCCTCGAACGAAGGCGCATTATCAAACAAGCCACTACCTTCTACAAAATTCTAAACAACATTATTGAGATTACCCCCCCCCCTCCAGGCCTACTAACTCGCTCTCGAACCCGTGGACAATACATAGCCCCCAAGTGTCATATAAATGCAAAGGTCTTTTCATTTTATCCCAGAACCATTCGCATATGGAATATGATTCCATCAAAAATTACTAACATAAAAAACCCAAAATCATTTCAAGAAGCTATTATGGAACTCCCTTTCACCACACCTCCTCACCTAAACTGCCTTTAAAACACAGTGCTCAGCGTAAACTTATCCATGGTGTGGGTATGGAGACTCTCTATGTGTGCATGTGGCAAAGCAGCGACAGTATCCATACACAAAACCAACCTATTAAAAATTATCGTTAAACATCCTATACATAAAATAAATAAAACTATCAGATAAAAACCATTTCAGCAACATTAATGATACTAGTCTTTTAATCAGAATGTACCACCCACAGCGCAAGCGCACAGTCCACTACAAACTCCTGCGTTAGCCCAAGTTTGGGCTGTTTGGAGTAAACCACTTGAGACTTCAGACTTGAGTCAATGTTGTGGACTCCATCTGTCGTGAGTAAATACTATGGACTCCATCTGTCATGGGTAAATGTTGTGAACTCCATCTCTCTTTGGTAAATGCTCTATACTTCATCTCTCATGAGTAAATGCTGTGTACTCCATCTCTCAAAAGTAAATACTGTTGGCTCCAACTATCGTGAATAAATGCTGTGAATTCCATCTCTAATGATTACATTGTTTGCATCATGAGTAAATGTTATCAACTCAATCACTCCTTGGTAAATTGTTTTACTGCATCTCTGATGAGTGTATGCTATGGACACCATATATCTTGAGTAAATGCTGTGTACTCCATGTCTCGTTAGTAAAAGTTGAGGGCTCCATCTCTCACGTGTAAATGCTGTGCACTTCAACTCGCGGAATGAATGCCGTGTACCTCGTCTCTCATGTGTAATTGGTGTGGCTCCATCTCGCATGAGTAAATTATGTGTACTCCAACTTTCGTGAATAAATGCTATGCACCTCATCTCTCATGAGTAAACGTTGTGAACTGCATCTTTTGATATTAAAAGCTGTGGACCCCATCTCTTGAGAGTCAATGCCGTGGTCTCCATCTGTTGTGAGTAAATGCTGTGGATTAAATTTTTCATCAATAAATGCTGTGCGCTCCATCGCTCGATATTAAAAGCTGTGGATCCCATCTCTTGAGAATCAATGTGGTGGACTCCATCTCTCGTGAGTAAATGCTGTGGACTCCATTTCTCACGAGTAAATACTGTGGACTCCACGTCTTATGAATAAGTGCTGTATACTCTATCTCTCATATGTAAATGCCTTGTACTCCGTCTCTCATAAGTATATTTTGTGTACTGCATTTCTGAAGAATAAATGCTGTGGACTCCATCTTTCATTAGTAAATGTCATGTTCTCGATCTGTCATGATTAAATGCTGTGTACTCCTCTCAAGTTTAAATGCTGTGGACTGCATCTCTTGGGAGTCAATGTTGTGGAATCCATATCTCCTGACTAAGTGTGGACTCCATCTCTCAAGTTTCAATTCTGTGGACTCCATCTCTCATAAATAAACGGTGTGGACTAGTGATGAAGAAGAATGGGACACAAAAATCAACCACCAGTATTTGTGCTAGAGTCACCCCGGACTACAGCTAAAAGGACGACAGTGACAATTCCATCTCACCTGCGTAAATGCTTTGGACTATTTCTCTCATAAGTAAATACCGAGTTCTCCATCTTTCATGAGTAAATGCTGCGTAATCCATCAATCAAGAGTATGCTATGGACTCCATCTCTGATGGGTCAATATCATCGTGTTCTCCTTCTCTCATGAGTAAATGCTGTGTTCTTCAACTCTAGTGATTAAATGCTGTGTTCCTCATCTCTCATGAATAAATGGTGTGGATTCCATCTCTTATGAGTAACTGTTGTGAAATCCATCTCTCATTGGTAAATGCTGTTTACTCCATGAGTATATTATGTGGAGGCCTTTTCTCATGAGTAAATGCTTTGTGTTCCATCTCTCGACATTAAAATGTGTGGAGTCCATCTCTTGAGAGTCAATGCGGTGGATTCCATCTGTCGTGGTTAAATGGTGTGGACTTCATTCCTCATAAGTAAATGCTGTGCACTCCACCTCTCATGAGTAAATGCTGTGCACTCCATCTCTCATATGTAAATAACTTGTACTCCATCTCTCTTGAGTAAATACTGCATTTTCCATTTCTAAAGAGTAAATGCTGTGGACTCCATCTCTTGAGTAAATGTCATGTACTCGATTTATGATCAGTACATTGTGTGGACTTGATCTATGATTATTAAACACTGTGTACTCCATCTCTCAAGAGTAAATGCTGTGGAAACCATCTCTTGTGAGTCAATGTTGTGGTATCCACATCTCGTGAGTAAGTGTGGATTCCATCTCTCAAAAGAAAAAGCTGTCAAGGGTCAATGCTGTGGACTCCTCTCTAATGTGTAAATGCCTTGTATGCTATATCTCATGAGTAAATACTGCATTCTCCATTTCTCAAGAGTAAATGCTGTGGACTCCATCTCTTGAGTAAATTCCATGTACTCCATTTCTGATCAGTACATTTTGTGAACTCCATCTTTGATGAATAAATGATATGTACTCCAACTCTCTCAAGAGTAAATGCTGTGGAATCCAAATCTTTTGAGTCAATGTTATGGTATCCACATCTCGTGAATAAGTGTGAACTCCATCTCTCATGAGTAAAAGCTGTAAACGCCACCTCTCAAGAGTCAGTGCTGTGGGCTCCTCTCTCATGAGTAAATAGTGTGTACTCCATCTCTCTTGATTAAATTATGTGTACTCCATCTCTTGTAAGTAAATGTCGTCTACTCCATCTCTCGTGAACAAATGCTGTGAACCCCATATTTTATGATTATATGCTGTGAAATAGTGATGAATTATAATGGGGAAAAAATTACCTACCGGTTTATGTGTGAGCCTCACCCCGGAATACAGATAAAGGTACGACACCAACAATTCCATCCCTGATGTGTAAATGCTTTGGACTCCTTCTGTCGTGAGTACATGCTGTGGTCTCCATTTCTCATGAGAAAATGTTGTGGACTATGTGACTCATGTGAAAACTTTGTAGATTCCTTCTCTCATGGGCAAATATTGTAAACTCCTTTTCTCATTAATTATTTCTATGGACTTATGATGAGGAAGAATGGGAAAAAAATCGACCGGTATCGATTCCATATTTCGTGACGTGTGGACTCCACCTCTCATGAGTAAATACTTTGGACTCCATCTCTGGAGAGTCAATGCAGTGGACTCCATGTGTCATGAGAAAATGCTGTGTAATCCATCTCCAATGACTAAATGCTGTGCACGCCATCTCTCGTGAGTATATGCTGTGGACTATCTCTCACGGGTAAATATTGTTACATCCAACTCTCGTGAATAAATGCTGTGTACCCCATCTCTCATGAGTAAATACTGTGGACTCCATCTTTCATGAGTAAATGCTGTGAACTCCATCTCTCGTTGGTAAATTCTGTGTTCTCCATATATCATGAGCATATGCTGTGGACTCCATCTCTCATTAGTAAATAATGTGTACTCCATATCTCGTCAGTAAAATATGTTGACCCAATCTCTTGAGAGTCAATGCTTTGGACTACATCAGTCTTGAGAAAATGCTGTGTAATCCTCTTCTGATGTGAAATTAGTAAATGCTATGGATGCATTGGGCCCCATCTCTTGAGGGTCAATGCTGTGGGCTCCATCTGTCGTGAGTACATTCTGTGGTCTCCATTTCTCCTGAGTAAATGCACTCCATGTTTTATGAGTAAATGTTGTGGACTCCATGTCTCATCAGCAAATGCTGTGTACGCCATATCTCGTGAGTAACTGCTGTGTACTCTCATCAGTAAATAATGTCTCTCGTCTGTAAAATCTGTGGACCTCATCTCTTGAGAGTCAATACTGTGGAGTCTATGAATCGAGAGAAAATGCTGTGGACTCCACATCTCATGTGAAAATGTTGGGATCTCCATCTTTTATGAGTAAATGCTGCATATTCCATCTCTCAAGATTATATGTTGACGACAATTATCAGCAAATGCTGTATACTCCATGTCTCAAGAGTAACTGCTCTGGTCTCTATCTCTTGGGAATCATTGCTGTGGACTCCATATCTCGTGAGTAACTCCTATGGACTCCACATTTTTTAATAAATGTTGTGGACTAATGATGCAAAAGAAGCGGGAAAAAATCGACGACCGGTATCATTGCCAGCCATACCATGGACTGTAGGTAAAACGAGAAGAACAACAATTGCGTATCTCATGTGTAAATGCTATGGACTCCATTTATTTTGAACAAATGATGTGGGTTCCATCTCTTTTGAGTAAATAATGTGGAATCCATCTGTCTTGAGTAAATGCCGTGTAGTCCATATCTCATGAGAAAGTGTTGTGTACTCCATCTGTCATGGGTAAAAACTCTCGGAATAAATGTTGTGTACCTCATCTGTCATTGGTAAATGCTATTTACTCCATCTCTCTTGAGTATATGATGTGGCTCAATCTCTCATGAGTAAATAATGTGTACTCGATATCTTGTCCGTAAAAGCTGTGGACGTCATCTGTTGAGAGTCAATGCTGTGGAATCAGTCGTGAGTAAAGAAAATGCTGTGAACTCTACATCTGACGTGAAAAGGTTGGGAACTCCATCTCTTATGAGTAAATGTTGTGAACTCCTTCTCTTCTTAGTTAATTATGTGGACTATTGATGAATAAGAAGGGGAAATAAAAATCGATGACCGATGTCTTTGACGGCGTCACCCCGGACTACAGGGAAAAGGAGGAGAGCAACAATAGCATCTTCATGTGTAAATGCTGCGGACGCATGTGAAAATGTTGTTAACTCCAACTCTCATGGGTAAATTATGTGTTATAAATATCTGATGAGTAAATTATGTGCACTCCATCTCTCATAAGGAAATGCCGCGTGCGTGCTCCATCTCTCATTAGTAAATGCTACGTAATCCATCTCTGAAGAGTAAATGCTATAGACTATATGTTTCATGACTAAATGTCATGTACCCATCTCTCGTGAGTGTAAACTGTGGAGTCCATCACTCAAGAGTAAATACTGTGTACAGGGAAAAGGAGGAGACCAACAATTGTAATTGCTGTGGTCTTCATAAGTTGTGAATTTTGGGCAATGCACCGCCATCAGAGCGTATCCTTAAACTACAGAAACGTGGTGCCAGAATCATCACAGACTCTAAATACAAACCAGAAAGTGCCCCACTTGTGAAGCAGCTACATCAGCATGTTTGAAATGTTTCATCGAGTCTCAATTGTCTCTAATCGAAGCACTCAATCTCGTACAAAAGGAAGAACTCATATATTCAAAACTTCAATTACAGTCACCGGTCTTAGCCCAAAATATTTTTGGTTGAAATTGTAGCAATGACTCTAAACACCATGAAAATGTTAGCTGGATTTTAGCAAACATCGCCTATTTTAAATCACCCACTTTTTACGTTCTACTAAACTGATCTGATTGTTATATTCTTTGAATATTTACTAAATTTTTAACTTAACTGCTTCACAACATTGTTTATTCTTAGGCTCTACATTACTTATATGCATTTTGTATAGTATTTGATATCATTTTTAAATCACAACCCTTAAGAAGATAAAATGTGTATTTTATAAGGTTCATCGTGAATAAAAAATAGTTATTATTGTTATGAAACCACAAGTATTATAACTAAATTTCTATCGGTAGGATTTGCGACTCGGTTGCTTGACCCATGTTTGCTGAGCTGTACCTTGTTTTGCTGTCTACCTGTTGTTACTACTTTTTTGTCTACGATATTATGTATGGCATAACATTAAGATGCATGTGAAGTGGTGCATCGTGTGGTGTTTGACATCGATCGTCTCTTTGGGCAGGTTTTTTCCGTTCGCCGACTTGGTGACCCGTCGTTAAAATTCCAACATGGCGCCCCCCTCGCGCTCTACTACAGCCGTAAGTTCCTGTTTGGTCTACGCGACTCAGACTCTACAGGTTCGTCAGCAATTGATATTTCCTGTATTCAATATATATATATATATATATATATATATATATATATATATATATATATATATATATATATATATATATTTATATATATATATTTATATATATATATTATAATATTATATATTATATAATATTATTAATTATTGAGTTAAATAGCATGTATTTATTTAGAAACAATATTTTATGATTAATTATTCTGTAATATTTATATGGTGGATGCATATGCTTTCGATGTTCCTTAATAATACTGCACTAATCACTACTCTCGATCTTTCCCTCATTTACCCATAGCCGCATACGCACCCACATCAACAAAGTTAGTAAAATCTGGAATGTTATGTTTCCCGCTTCCATTGAATATCACTACACTGGATATGTGCGCGCGCGCGCGTGTGTGTGTGTGCTTGCGTACGTGCGTGCGTTTCAAGCCTGGGCACAAGGTCAAAGTTGATAAGTTAGTTACAAACGAAAAGCCGATTTCAACAAAAAAACAGACAAAACAGGACTGCAATTTACGTTGCTGTTTCACAAATTCTGCACCCGTCAATTATTGCTAGTGCTTGTTATTTGGTATTTACCTTTATATACGATTCACGAGTATTGTAATGTTATTTGTTCTCTTAATACAAGATTAGTAGATATTTTGTTTAACTGACTGAGCAAATAACTGTCGATATGTCACGCGAACAGTTTGGTTGCATCCTCTACCGTTCTTGAGTTCAGAGGTCCAGTCATGGGGGTAAGACAAAATGACATATAGAATTAATGAAAAAAATTGATTTTGTTTGGATGATGGTGGCAGCACTGTGGATTTGGTTAAATAATAGAATGTGTCAACGTATCAAACTCAATTATTGCACGATGTGTATATATATATATATATATATATATATATATATATATATATATATATATATATATGTGTGTGTGTGTGTGTGTGTGTGTGTGTGTGTATGTGTGTGTGTGTGTGTGTGTGTGTGTGTGTGTGTGTGTGTGTGTGTGTGTGTGTGTGTGTGTGTGTGTGTGTGTGTGTGTGTGTGTGTGTGTGTGTGTGTGTGTGTCTGTATATATATATATATATATATATATATATATATATATATATATATATATATATATATATATATATATATATATATATATATATGTGCCCGCAATAAAAGTGTAAGTTCTTCAGATGGCTGACCAATGATGCGTAGTTGAGAAATTTTCTGCAAGACGTTATAATCATTGAGACGGTTAGTTAGTTAGTTAGTTAGACCGCAGCTCGTTTGATGTAGGAATAAGGGAAAGGCGGATAGATGTGTTGTTGAATGCGCAGGTGGAGGCGAGGAGGTGGTGGTCACATAAAGTTTGTAAATATCAACTCACGTCGATGACTTTCAAAATCGGAATGGCAGTGCCTCGCCACCCCAGCGATGAACAGGTGCGTTCGGTGGACGATACCAATCGCGTTGCAGCAGGGATGGTAAGGTTGCATTAATAGTACATTAATATTCCAACCATCCACCACAGAAACATAAACCACAGTTCGTTTGATGTAGGAATAAGGGAGGCGGATACATAATAAAGGTTGGTAAAGGGCATATTTTAATGCCAGCTGTATGCATCACAAGTACACCAGTAAACGTATTCATTGTACATTCAAGTCGACTATAACCAGTTATTGATGTACCCAATAAAACAAAAATATATGCACACAAACATCACAGATAAACCACACAACACGTCAAATAAGTAATTACCATACTACATCAAAGTTGAAGGCTACCTGCCCATACATAACATATAAGACATCACAAATAATCCATGCTACGACATGTATTGCAACATTATGAAATCAGAAGTGGACGAGAGGAGGTGGTGGTATAATAAAGTATGTAAATATCAACTCACTTCGATGACTTTCAAAACCGGAATGGCAGCGCTTGGCCATCCAGCGGTCAACAGGTGCGTGTGGTGGACGATACCACTCGCGTGACAGCAGGAATGAACAGTACATTAATATTCCAACCATCCACCACAGAAACATAAACCACTGTTTTACTGTGCTACCAATTACATTGATGTTTCCTGTAGTGTCGAATGCGTAGTGAGACGCTGGTCTAGTTTCAAGTGTTGCCGCACCTCGTTTGACGTAGGAATAAGGAAAAGGCTGATACATAAGTAAAGGTTGGTAAAAGGCATATTTTAACGTCAGGTTGTAGGCATCACAAGTACACAAGTAAACATAATCATTGTACATACAAGTCGATTATAACCAGTTATTGATTTACCCAATAAAACAAAGGTATATGCACTCAACCAATCCAAATGGTAATCATCATTTATATATCAAAGGTGAGGGGCTACCTGTTACAGGCATTACTCCATAAAGAGAAGTGCCACCCCACCCAAGGCCTGATATATTGTTGGATATTTTGTCAACACTTGAATACCTTTGGTACACAATAAAATGCAAATAGTGAGTGTAATAATAATGTTTCGATCAATTCTAACAAAATGTCCATCCAAGACAACGGTGCAGATGTCAAATGGACAAGGATATCATTGGCTTATCAAGAGTCCAAACATTGTTCGTCTATATATAACACGACCTCAGTAGGCAATATGCACTAATGTTACCTCGTGTCCTCTAGTTCTCGTATCTTTATTAGGTGAGAACAAATATATATGTCAATATTTGTATACCCATTCAATATCATAAAAAACTGTTGATCCCCTCTCATCCTCCTACGTTGGTTAAACCACATTCATTTAGACGTTCTTAAAATATGTAATGATAACATTCTATGAAATGCATTTCTAGTAATATAATCGGTAATTTTTCTCAAAGAAACCGAAGCAATTATGTCACCATGTTTGAAAAGGGAAGATCATACGTAATATCAAGGCTATGATAACGGAAGGTTAGCAACCATGTTCGTGGAGACAATACATATATAATGAACATAATATATGATGGGGCCTATATGCATACTGACACCCCACTACTAAACGACATTATGGGCAGGTTCGTGATTCCCCTATCTCCGTACCTGTCGGCCGACATTCGTAGGTTTCATTGATCGGAAAATACGTTAATCCCGTAGGTATATGTTTAATGGGCACTTCCTCCTCGATTAATTTATAACCCAATGCATCGACACGTTTGACTTTAATTATTAGATCGGGTAAATAGCAAAAGTGTGAATAGCCTCATGTAAATGTATATAGAGCCGGACCACCCTTGCACTTTTCTTGTTGAATTTTGACCGGAAAAATTACCGAATAATTAATAATGGCGTAGTGGATAATGTATAGGTTTTATTTTGTCGCTAAACGATTCTGAAACGAGAAGAGCGAAACCTTTGAATTGAAGAAGGATATTTAGGTCGCCTGTTGGTGCAGTTCAACGTGAGGCACTTGGATGCAATGATATGTTGTGACTTGATCGTTAAGGACTTGCTGATTTGTTTTTCGCAAACACCTAGCATATCGGTGTCTTTCGCTTGAACATTGAACTGAATCTGAATTGAATTAAATTGAATCGATGTTTATTCAACATTTCAACATCGTACCAATACATTACAATAATTATGCATGCGACAAAATATACCATGACATGTTGAACGGGAAACGCAAGACGTATATATAGCATTTCCTATTTCACAAATGTTATGTTCAATTCAATTCAATTCGAATCACAATACATATATAAGGTAATTATTCATATACAATATATTTCCATATTGTAGACTATTTCCTGAGGACTTCGTAACATATTTGATAAGTAAACACGTTTTGTATTATTTCAAGTTCAACATAGTACACACATGTTCCATATCCTTATTTAATTGACTCGACACATTAGAGCCTATCTCTCTTATACAAATTGATATCAGTGTTGTTCCACAGTATTTGTTTAATTAGTAATATTTGAAAATACACCTCTCCTGTGTTGTCATTTTAACTCCGATAGAAGCATGATAAAACAGTTGTGTTATATATCTTCCATCATATAAAGTCCCTTGGGAAATGTGGATGGTGCGTGTTGAGCACCTGAATTGATGGGAGTAATATTAATGCTTTATGTACTACTGCATTAGAGCTTTCAGATGATCAACACAGTTACGCATCAGGCCGAACTCACCAATACAATTGTGTTGGTGTTTCTACCTGAAAATCGATGTAAATGTAAATGTTTATTGATTTCTATAGCACCATATTTATACAATAATATTATATGGTGCTGTACAGTACAATAAATAGCATAGTAGAAAATTAAAATAAAATAAGCTTTCAACATAATACAAATATTGATATAAAATGGTAAAAACTATACAACGAGTAAAATTAATAATTTCTGTAGAAACGTCCGACATATTTTATATAAGTATCTAACAGGTGTAAAAGTATTTAAATTAATACAATTAATAAGTTAGTTGTATGCAGTTCTAAAATAGAGGGTCTTCAGTTTGCTCTTAAAAATACTGACATTGCTGCAGCTGCGAACATCTTTGGGAAGGGAGTTCCACAGTTTCGGTGTAGCAACATTAAAAACACGATCTCCCAGTGTTTTCCTTTTTGTCCTTGGTACATCAAGTTTAAGATCATCCTGGGATCTTAGACCGTAATGGATGCTTCTAGGAGTCAGCATTTCCAACATATATTCTGGTCCATTGCCGTGTAATGCATTAAATGTCATTAGGCATATCTTATTAACTCTGTCTGGAAAATGCTCTTTGAGAATCTCCTGCCGGTCCCAAGCCCGGATAAAAGAGGAGGGTTGGGCGTGGGGCCAGCGACCCCACCCCGTAAAAACAGCCTAGCTACGGAAACTGAAACAAGAGAGAAAACTGCACCGGGCGGTAGGAGAGAAGCAGTACAGGCAAGTGGACTTATGAAGGATGGGGACCAAACCCGCAAGGAAGTCTTCACCCCGATGGCGGATCTCCTTACACCCAAAACTTTTATCAACATCGGATGCTGGAATGTGAGAACACTATATCAGACAGGAAGACTGGCACAGGTTCTCCAGGAAATGCACCAATACAAAATCAGCCTTTTAGGTATCATGGAGGCTAGATGGACTGGAGCTGGAAAACGACAACTGGCCATAGGAGACACCATACTGTGGTCAGGCATAGAGGACAACCAGCATAGACAGGGAGTAGCCCTGATCATCCAGAATGAGAAAGGTAACACTCTTCTTGAATGAAAACCAATAACTGAACGATTTCTTTATGCTAGATTTAAATCCAGATTTATCAAACTCTCAGTGGTAACCTGTTACGCACCTACAGAGGAAGCAGAAAAAGAAGAAAAAGATAACTTCTATGACAGTCTTCAGTCAATTTTGGAAGACATCCCCAAACACGACGTACTAGTGGTTCTTGGAGATTTCAATGCACGAGTTGGGAGCGACAACACTAACAGGGAAAGGATAATGGGCAAACACGGAACAGGTACAATGACTGATAACGGCAGCAGATTGTGTGACATATGTGGGGAGAATGACCTCGTGATTGGAGGGACACTCTTCCAACATAAGACAATACATAATCTGACATGGAGATCCCCAGACGGCAGAACTGAGAGTCAAATAGATCACATCCTTGTTAATGAAAATGGAGACGCTCTCTACAAGACGTCAAAACAAGGAGACTAGCTGATGCTGGCAGCGACCACAACCTGTTGATAGGAAAACTTGCACTGAAACTGAGAAAGGCAAAGACAGGAGAGAAGAAGAAAGAGCGTTTTGATACCACCAAGCTACAAAACCCAGAAACCAAGCAACAGTTCACAATTGCTCTGAAGAACAGTTTTGATATTCTGCAGGAGGAAACAGAGATGACTATACACAGTTTCAACATGGCCATGGAGCTAGCAGGGAAAGCAGTGCTAGGCTACAGAAGAGCAAAGAAAGAGCAGTGGATTTCCACATCAACTTGGGACAAAATAGACCAAAGGAAAGGAATAAAGAAAAAGCTGCTCACCACAAAGTCCCCAAGACTCAAAGAAAGACTTTCAAGAGAATACTCACAACAAGACAAAGAAGTAAAACGGAGTACCAGAGTAGACAAACGAACTTACATTGAAAACCTCGCAGAAGACGCAGAAGCAGCAGCAAGAAGAAAGGATATGAAGTCACTCTACCAAATAACCAAGAAGCTGAAAGGAGATACAAGTCCAAACCAGAATCTCCCACTGAAAGATGCAGATGGAAAGATAATCACAGTCGAGAAAGAGAAGATAGAGAGATGGAAGGAGCATTTCCAACAGGTTCTCAATCGTGCAGATCCACCCAGACTTGCAGATATCCCGGAGGCAGCAGATGACCTTGAAATCAACCTCGACCAAATCACTGAAGCAGAAGTCAGAGAAGCCATTAAAGCCCAGAAGAATGGAAAAGCGCCAGGAAGCGACAGCGTCTGCGCAGAAATGCTGAAAGCAGATGAACAAGAAACACCCAGAATCCTCTGCCAGATCTTCCAGAGAATATGGGATGAAGAAAACACACCAGATGATTGGAAGACAGGCACAATTATCAAGCTACCAAAGAAGGACGACTTGGGGAACTGTAACAACTGGCGGGGCATAACCTTGTTATCAATGACATGCAAGATTTTCAGCCGCATAATCCTGAAGAGAATATCAGCAGCTACAGATACAATCCTCCGCCAGGAACAAGCCGGTTTCAGAAGAGGAAAGGCATGCATCGACCACATTTTCACGCTACGGCAGATTTTGGAACAAAGCACGGAATGGAACAGTACGATCTACATTGCCTTCATTGACTTTGAAAAGGCCTTTGACAGCCTTCACAGAGAATCCCTGTGGAGAATATTACGTCACTACGGGATCCCACAGAAGACGGTAAATGTGATCAAGATACTTTACACAGACGTCCAGTGTCAAGTCGCCTGTAACATTCACATATCAGACAGCTTTAGCGTAAAATCTGGAGTAAAACAGGGATGCATTCTCTCACCATTTCTTTTCACCCTTGCCATCGACTGGCTGATGATAGAAACCACCAAAAATGGAAACAGAGGCATCAGATGGACACTTACCTCGATCTTGGAAGACCTGGACTATGCAGATGACATTGGACTGCTGTCTAACAGGCACAAGGACATGCAAGAAAAGATGGACAAACTCACAAGAACAGCACCACAGATTGGGTTAAAGCTCAACACAGCAAAAACCAAAGTGATGAGGATCAACAACAAGACAGATAACCCCATCACCATAAACAACATAAACAACAGTGAGGCTTTGGAAGACGTTCAGGACTTTGCATACCTGGGAAGCAAAATCACAACAGATGGAGACTCTGCAAAAGATGCCACGGCTAGGATCAGAAAGGCAAGTCAGACCTTCGCTATGCTGAAGCCCATCTGGAAATCCAAGCAACTGAGATTGGAAACAAAACTGAGACTGTACAATAGTAATGTTCTCAGTGTACTTCTCTACGGCTCATAGTGCTGGAAACTGACAGCCAAGCTAGCACACAAGCTTGAGACCTTCCAAAACAAGTGTCTACGGAAGATCCTATGAGTATTTTGGCCCAACACCATCACTAATGAAGAGCTGCACCGCAAAACAGATGCAACAGCCTTGGCCACACAGATAAAGAAGAGATGATGGAGATGGCTTGGACACGTGTGCGAATGTCACCTGGCGCACTGCCCAAGACAGCCTTACGCTGGACAGCAGATGGAAAAAGGAGACGTGGTCGCCCAAAAGAAACATGGAGACGTACAGTGGTGAAGGAGATGAAAGAATGCGGCCTGACATGGAATAACATCACCAAATGGGCTGCAGACCGACAGCAGTGGCGCTCTCTTGTCGATGCCTTATGTGCCACCGGGCACGAAGAGGAATAAGTAAGTAAGTATATCTTATTATTTAATAAGAAATTCCACCGGCAACCAGTGAAGTGACTTTAGTACTGGAGTGATAGCTTCATATTTGCCGATTCTGCACAGCATTCTGGCTGCGGTGTTTGAACCATTTGTAATTTCCGTATAAGGTATTTTGGTAAGCCGATCAAAAGTGCATTGCAGTAATCAATATGGCTGTCGACAAGAGCATGTATCAGTTTCTCTGTACTCTGTTGATCTAGATTTTTTTTATTTTCCGATGTTATATAGTTGCGCATAGGCTGCCCGACATTTGAACTTGACATGTTCTTCCATAGACATATATTTATCAAAATAAGTGCCCAAATGTCGTACACAATTCAGTGCATGTACCTCATAGCCTCCGATGTTAATGGTTAATAGTTGCAACAACTAGCAATGGCAATTGCTAGTTGTTGCGGAGTGCCGAATAAAATGTACTCAGTTTTGGGGTTGTTCATTTTGAGTTTCATGCTATAGATGTATCTAATGCATCGTTCCATGAATTCACAGTTACAGTATAAAGAACCAGGGTGGAAACCACAGTAAACCTGATGATCAACTTGATGAGGTATGTCATTTTAATGAATTTCACAAAAGATTTTACTTGTTCTGCGAAATATGCTACTAATGGCAAACATGACTAAGGTCACACCCCTACCCTGCAGAGATTCACTAAGCGGCAGATGGCGCAAGCCAGGGATGTAACCCTCTGCAGTTACGTCCGGTACCAAATTAGTTTCAAAACCCTAAAGAATAATGATAATAATAAATAAATGCTGGAAACGAATCATAGTACTGTTACTTGAATTTATCACGTACTTCGTCATGTTATACTAGAAAACAGTGTGCCGAACATCAATAAATCCATAACATGAGAACCTGCTCCGAAAATGTGAATTCGAAGTTTTCGTACTGTTGTGTAAAAACAAAACTGTTAAATTAAAACCGTATAACAATAACCCTTTCCCAAGGAGCACTTCTGATGAATGTTTTAAAGATAATATATTCAACAGATAGTGTGTCACTCATATTTTGGTTATCAACTAAGTTTCGCTTATATATCAAACCTTAATTACACACGCCAGAACACACACACGAACACACACGCACACGCACGCACACGCACACACACATACGATACATTAATTAGTTCGAGTCCTTGTCCATGAACCGAGTTTTAGAAGTACGATTTAAATGCGAATCGAGCCGATACGCCCGTATTAAAAAAAGCATAATAAATACATTTAAACTTTATGGCATGAACAAGGCTTATCGTTACCGGAAGGTTAAAACGTTTCGCATGTACCTACTGCGAGATATGCTATTGATGGGGTAAGGTGTGGCAAGACGTCTCTTTGCGAGAAATTGCTAACCCTTCCCATCTAGCAATAAGGCTTGAAACTAAGAATTTCGAGATAGCTTGATGGAGCCGCATATAATCCTGTCCGTCTGGTTACAACATGGCTGCAGAGAGATTAGGCTCATGGCTGAGAGAGATTAGGGTCAAGCCATGAACATAAGAATACAGTTGTAATACATATATCAATAAAATGTTGATTTATCCATGACCTGCACTAAGACCTGAATCATTTCTGGCATATTGGCCAAAGGTCAGTTAATATAAATAATAATAATAATATATCATTCTACGTGAACAAATTCAAGACAATGTTTACGAAATCATAAATGAATACCTCAACCAATTAGCAATACATAACGCTACAAATACCAATTCACACAACATATCATCACCAATAATTAGCACTAACTAACACTAACCAAACCCTACACTAACTTGCATTAACTAACATTAACACAAATTGCCTCAACAAAACACTTACAAAGTTTGCCTTCTAGTATATGATATATGATATAAAATATAAGCAGCAGTTCTCATCACGACTGTATTTTAAATTAAAATTATCACTATTGTTAATGTCTGCACTATATGATATAATTGAAATAACTGTCGTTCATTTTTACACAAATGCATGGTGTACTCAATTCTAGTTAAAAAGATCTAAGTACAGGTCTGTTTTTCTTCCATATATAACAATTCGGAATAACACATTCTGCATCATATGTGTTAATTATGTACTTGTTTCCATAATTTATAAAACCTTGGTATGAGTGGCTGTTTATTTTTTGGAGATAGATCTCTTGACATAATTTAGGAATTTCGTGTATGATGCAAAGGCGACAATACATGGAATTAGAATATTTCACATGAATGTCATAATTATTGTAATTTGGAGCTCGAGGTTTTCAAAGATATATATATAAGTTACAGTTAATCTGTGTAATCAGTCATTTCGCGTAATGACTCATTGGGTAAAATGACTGGAATTAAGGCACTGTTATTATACAGTTTGACTGGTGACAATTTAAGTCATACTGATTAATAACAATTTGGGTACTTCTGTCCTTATATATTGTAATAACGTTAATTGTGCATTAATATCAGCTTTCATAATTCTTCAGACATTCACATTAATTAAATAAATAAACAAAATGAATAAATATTTGCTATATATCCAACATGTTGCTAATAATTTATCCCTCTCTGGGCACAGTCCCTCTCTGGCTACAAGACCCTCCCCTTGACAGTTTGATTGACAGCTATCTCACTGATGTTCTCTGAATTTAAGAATAAATAATGGATGATCCATCGAATCTCCAACTGAGAATGCTAATTGCCTAACAATGGTGACTGTCTCAACTGGCTATTGTACCTATAGAAAGAATACAATCAGTAGGTCTGAATCGCTTGCCACTTGGCATACCTATCACAATGGCACAGGATAACTACGAAATACAATTTAAGGAAGAACTCTACAAAAGGTCTCAAATATGTCAAAAACATATAATTCCCAAAGTTGAATATTGCAATACTACAAAACAACTCAAACTTGCGGCAACTGATGAATCTTCAAAGACACGCCATGGATACTACAATAGCCAGCAAGTACCAATTTGTATTTGTAGTTTCTTATGTTGAACATTGTTTCTTGATTTTAAGTGTGAGAAATTTACCAGACATTTCACAATTTCAGAGGTAGATAGTAGCCCATTTAATCAATGCAAATATTCCAACCTATAATAAATGAGGTATAGATGGAACTATAGTTGAATACTCTTCCAAATGCGCCATAGCTAACATGAATTATGCAGTAATGACATCATACCAGAATTATGTCATATAAATTATTCCACAGCCCCAGTCCAGACAGGTGAAAACCTAGGGTATTTCTGCCACAACATTTTTAAAGAAAATTAATATCAGATACATGCAACTTTGTTGGCTTGCATAATATGATGGGGTTTCATTTTTGGTTTTGGTAATAGTGAAATGTCACACCTTCATTCATTGGTCTGCACATTGAAGTCAGAGGTAATTCCCTTAAAATATCTTCTCATTCAGAAGCCCCAAGTTAATATCCACCATTGGATACCAATACAAGCCTTAATCCTTTCTATGTTAATTTGTCTTTTGTTTATGTAAGACAGGAATTCCACAATGAAATGGTATTTCTTCAGTTAGCCATTAATTGCACGAGTGAGCACAAATGAAAGCCGTCAATTCTGTCTCACAAAAAGTTGAAGTCCTTTCATGATTTGTCACATTAAGCTATACAAACAAATTAATTTAAAAGGGAAATTAAACCAATTGGTAAGTAATAAAAACCCTTTGATAAACATAATGATTATGAGTATATTACAATTACAATATATTACAATATATATTTTCTTCTCACCATATTGGCTTAGGTAGTTTATAATTAAAATTGGCTAACAGTACAAATTTGCCAAGATGTTTCGCTGGTATAACATTTTTCAATGCGGTGACATCGAGAAGTTTATAAAGAAATGAAGAACAGAACAAGAAGAGCCAATATATTATGTTTGCATTGAGGACGCCTATGACGTCATCCTGATCGACATGCAATAATCCCCCAGTCACATTTCAAGTGGATCATTGTTTATTAGGGCCATCTCACAAAGTTCTGTATCCTAGGCCTCTAACCTCGAAGAGAGCAGCAGAAGTGGCTATCCAGCTGTTGGATATATGTCTATTGTTCGGAGCCCCTGCAATACCCAGTTCCCATCCCTATGGTGGATAGTAGATCCACGTAACATCCTGGGAGTCATCGATGACCGTGGCGACAACAACTTATACACCACTGCTGTGAAGACTGGGATCATGATAAATATTCACGCAACCAATTTGAGTTATGCCCACAACGCCTTCTATCCCAGCCAGACCTGTTGGATATATGTCTATTGTTCGGAGCCCCTGCAATAACCAGTTCCCATCTCTATGGACAAGGTTTTGTCAGGTGTGACTGTTGCAGTCTTCTTTAAAAATGTACTAGCAACAGGTGCAAGTGCTACAAAGCAAAACGAATGTGTAACAGCCGGTGTTACAACAGTCTGAGCTGCCCGAATAAGTGAAAACGAACCATGTAACATGCTAATAACTAATCATTAAGTTGTTAATAAAGTAAATTATCATCTTAAGACCAGACTTGATGTGTCGTCTTTTATAAATATCATCTGGGTAATGTGTATGATTTCTCTCAGTGGCAAGTTTACCTACTAATATGCTTCACATGTCTTTCATGATAACTAGCGAGTATCGTAATTATTTAGTACTATTTGTTGAATGCAATATTAGTTTTCGCAAATACTGTGATGTAAAAATATTATGAATTTAACATTCTTGCCTTAAAAACAACTACCCCTGGGTATATGCTCTCATCAATATCCTTACATATACTATTGAGAATATGGCATGTTGTTTAATTTGTTTGACATATATTGTGGAAATATAACGCATTGATATAATTTCTAATGATACAGTAGACTACTGCAAGTTGTAGAATAAGACAGTGTTGTTGTGTTTTAAGTATGCATGTAACATTTTCAACAGTTAATTTAAGATACACAATAGAAGACAAATTGTAATTGATACTTCACAGTGTTTGCTCTGGGTATAATGACACAAAGAGCACCTAGGGAGACTGGGGCATCGCACCTCGTAATAAAAACAATAATTTGATGATAAGTGGTTTCCATCATGTGGAGAAACTTCATTACCTGATGCTCTACACGAGCCAAAGTGAACCCGAACAATAATTTTAAATAATAATTCCATTACAATATAAAAACATATTTTTAGTATAACAAATAGATTGCTGCTAGGTGGCAATTTCTGAAAATATCTGGCTAGGTAGATGAAAAACAGCAAGTTTACCCACATCACTTGTCATTAACCAAGGAAAGCATTGTTTCAGTCATTACGCGAAATGACTGCACCTCTTTTTTAGTCATGTCGCGTTATGACTGAAATGTTCAGTCATTTCGAGAAATGCCTGAGTGAAACAGTAATTTCCCGTAATGCCTAAACATGTCAGTCATTAGGTGAAATGACTGATTAGGCAGATTGGATGTAACATATAGATGTAAGTATCATACATGTCGTCGTGTGAATCAATCTGACACTTCATTAACTTAGCATCAATTTCTTCATTGTGTGTTGAGATGTGTTTTTGTAACCGTTATACCCGCATACGTCGTTATTATATACGTTGTTATATGGCGCGGTATCCAGTCATTGGGGCTGTTCAAAGCGTTTTGCAGTCCACACACTGGCATACCTGTTCATTGCAACGCCATTTCGACTTATCGGGGAAGCATTCAGCCACGTTGTAATTACTGCGCGAAGAATATTCCATCAAATATCGACCTATTTATGTAGCCAGTGCTCATTTGTACAGCTGAGTGAGCTGAGGCAACTGTGGGACGAACGAACTTGCCAAAGCTTCGAAATGGCAGCAAGTGGAATCGAACCAGACGAATGTTCAGGGTGAAAGTAAGTTAATTGCTTATTGTTATACTGGACTGACGTTCTCATAGTGTTTCAACATCAACGCTGGACTTCTCGAGCTCTTATTATGATTTCACCGTATGATTAACATAGGAATCACAGAACGAGTGAGCCGAATGTTTTCTAGGAGGACATATGGAATGCCGTTCATATAACCTCCCAGGTAACGCACGGCAGTAAGTACATATTGGCAAACAATAGGACCGAGTCAGACAAAGTCATATGGAAGAAGGAGGGTCATTAAAAAGGTTCACCTCAACAAATGAAATAGGTAATCCACACTAAATTAAGGGACCCTCTTAAAATTTGATCATCATTTGGTCAAATTAAGGATTCATATAAAACAAGTTAGGGGAACTAACATATCACATGCAATGTGATATTATATAATAAACTAAAGTTTAATCGTAAAAATATTAAAATAAGGAATCAACAGAAAAAAGATAGTTTCAGTCAAATAAAATGTTAATCTAAACGATAAAAGGGCACCTAAAATATTTTTAGTATAGCTAAAATTAAGGGATTGTTCTGCCATCCTCTTCTGCATTTTGACAGTCTGTCTTCACCCATTCTTTGCAAATGTCCTTCCCATCTCATTCTGCTATTTTCATCTTTATGTGTTTTTTCATGCTAATTTCATCTCTCAATTCATTAATTTTCCTTCTAACTTCTTGGGTTACTTTGCATATTCTTCGGACCCAGTTGTTTTCTGCTATCTGCGTCTACTCCTCATGTCTCTCTGTCAGTGCCAGTGTTCCCAACCCGTATATACAGGCTGGTACCACGCAGGTTTCCAACACTTTTCCTTTTAGTTGCTTCTTCAGTTTTCTCTCCCACATAATGCCTTCCACTCTCCTCCACGCTGCTGCTCCTGCTTGCACTCTTCTCTGTATTTCCTTAATACTTACTCCATTCTCACACACTGTACCGCCCAAGTATACAAAACTGTTCACTTGTTTAATGGTATTTCCGTCAACAACTACACGTAGGTCCACCTCTTGTTCGCCTATTCGCATTATTTCTGTCTTCTACAGATTCATTCGGAGGCCATGTTTTCTAAAGGTGTTACTCCATTCTTGCAATGTTTTCTGTAAATCCTCTTTGTTATCAGCCATCACTGCTAGGTCATCTTCATATAGCATCTTCTTAAGTTCTTCCTGTTCGGATACCTTTTCACTGATTAGGTTCATAACCATAATGAAAAGGGACTCAAGGCTCTTCCCTGTCTAAATCCTACTCTGACTCCAAATTGTTCCGATGTTTCTCTTTCAGCTGTAACCACTGCTGTTGTCTCCTTGAACATTTCCTCAAATATTCTAACCTCTGCCTCTCCAACCTCCATCCATTTCATGACTGCAAATGCAAATTCTCTCGGCACCGGTGTCGAATGCCTTTTTCCAGATCGATCGACAATATATATATATATATATATATATATATATATATATATATATATATATATATATATATATATATATATATATATATATATATATATATATATATATATATATATATATATATATATATATATATATATATATATATATATATATATATATATATATATATATATATATATATATATATATATATATATATATATATATATATATATATATATATATATATATATATATATATATAAGTAGGTTTCCCCACAAATACATGGACTGAAAATTATTATAAATATATATATATATATATATATATATAAATTATATATATATATATATATATATATATATATATATATATATATATATATATATATATATATATGTATTCATTTGAATAAGAATTTTTGGGAAACCCTACCTTTTTATAAGTAAGGTTCAGCAAAAATTCATATTCAAGGCTCATACACACGACCTGATCTAAAACGTCTACAATGTTTATTGAAAGAGTAATGGTCCTTAATGGTTATATAATTTCCTTCACAACGGAAACGACACTACAATTCCAGGATTTGGTGTGCGCAACAAACGGTGGCTCCACAACGCAAATCGAGGATAATCGTTAAAGTTAACGATCTGCTATTCGCGATATAATACCGTCCCACTGCGTCAATTGATGAACTACAGACATTTTAGAAATAGTATAAATAAAGACATGACATAACATAAATTGAAATAATAATTCATTCAATGACAGTGAAAATTATACGATTAAAACAATAATGGGTAACTATTGCATTGGCATTAGCTTTGAAAACGAACGCTACTCAAAACTGGAAAATTGGAATTGCCTTAGTTCCCCAGTACATTATTACAAAGGAGGCGTATTAATGCTAGGTACATTTTCCCAAAAATTTCCCCCAAACAAAAATAATCTGGAAAATTCAGGGATTTCCACAGAAATGTTAATATTGTTGTTAGTGATTCCGAAATATATGCCAATAGAGCTAACTTTTAATTATATGCGTTACACAGGTGGTTCGAATAATACAAACTGCTTAAAAAACGTCATCGTGTAAATGTTTTGCAAAAAAGTAGCAAAAGTGTGTGTATGTTTGTGCGCGTAATTTTGCTCCTTTTTGAACACCATATATTTCGGGAATCGCTAACAACAATATTAACATTTATGGTGTTACCCAGAATTTTCCTGATCATTTTTATGTTGAGGACATTGTTGGGAAAATGTACGTAGCAGTGCTTCATACAGGTACATCATATCACGAAATAGCATGGATTTCTTATAGAACGCGATGCTTCAGTTGGATATTTTGGATACGCATTGTTTTAAATTAGAATCGTTGGTTAATAAATTGTGGGCGGTCACAAAACCGATTTGGGGAAGTTTTAATGCAACCGTACGTCACACAATTACATAAACGTCGTGAGAAGAGTTATGTTGTATACAGTAATGATAAATATTAATATGTCAGCAATAACATATGTCAAACTAAATATTTGTCAGTAATAATGCGTGGCTTACAGTGTTTTTCGCGGGAAAACATATTCTCCAACTTGGTTATGACAGACGGTTTCATTCGTCTTACGATTGCAGCATTATCAATATACATCGACTGGAGCCGTTTGGTAGCCATATTATTTTCTGAATAATGGTTTAAATTGTATAATGGATATATTAAATATGTAGCTTGTCGCTGCAAAGGGCACTGTAATCGTTTTGGGATTTCTCCGTATGCCTTCGTGTTGCCTGCATATAATTACAAATCGTATGTATGCCTCGTCGCCGTGATACTTATCTGAATTAATTATGTTGCGACTATCACCAAAGTGGGCGTGTTTATGCATCATAAGAAAAAAACCCTGTTGCATTTAGTCGTAGTCACTTCATAGTCGTTCACGAAAGTGGAAATGTGAGTTTTCCAGCTTGAGCATGCATTCCTCTTCGAGGAAAGTGCGCACGTTTTATTCAATTGCTGGCGTGTCGATCGATAACAACATCTTAGGAAAAACGCATATTAACGGCCTGTGAAATATGCCTTCCCCTCTTGTCTTCTGCTGGGCCGCACACAATCGCCGGGAAATAGAGAAAAATTTAATTGTTAAATCAAACCTTCAATTTTGAATTATAATGGTAAAACAAGTATGACCCGCCAGGACCACCGTGACTGATAATTTGGATGCCTAAAATGTAGCTAGTGCCGGTCCCTTGGAATCCCTCCTCCGTTGTATTTTATTCAGAAATACAGACGCTGTCAATAAAGGCACAATAATTGCCTAAATACCAATATTTTATATTGTATCTTGAAGTATATTTATATTTCCACAACACCGACAATTACTTTAAAATTCAAATAATTGGTAATTCCAAATAATACCCCGTCCTACCGGCCTGCCTCGATTATGTATAATACTTTTTTCCGCGGTTATCGGAAAGCTTCAATGTGACGTAACTGGTAATATGGAAGCGCAGCGAGACTGTGACTTTCCATTCATTCACCTGTGTTTAGAGCGATAGAGGGTGTTTCGAAGCGAGCGTCAGAATGTTTTTGTGCGGCAATCGGTTGTAATGCAAACAGTAGGAAGACTAGAGTAACATTTATGAGCCCTCCGCGGCCAACTTTGCTAAATACATGGACGAGAAAATTATTATATATATATATATATATATATATATATATATATATATATATATATATATATATATATATATATATATATATATATATATATATATATATATATATATATATATATATATATATTGTATACGGTTGCAGTCTGCAGAGGAGCTCGCTGTACAACATGAGATAAAATGTTGGCTATATACAAAACAGGCGAATTGATGGCTATAATGACAATTTGGTGTGTCGTAGGAGCTGCGTTGAGCTGTTTTATTTTAAGAATACAACATTGGTCAATATTGCATGAGGTGTTCTATTGCAATAGCTCGCAGCAACCGCGGTTGACCAAGTTCTACAAACAACATATTAATTATGTATAATATTTGTGCAACTAAAATTCACTGATATTTACTACATATAATCAGTACGTGTGTGGGCTGTTGATTCAGACTAAATGCCTAAACTATTTTTTTGCATAATTCGTGGGCTAACACATGAGACGGCCTTGTTATATTTATGATCTTTGATTACATAATAATAAAATATAATTATGACATGTCTATGTTGCGGAGTTACGCAACCGAACACTGGCAGCGCGCAGGTGGGCAAGAGAAGAATCGCCACGCCATTTATGTTCTAGTGTTATGGTCTAGTAAGACGTCCGCGCTTACTGCCGTTGTACTCAGACGTCCGCGCTTAATCCCGCTGTAATCAGGCGGTCGCGCTTAATGCTGTTACAATGTAGTAATGTAATAAACGACCTGTTATGTAATCATCGACCGGTAATGTAATAAATCGACCGGTAATGTAATTATCGACCTTATCATGGCTAGCCATGCTGGCATCCGCTCGATATTTACTAAAATATATTTAAAATAACAACCTCAGAACGATTCAGCGGTTTGTTTTCTGGGAGGACATATGGACTGTCGTTTATACATCCTCCTAGATAACATACGGCAATAATAATAATTGATGTGGGCAAATGATGTGTTCGAATCAGGCAGGATAGCAGGTAAGACGTAAAGGAAGGGGCCCTTTAGAAAAATAAAAGTTCTTCTCAAATGTTAGGTATCATTTAAACAAAATAACTTGCTGATCGTTTCAAACAAATGAATGTGTCACATCGTAAAAGTAAGAGGTCTTGAGAAGGGAACATTTCTAAAAATGTAAGGGTCATTACAAAAATCAACTAGCTGATCATCTCAATAAACTTAGAGATCATGTCATAGAAAAAAGGGTCATGTCAAAATACAAATATTACAAATCACCAAAATGCAATCTCAAGATTTGTTGGTAAAACAACCTACGAGTGTACTAAGGTATCATATCATAAAGAAAAATGTAAGGGGTGATTTATAAAAAAGTTAGTAAACTGATCGTCAAGATAACTTAATGGATCATCTCAAAACATCAATGGGTCATGTAACAAAATAAATTAGTCTTCTAGAAAAGTAAAGGATCATTTTATAAAGTGTAAGGGATCATATAAAAACTGATGTCGCTGATTATTTTTTTTAATATGGGATCATCTCATACAAAATAATGGGGCTTCTCGAAAAAGCGATGGGATCACAAAACATGCAAGCGGACATTATTAATAAATTAGCTGGTCGTCTCATCTTTAAACATTAAAAGGTCACCTCATACAATAAAAGGGTATTCTAAAAAAGATAAAGGATCATTTAAAAAACGTAGATATTCATTAAAAATAAAACTAGCTGATCGTCTCAATAAATTAAAATATCATCTAAAATAGTAAAGGTCATCGAATAAAATAAAGGGGACTTCTAAAACAATGAATTAATATTTAAAAAAAATAGAAGTGTAGATTAAAAAGAACTGGCTGATCGTTTCAACGCATTCAGGGATCATCTCAAAACATTAAGGGATCTTCCCATAAAATAAAAGGGACTACTCAAAAAGGTTAAGGTGTCCTTTCACACTAAATGTAAATGTTCATTAAAAGGAACTAACTGATCGTCTGAAGCAATTAAAAGATCATCTTTAAGGGTCATCTCATTAAAAAGGGTCTACTCAAATTGGTTATGTATGTATCTGTTCAAAAATATACGTTTTGATTAAAAAGAACAACACAATAAGGGATCATCTCAAGACATTAAGTGGCCATCTCATAAAATAAAAGGGTTTCTCAAAATAAGTTCAGGGGTAATTTCAAAAATGTAAATATTTATTAAAAAGAATATGCGCCATTTTGTCGGAAGTGTAGAAAACTAGTTGTAGAAATAAGCAGGGACTCACTACGTAGAATTATCGATAGCAATAGCGCAGTCAATTAAATATGGTTGAGCACTGTGTTTTCAACAAACTTTTAATAATAAACCATTGGCGTGTTATTGTTGATTGTAGTTGCAAACTACTAGTTTGTACTCTTTCTTTCAAGTACATAGCCCCAAAAAAATTGCTTTTTGTTTCCATTCAAGGGATAATCAAGCAGCCTATAAAGTTAAGGGGTACATTTAACATTTATAACATTAACAGGTAATACCCAACATTTAAGGGTACCTTTAAATTAAAAATGGTTCACTTCAAAACGTAAAATAAGAGGCTGATTTTAATATGACTTTCTTATTATATTTTCAGATGACTCCTTGATGTTTTAATAGCCCACTTAACTTTTTCAGATGATGAGTTAGTTACTGTGTTAAATGAGCCTTACTTTTTTCAAAATGATTCTGTAATTTATTTTTAAAATCCGTTTAATTTATTTCAGATAACCCCTTATATTTTCGATGTGATCCCATGCTTTATGTCAACTTAAATGTGTGTTTTGCTATGAATACTTACATATTTAGATTTTCCTTTATTATATGAAGTGACCGCTTGGAAAGACTACATTATTTTATGAAATAATCCCTTAAATTTTGGGACGATCAGCTCTTTCGTTTGTAATGACTGTAATTACACTTTTTAATATGATCGCTTAAATGTTTGAGAAAACAGCCTTAATTATTGAGATTATCCCTTAATTTGTTGAGATGATGAATTTAGTTAGTTAACTTGCTTTTACATATTTTGTGACGATTCCTTAACTTTTTTTGAGATGACCCCTTAATTTATATAACTCGTTTCGAGACGACCACTTGATTTTAAGACACGACCACATACCGGTTTGAGATGGTCAACTAGTTCATTATTAAATGATCCCTTAATGACTCGTTTTAAAATTATTCTAAAAAATTGTGTTTATAAAATCCCTTAATTTTAATCATATTTTACAATTATTTAGGTGCCCTTTAATCGCTTAAATGAACATTTTAATTTTTGTGATAACCCCTTGTTTCAGCTGAGCCGTTATTTTAGTATTTTTTGCGATTAAACTTAAGTTTGTAATATAATATCACATTGCATTTTGAGGTTTCTCTTTAGTTGTTTGATATGACTCTTAATTGGATCAAATGATGATAAGGTATTTTTGTGTTAAGCATTTTTAATGATCCCGTAAATAATTATTCGAGATGATCCCTTAATTGAGTGTATCTCTTTCATTTGTTGAGGTGACCCTTTATAATGAACCCCCTTCTTCCTTACAGCTCTATCTAACTCAGTTATATGAACGGCATTCCATGTGTTCTCCCAGAAAACACGCGGCTCACTCGTTCTGAAATTCCAATGTTAATCATACGTTTGTGAACGTCGAGTGGGTGTCAGCATGGCTAGCCGTTATAAAGGTGAACATGAGGATGATGATGATGATGACGATGAGGAGGAGGAGCAGGATGATGAGGCTGAGGTGTCATTGTCTTCGTCCTCATAACTGTAATAATGAACACCTTCATTGTCATCATCTTCGTCATCATCATCATCATCATCACTAAGACTGCTTAATTGTCTTCATCTTCTACCTCATCATCATCATAACCATTTATCACCCTCATCATCACCGTCGTTATCATCATTATTATTATCATTATCATCATAATCATTATCATCATCGCCATCGTCATAATCACCATCATCATTATCATCGTCACTAAGATGACCCCTTAATTGTTATCATCGTCATAATCGTTTATCACCCTCATCATCACCTTCTACATCATCATGATTATCACCATAATTTTGATTACATAACCGATCGATTATTATATAACCGGTCGATTTGTTACATTACCGGTCGAGTATTACGTTACCGGTTCATCTATTACATTACCGGTCGATGTGTGCGTGCGTGCGTGCGTGCGTTCGAGCGTGCGTGCGTGCATGCGTGCGTGCGTGCGGGCGTGCGTGCTTGTGTGCGTGCGTGTGTGCGTGCTTGTTTGTGTGTGTGTGTGCGTGCGTGCGTGCGTGCGTGTGTGTGTGTGTGTGTGTGTGTGTGTGTGTGTGTGTGTGTGTGTGTGTGTGTTTGTGTGGCATTTTGCGGCACAGTTTTTCTTGGACTAAACTGCGATTAATAACATTGTTGTGTCAAAAAGAGATATGCAAGTCCATGTTGAAAACCAGCCTTATAAAGGTCAAATATCAATGTAATCTAAGTTTGATAGCTAATCAATCCTCGATGGCATGTATAAAGTGCTAACGTCAATTATAACTATTTCCTTCTCAGCTTTTGTAGGACAATATAAATACAGTAGTAACGTTAATATTCTGATTACTTGTACCTTCATCGTTTTGTAAAACAGCTTTGTAAACAGTTGTATCAACGTCGTGTTTCTACGTTGTATCGACGCCTTGTTTCAACGTCGTAGCAATATTGAAAACTAGTTGGATTTAAAAAGTTGTATCAACGTCATGTTTCCACGTTGTATCGACGTCTGGTTTCAAAGTCGTAGCAATGTTGAAAACTAGTTGGATTTCAAAGGGTCCAACGTCAGGTTTAAAATATTGTTGCAACAACGTAGTAAATTGGTCGGATGTCAACGTTGTATCAATGTCAGATCGCTAGTGTTTCCGAATAGTCAACTTCAATAATTTACAGGCCTTTACTATTACATTAGATTATGATGTATGTTGGCGTGCATGTGTGTATTGAGCCTGAATACGCCCACTGAGGCAGCTTTGCCACCATATCCTTCCACGATACCTTCATCTACTTTGACACACACCATGTTTGCCTTAATGATTTCTTCTTTTGTTTGTGTGCTTCGACGGGTACACTGGATGGTGAGTCACCAGGTGTTACGGTTCTACCTGCCACATTAGATTCCAACCGACTTCAACTCTTTGATGTATGTGTACTCCGTGTAGTCTTTCTTTGGCACTTGGTACCAACTGCGCCTCATTATGGTGAATGAGTTTTTGAAATATATTCATACATTGAACTTAATTATTGATAAGAAAAAATAGTATAATTGTGTGTGTGTGTGTGTGTGTGTGTGTGTGTTTGTGTGTGTGTGTGTGTGTGTGTGTGTGTGTGTGTGTGTGTGTGTGTGTGTGTGTGTGTGTGTGTGTGTGTGTGTGTGTGTGTGTGTGTGTGTGTGTGTGTGTGTGTGTGTGTGTGTGTGTGTGTGTGTGTGTGTGTGTGTGTGTGTGTGTGTGTGTGTGTGTGTATATTTGGGGAACCCTACTTTTTTATTAGTAGGGTTCCCCAACAATTCCTAATCAAGGCGCGTACACACGACCTGATCTAAACCGTCTACAATGTTTATTGAAAGAGTAATGATCCTTAATGGTTATATAATTTCCGTCACAACGGAAACGACACTTTGATTCCAGGATATGGTGGCGCGACAATTTGCGTGTAGTTTTTGCTCCTTTTTGCACAACATTTACATGCTGACGTCTTTAAAACAGTTTTCGTTATTCTAACCATCTACGTAACGCATACAATTAAATGTTAGCTCAATTGGCATAAATTTCGGGAATCGCAAAAAAATTTACATTTCTGGTGTAATCCCAGAATTTTCTTGATTATTTTTATCTTGGGGAAGTTTTTGTGAAGCTGTATATACCAGTGCTTCATACAGGCAATTCGTATCACGAAATAGCATAGATTTTTCATAGAACGCGATGCTTCAGTTGGATACTTTGGATACGCATTGTTTTAAATTAAAATCGTTGGGTAATAAATTGCAGGAGGTCCCAAAACCGATTTCGGAAAGTTTTAATGCAACCGTACGTCACACAATTACATATACGTCGTGAGAAGAGTTTTGTTCTATACATTAATGATAACTATTATTACGTCATCAATAACATATGTCAAGCTAAATATTTGTCAGTAATAATGAATGGCTTACAGAGTTTGTCGCGGGAAAACATGTTCTCCGACTTGGTTATGACAAACGGTTTCAGTCGTCTTACGATTGCAGCATTATCAATATACATCGACAGGAGCCGTTTGATAGCCATATTATTTTTCTGGATAATGGTTTAAATTGTATAATGGATATACTAAATATATCGCGTGTAGCTGCGAAGGGCAATGCCAAAGTTTTGCGGTTTCTAAGTATGCCTTCGTGTTGCCTGCATATAATTACAATTCATATGTATGCCTCGTCGCCGTGGTACCTATCTGAATTAATTATGTTGCGCCTATCACCAATGAGGGCGTGTCTATGAATAAGTCAAAACGCTGTTGCATTTAGTCGTAGTCACTTCATAGTCGTTCATGAAGGTAGAGATGTGTGTTTTTCAGTCGATGTCAGCATTGCAGGTATGTAATAACTGCAGCCATATTTTCTTTAATTATTTTGAGTTTCGTCACACAGTATGCTTACAGTTATCAACTTTAACACATAATTATATAATTTAATAATTTGCATTGTACGGTAGGCAATTAAACTGCCTTCTTTGTTTTCAAGAAACAAATATTTACTTACCTAGTCATGTTTACATTTACGTTGATCTAACCAACTGGTGAAGATGGGTTTCAAACTGACGTAATGCTTTAGCATACATTGCTCTTCAAGGAAAGTGCATACATTTGAACAGCTTGTGAAATATGCCTTCCCCTCTTATATTCGGCTGGGCCGCAAACAATTGTCCGGAAATAGATATGTTGAATTGTTAAATCAAACAAGCAATTTTTAATTCTAATGGTAAAACAAGTAAGCCCTGCCAGGACCACCCTGACTGATAAATTGGATGCCTAAAATGTAGCTTGTGCCGGTCCCTTGCAATCCCTCCTTTGTTGTATTTTACTCTGGGTTTACCAAATACAGATTCCGTCAATAAAGGCACTATAATTGCCTAAATACCCATATTATATTAAAACTTGCAGTATATTTCTATTTCCACAACACCGACAATTACTTTAGAATTCAATTAATTGGTAATTCCAAATAATACCCCGTCCTACCGGCCTACCTCGATTATGTATAATATTTTTAATTCCCGCGGTTATCGGCAAGCTTCAATGTGACGTCATTGGTAACACGGAAGCGCAGCGAGACTGTGACTTTCAATTCATTCACCTGTGTTTACAGCGATAGCGGGTGTTTCGAAGCGAGCGTCAGAATGTTAAATCAACCAACAATTTTGAATTATAATGGTAAAACAGGTATGGCCCGTCAGGTCCACCCTGACTGATAACTTGGATGCCTATTTATTCTGGGTTTATCAAATACAGATTCCGTCAATAAAGGCACTATAATTGCCTAAATACCCATATTATATTATAACTTGCAGTATATTTCTATTTCCGCAACACCGACAATTTCTTTAGAATTCAATTTATTGATTATTCCAAATAATAGCCGGCCTGCCTTGATTAGATATAGTATTTTTTTCTTGCGGTTATCGGCAAGCTTGTGACGTCATTGGTAACACGAAATGTGGTTCGAAGCGAGCGTCAGAATGTTTTTGTGTGGCAATCGGTTGTAATGCAAACAGTACGAAGACTAGAGTAACATGAAGTTCGTTTAAGTGCCCTCCGCGGCCAATTTTGCTAAATAAATGGCCGCGAAAATTAAACCTTCAAACTTCAAACCGACGAATCACAAACTTGTTTCGATCGCGACCAGGAGAAAATGGCAGCCCTGGGTTATCCTCTTGCTAAAATATCTTTGAAAGAGCATGATGTGCCAACATTATTCCAGGTAGTGGAATCTATATTGATGTCATCAATCCGTAGAACCCGAAGTCCGAATGCAGTCAGCGGCACGGGCAACGACAAGTGCGTCGCACCGATCGAAGGCAAGCGGGCCTCGCAAGCGGACGGCACTGCATTTTAGTTTTTTATTCCGCAAAATTGATATCGTCACCACTCGCCATAGAAACGCGAGAGAAAATATGCTGAAACATTCCATGAAAATCACTAAATTAATGTAGGTTCAAGTCATCAGTTGCGTCACAAAACCACGTGATTGCTATTCATTAATTTCGAATTTACGCGCTCTTTACTAATGAATCTCATCAAATATATAATTTGTCTATAAATAAATGTTAATGTTAATGTTTTTCTGCTGGTATATTGTACATACAATAATAAACTTTGTGTACACACCGAAAAAGGATTTTTGCTAGTGTCTTATTATTTTTCACTTACAATCAAACTGGTCTATGCATTACAGGATGAAGAACAAACAAGCACATCCCGTGTCACCGTCGCGTGTGAGATCACCACTGTCATGTCATTCAAAATGACGTCCCGTGGAAGCACAGGTGCTAAGTGACGGTTTTTTTACTATAAAAAGCCATGGTTACGCTTGGAAATGAAAGTGTCTTGGACGGTACGTGGAACATCTCTGGAGTGCTTGCATCTAACAATGAATCAACGACTAATATAACCAACGACAACTACGAAAACAGCACCGGGACAAGGAACTACCAAACACTTGCCTATGCTTTGATCGCTACGCTCGGCATGTTTGGAAACGCCATAGTTATCTTTGTCATATTACACAGTGCATCGATGCGCAGTAAATTTACAAACATCTTGATCTTAAACCAGAGCAGCATTGACTTCGCGACGTCCGTTTTAATACCTATAACGAAAATTGTGAAAGTTTCTAACGAAAACTTGTCCGGAGTGGGCGGTGATATCTTGTGCAAATTCTGGATGAATGAACTGCCGCTGTGGAGCTTAATGATATCGTCGTCTTACAGTCTGATAGCTATTACCATTGAACGGTATATGGGGATTGTGCATCCAATATTCCATCACACTTCTTTCTCAAAGACAAATGTTATATTCTTAGCTATCGTCTCCTGGTGGCCAGGGCCGATATTGATGTTATGTTCCAAAATTCCAACTACCTATGTAATGAATGGCAGTTGTACAAGGTTTAACATATCTGACCAATCGTTGAGGAGGGCAAGCGGTGTGGCATTTTTCGTAATGCAATATCTACTCCCAATTACTGTGTTTATTATATGCTACAGCAGAATGTTTATACGTCTACGAACTCATGTTCATCCGGAAGCACCACATCTCTGCCGCGAGGAAACGGTTAAGAAGGCGCGCGCCAGACGCAACGTTCTAAAATCTCTTTTGCTCGTCATTATTGGGTATATCCTGTGTAACACTTGGAACCAGATCACTTATATTGCTTTCAAATTTGGCGCCTCTCTGGACTTCTCGAGCATCTATTATAATTTCACCGTTATAGCGATGCTTGCTAACTGTTGCATCAATCCTTTCCTCTATGCGTTGCAATATAGTCCGTACCAGAACGAACTGCGCAAAGTATTCTGTAATCGAGGCACCTCTGTTGTGAGTGATACGTCGTAGCTACTGACAATCAGTGATACGTAATTTTCAGTAAAATCCACGCACGCTAGCTCGCGCGAACACCCATGCACACACACACACACACACACACACACACACACACACACACACACACACACACACACACACACACACACACACAATGCGTGTGGTTAATTACGTCTGGTCTCCCATTATTTACTATCTGAACTGGCAGAGGTTTGAAGAAATCCGAGGCCAGTTTGCCTTCCTGGTGCTGACTACTGGATGTTATGGGACGACGTACCAGCATTTGCTACATGACATGTTAAATTACTTAAGAATACACCATTGGTCGATATTGCACGAGGTGATCTATTGCTCGCAGCGACCGCGGATGACCAAGTGCTATGGACAAGTTCTATAAACAGCATATTAACTACGTATAATATGTGTGCATGTCGTCAGAAATTTGACGTTGCAGTTCAGTGTTCTGATTCACGTTGTTGTTTCACAAATGTGTTCGATTCGTATTGTTAATTTACCAATTAATTCATACTGTTGGTTCACTACATGATTAATATTGTTTGTTTACTAAATGATTCGTGTTGCTGGGTCACCAAGTGATTCATGTTGTTGGTTGACTACACGGGTAATGTTGTTTGTTTACTAAATGATTTGTGTTGCTGGTTCAACAATTGATCCATTTGTTGGTTCACTATATGAGTAATGCTGTTTGTTTACTAAATTATTCGTGTTGCTTGTTCACCGACTAAACCATGTTATTGGTTGACTACATGAAAAATGTTGTGTGTTTACTAAATGATTCGTGTTGCTGGTTCACCAACTGATTCATGGTGTATTGTCACATGTTGTTATTCCACATGTTGTTGTGTCACATGTTGTTTCACATATTGGTTCACGTTTTTGGTTCACTACTTAATTCTTGGTATAAATTCCCTAACTGATTTATGTTCCTGGTTCTACAAGTAATTCTTGAAATGGCTTCATTGACTGTTTCATATGTTAGTTTATTGCTTGATTCATGTTGGTAGTTCACTGCCTGATTCATGTTGCTTGTTCAGTAATTGATTCATGTTTTTGCTTCACCGATTGGTTCATGTTGTTGGTTCAAAAATGTATTCGTGATGTCGGTTCACCAAGTGTTGCTTATTAAATGTATGGATGTTCCACCAACTAGGCCCTATTGTTTTTTCTCATTTTACAATTTCCTTGCTAAATTTATAACACTCTAGTTAATGGTTATTCCGTAACCTAGATCAGGGCTAACGTCCTGCGGTAAGTTGCATGACGGGCACCCAACTAACTCGGTATTTTACACACGACTCCCTACGTGCCAACCACTGGGCCATATGCTTGGGTTCCGTTGCATGATTGCCTCTCCCCAGCTATCACCCAAAAGGGTTTCACCAGCGGGACTAATCGATAAACAAATCTCCCCATTTTAAGGGCAAATCTTCCCATAATTCAATTCTTCATTAATTAAGATGATGTGTATATATTGCATTACCTTTACAACCTGCAACAGCAATTGGGACAGGTTGGGTGGGATTACAATTAGTCAATTTATTAAAGATGTGGCCCTTGTGAACTTATTTCATGTATGCAGTACCACAATTAAAACAACTATGTTTAATTCATACTGTAGTACAATGTAATCCTCAAGTTTGGTGTAATTAAAAAACATTACGATTGCATATAACAGCTTTACAATTGTACACAACCAGGTAATAGTAATTGTATTTCATCAAAAGAAGCCCCTGCTTCTCAGAAAGCCACCAACAAAATGCTTAAGGAAATGTTTCTGGTCAAGATGAGAAAGCTAATTAATTATTAACCCAAACAGAATTGGTCAGCTTTCAGGATTGTTTTTTATACATAATATTATTTGGTGTGCCAATATGGTATTTTTCTTGAGAATGGCCCATACTGCGCTAAGTGACATCCAAGTGTGCGCTCTCCAATTTAACGTAGTGTCACGTTATATGTGATGGCAAGAACATAACTCGAGAAAACGTAATTAAGTTGCTCGTGTATCAATGTAGCAATGTAAAAATAAAAGTGAGAAATCTGACGACGGTAATATTATTTAGAAGGCGGATGCCTAAGCTTTCGATTTTGCTTGATGATACGACACAAATTCCTCCACCTCCCCATATATATATATATATATATATATATATATATATATATATATATATATATATATATATATATATATATATATATATATATATATATATATATATATATATGTATATATATATATATATATATATATATATATATATATATATATATATATATATATATCGATCTTTCGGTCATTATCTCTCTCTCTCTCTCTCGATCTTTCGCTCATTTTTACGCATGCAAGCATCAATGAGTTTGCAAAATGTGGAATGTAATGTTGTTTTTTTCAGTTTCCATTGATTAAATCACCGAATTTACGAATCTACATAATAACTAAAGGTGTCCACTAATTGGTAAGATCCTAAGTGCTTTTCTCTCTTGGAGCGTTAGTATTCACTGGTGGCTGCACGTAAAAGAGAAAACACGCCCTGTTGCTCACGAACACTCTTTATTGAACGAGTTGTTTCAACAAGAAGAATGATGACGTGTTTGGCAGTGAAACTCTTAGCTGTGCTGTGATCGTCAGAAAGCAAGCTTTTGCAAATTGCTAATGTCCATATTGATGTACTGGCCACAGTACATCAATCAGAAAGCTACCAACATGGACAGTCGACAGTCACCGTTGGTGATGCGCGAAACGAATGACGACTCAGAGAATATTAGCAACGGCTTCGGTGTCACATGTGTCTCAATCATGTTTCATTGCGCAAACAATAACATGGCAGTTATGAAGTGACGGCTGCAACACAGATTTGTTGTGTTTAGTGAGCAGTTTTGGCTAAACCTTTCTTTACTGTCAAAGCACATCGCGTGGATTTTTATATTGCGCCTTTTTAATTATGGTGGTGTGTATGTATGTATATGTGTGTGTGTGTGTGTGTGTGTGTGTGTGTGTGTGTGTGTGTGTGTGTGTGTGTGTGTGTGTATATATATATATATATATATATATATATATATATATATATATATATATATATATATATGTGTGTGTGTGTGTGTATATATATATGTGTGTCTGTGTGTGTGTGTGTGTGTGAGTGTGTGTGTGTGTGTGTGTGTGTGTGTGTGTGTGTGTGTGTGTGTGTGTGTGTGTGTGTGTGTGTGTGTGTGTGTGTGTGTGTGTGTGTGTGTGTGTGTGTGTGTGTGTGTGTGTGTGTGTGTGTGTGTGTGTGTGTGTGTGTGTGTGTGTGTGTGTGTGCGTGTGTGTGTGTGTGTGTGATTAACCTCACAGCCTGCAGCAGCAGTTGTGATATACTGAAGCCCCTTGTGAATATTGTTCATTTATGCAGATCTACAATTAAATATTGTGTATACATCAAATTGTTTTGGTGTGCCAATTTGGCACTGTTCGTGAGAATACTTCGTACTGAGTTAGGCGACACCTAAGTATACATTGGTTGCCCCGGGTTGCACCAGGAGTTGTCCTACTTAGAGTGGGAACTCAAATAGGCGTCTGTCATGCAACATCTCCTAATGACTAGGTGGTAATTATCTAAATTTGGCTGGAACTGGACTTAGGCGGGTGTCATGCAACAGGAAACTGAATCAGAATGCAACAACTAGTTCTCAACATTTATTATATTTACAAATGAGCCCCCTCTGTCCAATTTAACGTAGTGTCACGTGCTATGTGGTGGCAAGAACATACCTCGAGGGAAGGTAATTAAGTTGCTCGTATGGTAAATGGCAATATAGAAGGAAAACCGATAAATTTAAGCAAGGTAATCAAGCGATAACTGTGGCGGTTTATTAATCAGTGAGTTGAAACGCATGTATTTATTTAGATTCAATATCTTATGATTAATTAGGCGGTCATATCTATATGGCGGATGCGTATGCTTTCGTTGTTCCTTAACGATATGACACTAATTTAGCATACGTTGAAGGAAAAAAAAAATCAGCTTGTGACATATCGACTATATTTTTCTTGGATCTCCCTTGTTTCCTATGACTTCCTCAATATCTTGCTTTCTCTCGATCTTTCCCTCATCTACTCGCACTCGCACTCGTACCCACATCAACAAGGTTAGTAAAATCTGGAATGTAATGTTTTTCCTCTTACATTGATTATCTCTACACTGTAGGTGTGTGTATGTGCGCGTGCGTGTGGGTGTGTGTACGTGTGTGTGTGTGTGTGTGTGTGTGTGTGTGTGTGTGTGTGTGTGTGTGTGTGTGTGTGTGTGTGTGTGTGTGTGTGTGTGTGTGTGTGTGTGTGTGTGTGTGTGTGTGTGTGTGTGTGTGTGTGTGTGTGTGTGTGTGTGTGTGTGTGTGTGTGTGTGTGTGTGTGCGTGCGTGCGTTTCAAGCCTGGACACAAGATCAAAGATCATAAATTAATTACAAACAAAAAGCCGATTTCAAGCAAAACAGACAAAACAGGACTGCCGTCTACGTTGCTGTTTCACACATTCTGAACCGGTCAATTATTGCCGGTGCTTGTTGTTTGGTATTTAGCTTTATATACGATACACGAGTATTGTAATGTTATTGGTTCTCTCAATAAAAGATTAATACATATTTTATTTAACTGAATAAGCAATCAAATAACTGTCGAGACATCATGGGGATCATTTGGTTACACTCTCTACCGTTCAGTCCAGAGTCCAGAATTCGAGCCATGGGGGTAAGACGAAATGACATGTACAATTTAAAAAAAAATATTTTTTCCGTTATGGTGGCAGCACTGTCGATTTGGTTATAAAATATAAAGTATCAAACGTTATTGTTGGCACGATGTGTATATGTGCCTGCAATATGAAGCCGATTAATGCATAGGCTATGTTATTCACATTAGATAGTTAACATCTGTTAAAAGCGTGTTATGTTTTACATGACTAACAGGTCACTGGCAAGCAACTCCTTTGTATCGCTAACAGGCCGTTTCGTCCATGGCTAACAATATTCGCTTTCTGTCAGATCAGTTTGTCCGCCCAATAAAGTAGGGTGGAGCAAGAAGCCCCCGATAAGGGAATCGTATGCGGGAAAAAGCTGTTCGGAAAATTTGTCTACCTTAGATGTATTCCGTGTGTTGTAGATGTTGACGTACTTAGTCCCTGAAACAAAGTTTTTGCCATTTTAGCGAAGGTTCCAATGGTGGAGTAAGAAGCCCACCCACGAGGCAAGAAACCCCACTACGTTTTAGTTATCATGTCTTTACTTGATTATAGTTTCATATATTGCTCACAACCTATACATATACATATACCACTACTATAATCGTACTAGGCTAATGTATGCTTCTTTTGTCTCCGTTTCTCGTGGCACACAGTCCCACTTTAATAAGGACAATTTGTATAATTATGAACATCAAATTGTAATGTGAATAACTTAACATGTGTTGTGTTTCTGCTGAAACCATGTTGTAACAAGATGGACATGATGATATGCGGCTCCATCTGGATTGGAAAGTGAAACCCATCAGATTCTGATACTATGTCAGCATTGTCTATTGGTCCGATATTCTCCGTTTTCTGCTTACTCCTCCTATAAGCATTACAAGTCTTGATACAATTGCCTGGCAATGTTTGTACAACGTTTATTTTGAACCTTAATATTACAGTTGTACTTGTCCTCAAAATATATTTCCATTCCTGTATGACACTCCATTGCTAACATGCAAATATTCAAATAATACGTGTTTGTTCCTGGTGTGGGAGAGATCGGTGTGCAATCGGCTTGCCACGGCATCTACCGGATACCTCGGCGACGATGGAGATTGCTTATTTAGGAAAATCAATGCCCGTATATTCTTAGATGAATTGACAGTCAACATGTATAGTCATACCTTGAAAAGCGCTACGTAATAGTCGAATACCGCACATTTACATCACGTATACTTATATGCGCAATTATGCATTTTATACATGTTGTTTGATTATCGATTATTTGGTGACGGAGATTTCAACTATTCACAAAATACAATACGTAGGTATTGACCCAAATACAGCCGTGTGTCCAATCCGAGCCGGTTTTATATGTTGCTTAGTTCATATTCAAAGTTTATCACATCGGTGGGCGAATTAATACATAATAAATATTATCATAAAACGAGTCGCTCCAATGAATAATCGTATTCGGTTGCTTCGTTTTGACTGACGGGGGTTGTTCTTTCTTTTGCGACCAGTGTGGCCTTTGTATTGTGAACTATGTGGTTCTTTATTTCTAGCCAAGTTGGGTTTTGTATTTTTAACAATGTGGTTCTTTGTATTGTGACTAAGATGGTATTTGTATTGTGACCAATGTGGTTATTTGTGTTGTGAACAAGGTGGCCGTTTGTTTTCTGTGCAAGGTTTCAATATATGCTTCGGTTGCTCTGCAGCTCTGCAGGTAAGTTAATATTACGTACATTAAGTACTGTGTTGGATTCAACATGTTTTTAATATGTAATGTATGTATTTCTGTATGTATTTCTGTATGTATTTCTGTATGTATTTCTGTATGTATTTCTGTATGTATGTATGTATGTATGTATGTATGTATGTATGTATGTATGTATGTATGTATGTATGTATGTATGTATGCATGCATGTATGTATGTATGTATGTATGTATGTATGTATGTATGTATGTATGTATGTCTTTCCGTCTGTCTGAAGTTATGTATGTATGACTGTATGTATGTATGCCTATTCCTTCATATCTCCGTTAGCTTCGCATGTATGGGGGCTGACATTTCGTAGGCGTACCAGGGGGCCCATGGTGGTGCTTCGTGCATTAAAACACATATTAAAAATTCCCCCGGCGAGATGGGCTTTTCGCCAAAGGCACAAATATGGACGGTTGACGTAACTCAGAACAATAGCTACGTAGAATTGATAGCTATGCGTGCGCGCGTGCGTGCGTGCGTGCGTGCGTGCGTGAGTGCGTGCATACAAACATTTCATAACAACTCAGTCAATGCATCTAATCAGTGGATACAACACAAAGTATACACGCTTAATTAATAAGGCGACACTAACCCTCCATTGGGCCTTGGGTGGCTCAACTAGTCCCATTTCGACAATTACGTTTTATTAATTAACTTCTCATTAATGCGCGAAGTGATAAAACTGATGTTCCAACTTGTGCATTGTTAAACAATTAGCACACACACGCACGCACGCACGCACGCACGCACGCACGCACGCACGCACGCACGCACGCACGCACACACACACACACACACACACACACACACACACTAAAGTTATGTCAAGTGCGTGGATAGTTTACACATATTAATCATAATCACAAAGATTTTGGATAAACTTATTTTTTAAAACATTCTTTGAACTCACATGTTCTAATCGTTGTGACAAATTGCACTTATTATATGTCAAGCCTTCCCCGACACAATGCCATTTTCAAAGCAAGCACTATCAACAATTGTATGTAATTGAAATTGAGAGTTATATTGAGCAAAATTGGGAGTTTACCAATTGAAATGACGATGCGCAGAATCTGCACATCAAACGTAAGTTGAGGCAGTGGTGAAATCGTCAGTGACTTATATTGCATTCGCTATGTGGCGCCACTAATGCGGAGTTTGTTATTGTTGTTTAACGATAGCGTTCGATTGTGCATTGTGGTTGATGTAACAACTTGCAGTAGCTTTTAAGCGTGACTCCTGAATACACACAACAACTAGCAGTTAGGCAGTAATGAACGATGACTGTCCAAGGATATGTTTTTATCTTACCCCACAGGGACATTAACTGTTTTACACCGGGAAAACAGACACTCGCTTGGTCAGCTTCGTAACATTTATCAAACGATTGCCTCGGAGCGTATTTCAGTAGTGTAACACTTATATGTAATAAAATCATAATTTATATCTGAAAGATTTTGTAGTTTTTGTGTCGTCAGTTAACAATGTATAATATGTTGGCGGCGTTCCTTTATCAAAGTAATTGTACTGTGCGCCACATGTTATATGTAGTTTTAGAACATATAACATATTTATGGTTGGAAAATGATCAATATAAAATGCTTAGTATTTTATTTATATACTTATTTAAAATTAGTACCTACAGTAACTGTTCCCATCCTAAAAAGAGGTTATATCAATACTTGTAATTTCAGTGGAAATCGCTTATGTGTTATTATCGTAAATTGAAGAATAGAAGAGAAAATTACAGTTTCAGTGGAGCATTGCAGGTTCTGACTGACTGTAATTAATAACAATGGCTTTCTTCCTATAAGTCTAGTTTACATTACCATTTCTCAACATCCGAAGAAGATATCTGGCTCTGATGTCTTGTTTACTGAAACGTAATGGCTCCAGCATCTACAGAAGCATTGGGAAATCAATTAATATATTGTATTTAGTAATCTTGCCTAAGTCACCACTACGAAGCTAAGCTTATTTTGAACAGACATCTGATAAGGAAACCACCACGCTTTCACAGTCCTTCAAGGGAAGTGATGTCAGTGCAGGTGGCATAGGCTTGCATTGCCTGGCTATATACATGTTACATAAGAACACGCACGCACACACGCACTCATGCACCCAAGCACGCACAGACGCACTCACGCGCGCAAGCACACACACACACACACACACACACACACACACACACATATTAGAGTGCAAACAAATCACAGCTATCCGTTGAGAGGAAGTGACCACTCGCACGACACAATTTTTGCCATTGTACGAACACCAATTTAATCCCAACATATACTGAACAGATTTTCATGATTTTCTCAATGTGATCTTTTCGTGAGACATATTTATCAACTGACAAGTTTAGGACAATCAACCAGAAAGGATTCCCAACCGTAACCCTATCCCTATCCAGCCCAAACCCCAAATCTAACCGGTTGATTGATGTACATTTTTCTAGGAAGAAACCTTGTCTGGTGAGTAAGTCACAGTGAAAAAGTGAAAAATCGGTTCATTCCTCTCATTTGTTTAATATGTACATGTTCGTGGATCTTGAGTCGGGGTAAAGATTGTGATAATAATAATAATTATAATAACTACTTTTTTCAAACATTGTCCTATCGTTGCATTGGTTTCTTTGGGAATACTTTTCTATGGACCATTGTACTTTGCAACAATGCTATTGTCAGCAGAAAGGCGCTTCAAAGTTAAACTGATAAAGGTAAGAATGCTAGAGGATCAGTTATTATAGCTGGTTTAAATTGGAAAATTATTTGTGTATAAATATGGTCGAATCCAGGTGAGTACCCACCCTCATCCAATCCATTGTTCTTGCTTACACGACGGGATTGCAACAGCCCAGAAATAATCTGTTTTCCTTTCCACAAGAAGTGCGTTCTGTTGAAACTGTGAGTCAATGCCAAGGTGCAATATAGTTCAAACGTTGAACATTGTAAATACTTGTAAATGGGTTAATATAAGCAGTGGTACGTGGAACAGTCATATCTATAATACTTATTATAGCTATGCTCCTCAGCTATTGCCATTGCATCGCATTTTATTTATTCCGTAGTCGGCTGATAAATCATACTAACTTCTTCATTTATGTTACGCACACAGTATTTATCGTATCAAGATGAAAATAAAATATTCCACATGTTGTCTCAAAATAATACTGCACTGCAAAAAAGCAATATTTATTTGCGTTGTCAAATTTGCCTTATATTTAAAATTACTTTTGAGAGCGCCATAATCAGTATCGATATAACTATTTCACTTGATTCGAAACAGAAGAACCACACAGCATTTCACATGAATGAAAACGTAATTTTTTACTTTTTATTATCAGCAACACCAAATTTAGTTTATGTTAGCAGGAAACACATTAACATTACATTATCGAATAGGTTGATTACACTAGAAACAACAAGCAACACGAATTCATTAGTGAACCAACAGTGGTCAATTAACGAACCAATAACAATGAACAATTGATAAAAACATAGATTAATTATTAATCGAAGAAACATGCACCTAAAAAACACCTCAAATTATTTTGAACCAAAATATTAATTAATTGTTGAAGCAACATGGTGACTCAATTGTTAAAATTACAATAAAAACCAGTTAGTGAACCAACACAATTATTCATCTGAAATAAGAAGATGAAATACTGTACAAATACAAATGCAACATCAACATATTGACACTATGCAAACATCTGCATCATTAAAACTTGGTAGAAAGCTTAATGCAATAAAGATCGTCACACAATACTTTCCAACGGAAGTTCTAATATGGAGAGGCAGTTCACTGAAAGTGATGCATCTCATATATGTCACATTGTAATATCATCGAAGCAGCTGACCATTTCAACAAAATTACATTTGTCTATTATTAAGCTAATATATTCCACGTGTAATTTAGTCCTCTTTGAACGTTGTCTGTATGTGTGTGTGTATGTGTGTGTGTGTGTGTGTGTGTGTGTGTGTGTGTGTGTGTGTGTGTGTGTGTGTGTGTGTGTGTGTGTGTGTGTGTGTGTGTGCGCGCGCGCATGTGTGTATGCGTGTATGGGCGTGCGTATGTATAAGTGCATGCATGCTGAACTGATGCTTCAGGGAATGTCATTGCCAAATAGCCAAATCTTACCACCCACAATAGATACGTCTCGTTTGCAGAATACTTTCCGCAGTTCGTTTTGGTATGGGAGATGGTAAAGCGTAAAGAAATGGATTGAGGCAACAATTGGCAACATTATAATAATAGCTCGTGAAATCCAACTGGGCGCCGAAATTAAACGCGAGAAAACTTATTTGATTGAAAGAATTACACAGAAGATAGGCAACTACAACTAGTACGAGCGTCTTCAAAACATTCGGAACAGATACTTCGCTGCCGTCATTTACTGCATGCGTGTGAACTTGGTTTCGTAGACATATATACATCCCGGCATAGCAGGTGACAAATAGGGCAATCGGAAGTGGATACTCAAAGAATAATAACATCACACCGCACATGTTCTTCCCCGATGTGGAAGCGTACATCGCCATCACAATGCATCGCCCGTTGATAACACCGGACGTCGGAACTAAGGAACACAGTTTTAGTATATGTCCCAGCCATCAGACGGCGCCTGCCGACAAGGTAATCTTTGTCCTCGAGACAAAATAGTGGCGGAACATTGGATGTACATTTACCGTGGAAGGGTCAAAGCCATCATATTACAAGATGAAGACACTCTTACACTCCATAACGGAAATTCTGTTATCCAAAATTTACACACAAATATCTATGACATTTGTCAAAGCTATCTTTGGCTAAATCCATCTTTGAATTTTGTTCTGTTATTTCTAACGTGTGGTCTAGCTATCGTTTCCATATCGCTTGCTTCAGTTAATAACAAGCAATTCGTAAATTACCATACTGTACGGCCTTTGATTAAATAACTTGGTGTCTTTGCATAAACATCTTACAGTAGACTTCATATTGCCAGATAAGGCAACATAAACGGATTAAGTTTGCCTCGTCTCTCCCGCTGCCCAACTGCGCCCTGTCACGTGTACCACTCCAGCAGAGCTCTGTGGCGCATAATATGCGGCGATATATTAACGTCGAAGACAAGGCTGCAGTTCTTTATTGTGAAACTGCAACTCTGCAGCTAACAACTTCACTTCATATTGTCACCTGTTCAAGTGTGTAATGGTGTCTCTGATACAGACGTCAAGAGCGTGGCGCCGTACCGCTATTGTCGCCTTAGATGGCTGGCCGGCTGATCGCAGCTGCTCGACCGTAATTGTCGGGGTAACCTGGTCCAATTGACAAGATTTGTCATCAAAACCAAAAGTCCAGGTGGCAAGTGGACAAGGAAGCCATTGGCTTATCGAGAGTCCAACAATTTTCATCTACGTGAAAAAAAACATACTATCAGGATGCTCCGTGTCTCACCTTAGCATGATGTATATATATATATATATATATATATATATATATATATATATATATATATATATATATATATATATATATATATATATATATATATATATATATATAGAGAAATGGTAATAATGTACAATTTAAGTTAGGTACATATGGGTACATAAATAACAATTATGCAACAGGCTAAAATGCAGGTAAAATACTGAGCATAACGAAAGGAGCATAAAAATTAAGGCAATGGATAAAAAAACATATAGCAGTGAAAATAGCTCCACATTTCAATTACGCAAACACGTACATTCTATACTGAAATGTTCAAATGATAAAAATATATAAAACTTATACAACAATAATTACAATCAGGCTAGACATGCATGCAGCAATGTATAAAACAAGCACATATCAGCATGAAGCACCATGTTGACAAAAGGTCACTTAATAAAGCACAGATGACAGAATAATAGCCTTAAATAAGGCAATACTGATAAATAAAATAAAACTACCATGCAAGAAATATACAAAGCTAGACACAATTCTCACTGACATTGATAAATATAAAAACTGCCTGGAATATAACATACTGACGTTATGTAATACGAATAATGACTTCATGGTGAATTCATCTGAATGTGTGTCTGATGAATTTTTTCTGATATGAAAGCCCTGCAGGTTGTCATGACCAGCATTGATAACACAATTTTGTTGACGCCCATCATCACCATCATCATCATCTTCTTCTGGTTCTGGCAGATGAACTCGGTTATGCTTTCACAACAATTGTATAAATCACTGTCATTTTCAAATAGGAATTGCAATTCTCTGAAAGGTCATGTCATTTGGGTTGATTGATATGCCTGCATGCATCGCTCAACAGTTGATGGTGTTCTGTTGTGAGATGCGTTGTAGCGGTGTTCTGCAGGTGTTTGTGGGTTCAGCAATGATTAAGTAGCCACCTTTTACACAGGTAGCCAATGTCACCGAGTAACCAGTAGCCATGAAATCTTCTTTACATTTTCTGTAATATTTATTTTGCTCTTATATGAGGTATTTTTTTCCAACACATTAAAACAAATAAAACCCCTTCATAGCATGTTTATAACACGTTTTACAAGTCCACTGTTAGACAGTTTTTGTGTGTAAATATAACTATTAAAAATATCTATAAACCATTATACATACATTCATACATATATACATACATACATATATAAATATGTACATGTATAGAAACATGTATACATACATGCATACATACATACATACATACATACATACATACATACATACATACATACATACATACATACATACACAGATGCATACGTATGAACATAAAACAAACAAAAGTTTTGGAATCATATATTTATTTTGACACAATACCGAGAAAACAAGCTGACACAACAAACGGCTGTTTGCGAATCGTTACTTTTCACGTTATTGACTACACGCAGAGAATGTCACTTTATTAAATTAGTTATAAAGCTAGACGTACATAGAGACATACACACATACACAAAGACAGACAGACATACAGACTGATAGACAATCATACATACATAGAGACATACAGAGAGACATATATACATTCAGATATACATACATACAGACATACAGACATACGGAGAGGCAGACAGAAAGACAGAAAGACATACATACAGACAAACATAGAGACATGCAGTCTGATAGAGAGAAAGAAAGACATACACACAGACATGCAGAAAGACAACCATACATGGAGACAGACAGACATAGAGAGAGACATTCAGACATGCATACATACAGACACAAGGACAGACATTCAGACAGAGAGACAGACATACAGACAAACACACAGACGGGTAGACAGAGACACAAACTACTTTATAATAAAGATGATGAATGAAACAATTGCACTAACGCTGCTGCTACCGTTGTCGCTACCGATGCTGTGTGTGTGTGTGTGTGTGTGTGTGTGTGTTTGTGTGTGTGTGTGTGTGTGTGTGTGTGTGTGTGTGTGTGTGTGTGTGTGTGTGTGTGTGCGTATGTGTGTGTGTGTGTGTGTGTGTGTGTGTTTGTGTGTGTGTGTGTGTGTGTACTTGTACTCAAACTAGATTTATATTCCTATATGACCCTCCATGCATGCGTGCTCCATTTTGCGTGTATACATAATCCTGCGCGTGTTTGCTTCCTGTGCTGAAAGCGATGTTGCGTTGATTAGTTCTTCAAACAGATGACAACAAATGTCCAGTTCTTATAAATGGGGCATTTGTTGAAAAGATATTAAGTTGTATTGACCGCTACACCGCGATTACATGCAGACAGACATACATACATACATACAGCAAGACAGACAGACAGACAGAGAGACAGAGTCACAAACTACTGGATATTAAAGATGATGCATGATAATATTGCACTACTGCTGCTGTTGCCGCTGTCGCTACTACTAAAAATACTGCTACCATGTGTACGTGTTAGTGTACGTGTTGGTGTGCGTGAGCTTGTCAAGATGTAGTGACCGCTACGCCGCGATTACAGAACACTTTCCGCAGTTCGTTCTGGTACGGGCGATATTGCAATGCATACAGGAACGGATTGGTGCATCAATTAGCAAACATCGCTACGACGGTGAAATCATAATAAAAGCTCGAGAAGTCCAGCGGGGCGCCAAAGTTATACGCGAGAAAGGTTAGCTGGTTGCAGGTGTTACACAGGAGATATCCAACGACGACGAGCAAGAGCGTTTTTAGAACGTTGGGTCTGGCGCGCGCGTTCTGCATCACTGCCTCGTGACCGATGTCTGGGGCTTGTGGATGAACTTGGTTTCGTAGACGTATAAACATCCTGCTGTAGCACGTAATGAACAAAATAATCAGAAGGAGGTATTCCACAATGAATAAAGCCACACCGAACACCTTCCACGATGGAATAGTGAATATCGCCACGTAGTGACGTTTATCTTTGAGAAAGAGGTGTGGTGAAACATTGGATGCACAATTCCCATATACCTTTCAAGGGTCAGAGCCATCAGACTGTAGGACGACGATACCATTAAGCTCCACAGCGGCAGTTCATTCAGCCGGAATTTACACAAAATGTAACCGCCCACTCCGGACAAGTTTTCTTTAGAAACGTTCAATGTTTTTGTTATTAATATTAGCACCGACGTCACCATATGAATACTGCTTTGATTTAAGATCAAGATGTTTATAAACTTTTTGCGCATTGGTGCACTGTGTAATATAACAAATATTACAACACCGTTTCCCATCAAGCCAAGAACAGCGATCAACGCATACGCAACTTGCCGATAGTTCCTTGGAATAAAATTATTTTCGTAGTCGTCATTAGTTATGTTAATCGTTGATTACTTGTTCAGTGCCAGCACTCGAGAGATGTTCCACCTATCATCCAAGACACTGTCATTGTCAAACGCAGCCATAACTTCTGATAGTTGAAGTAGTTCAAGTGTTAGTTGTTGTTAGCAACCGTTGTTTTCTTAGTCGCCGTTCGTACCACTGATCAGCATTCATTCAACAATCCATAGCCATTTCAAATGCGCGTGTGCTGCTGATTTTCACGCCGTCTGTCAATGTGTCGTCATTTTAGATGGCATGGCTTTTCTCGCTTAGTTAAACCCGGATATGTTTGTTAATCATTGTTCGTTGAATACACGGGTCAATGTGCGAAACATTTCACATCGTTATAAGATGCAAGAAAACAATCGCATCAGGACAACTGCGTGCGGCATCCTTGTTTCATTCGCCTGAAAACAACGAAATAGAAATTATTCTAAAACGTTTGAACAATTTATGAACAAAATCCGTAATAAATGTGTAAATCAGGTTAAAAGAATAATTAAACCCGAAGTGGAAATTGGAGTACATTATATATTACTATGATAAAGGCAGTTAAGCATAAGTAAAGACATCCCCCAGGCATTACGCCTTAGGAAGCCATGAAGGCTTATATGACCAGTGCTTAAACCTGGTTTCTGTAGTGCGAAGTATGATCCCTAAATTATGACATTAATGATTACAAACTTACCTGTAAAGCTGGCAGAGCATACGAAGCGTACAATGATATATTGTACAGAAAACAAGCAGCCATATTGGGCACAATACGAAGGACACCTTGATCACAATACAAATGCCACTTTATTCACAATACAAATAACGACTTTGGTCACAATGCAACGCCAGTCACAACGAAGCAACCGGCTACGAATGTTCACTGGAACGATTCGTTTAATAAGATGTATTAATCCCACCGGCGTGATAGACGTTGAATATGAACTAAGCAACATATAAAACCGGCTCGGATAGGTCAGACGGCAACATTTGGGTCAACACCTACGTATTGTGTTTTGTGAGTAATTGAGATCTCCGCCACCAAATATTCGATAATGGAACAACATCAAAGCATGGCTTTATTCGAAATAAAGAATCTTCATTAGTCGTATTGCTGCAAATTGCAACGCCTAGGGCAACATGGCCGACTCCAAGGTATCCAAGCAACCAGACTGCTACCACACCAGGAATAGGCACGTATCTAAAGAAGATATATGATATAACTGAACACTAGCAGTAGAGATTCTAACTGGAAAGGAAATGTATATTGAGTACAAATATCTTAAATATCAAGTGACAAAATAAACCGACATTGCAAATTGTAATTGTGTCAAAACGAAGAATGTCGGATCACTACAAGACAATGCTGACATAATATCAGATGGGTTTCATTTTCTCAAGTCAAATGACATCCACGAGCACTTGAGCGAAATGTTAACAATGTAAGATATAACATTATAATCTAAATTTGATGGGGCTAAATCAGACCAGATGTGTCATGTTCTCCATTCATGCCTTGTCTGTCCGCGTGGCTCTTTGCTTTCCTCTGCCTCTTTGCCGTTAACGATACCTTCATATAGTTTCCGTTGAATCCATTCTTGCCTGATTATGTGACCCAACGTAATTTGTAACCCACTGGAATGGTTGCTTCAGACCGGAAAGGAGCAATTAGTACAACAAATTATCTAAGCTTTCCCTTACTGTCCCTCGCTTGAACTCTACGGCACCAACCAGTATGAAAAAATCATAGATGTGAACAGGGCCCGTCCAGGAAATGTACGTTGCATATATATATATATATATATATATATATATATATATATATATATATATATATATATATATATATATATATATATATATATATATATATATATATATATATATATATATATATATATATATATATATATATATGTATATATATATATATATATATACATGTATATATATACATGTATATATATACATATATATATATATATATATATATATATATATATATATATATATATATATATATATATATATATATATATATATATATATATATATACATATACATATATATATATATATATTTTTCTTCTATTCCAAGTGCATATATATATATGTATATATGTATATATATATATATATATATATATATATATATATATATATATATATATATATATATATATATATATATATATATATATATATATATATATATATATATATATATATATATGTATATATATATATATATATATATATATATATATATATATATATATATATATGTATATATATACATATATATATATATATATATATATATATATATATATATATATATATATATATATATATATATATACATATACATATACATATACATATATTTTTTTTTCTTCTATTCCAAGTGCACATCAACGGCATGCAAGGCCAAGCCAAATCTTAAGTCTTTGTCCATACCAAATCTTAAGTCAAGTTCCATGTCATCCGGATGCAAGCCCATTTTCTAATAAACTGCATAAACCTGTTGTTATGGTGCGCTGCCAAGATTGGGTTTCCAGAAGACGTTATCGCAACGATGTGTCTTTAATACATTTTATGTTTATTGTCTTTATTATTAGTCCAGAGTCTTTGTCCATACCATGTTACTTCAATAAAACGTGCTACAACGGTACGTCAACAATGTCAACACGCGGAATGTACCTAAGGTAATAAATTAGTTACTATACGACCTGCTAGCTATGTAAGGGAGTTGCTTGTCAAAGACCTGTCAGTAACGTGAAAATGACACGCTTTTAACAGGAGTTTTGATATGAAAATAGTTAATATTAGACGAGACCGAACAAGCTCTGAATTGCATTGCTAATATTAGACTGACGATTTTCCGAAGTACCATATTTTTTTATTGAACAGGTACAGGAAGAAGAATACAAGCTAAATCAAGTGGGACTAGTAGGGACACAAGAACTACCCGTTGAGGAATTGCTCGCATTTAAATATATATAATATGTACACGATATATTTCTGGTTGACTTTTGCATCAAACAACAATTTGTATTTAAAATACACGTTCTACTATATAAGTAACATTAGTAGTCAGTTTAGAAGGAGGGGTTTAGACCATGCCATCACTCGCTGGCTTAGAACTATGATTGCAGGTGTCTTAGCCTCGGATACACATCGTATGTCTTCACGCCGTGACGCTTCGCCGTTCCTAGGTCAGAAATATGCAACTGGCTAAAACCCAATGACATCATGCGAAGTTTAATAATTTTTAGTACTATTCAGATATTCTAATGTCTTTTCCAATGCAAATCATAACCAGTGTAATTGATTTATAAAATAATGTATTTACAAAATCATCGCACATGTAAGCCAGACGTGTGCGGGTATAACGGTCACAAATATGCGACTCAACATACGATGAAAACATTGATGATAAGTAATGACAATGTACTTCTACCTACCAGAATAAATGATTTTGTCATATTAGCCTGTTCTGTACAATATGCCATGTATGTTTACGTGGGAAACATTCGTGACGTCGTACGATTTGATATGGTTATTTACATCCACCAACTTATCACACGTCAGCATTGCAAAGTAACGAAATACGCGGGTTTGCTCTTACAAAACTACTGTCACGCTAGACAACTAATCTGACACGTCACGTTTCTTCTGTGCAAATCCTGTGTAATCAGGAATTTTCAAAAATAGCAAGCACTGCCTGGAGGAGTGGCATTATTATTAAATCGAGATAAAATTCCTAGGACCTGCAGTAGGCGATATACTTGTATTCTTCTTCCGGCACCTGTTCAATTAAAATATAGTGCTTCGGAAAATCACCAGTCCAATATTAGCAATGCGGGTCTCACTCGAATCGAATTTTTACAAGACTTGAATTCAATCCGAGACTCGAGTCATGCACACAGACTAATTAAGGTAATATATGTGTGTGCGTGCGTGCGTGCGTGCGTGCCTGTGTGCGTGTGTGTGCGCGTGTGCGTGTTTGCGACTATGCATGCTTGTGTAATTGAGATATGAGCGAAACTTAGTTGATAACCTAAATTTCAATCAATGCCAGTTTCCTAAAACAATACAGTAGTGTGACTATGAGTGACACACGATATTTTGAATATATTATCTTTACAACATACATCAAAAATGCTATATGAAATGTCCCTTTCCTATCGAGAGTTTCGTCTATGATATAGATGTCGTCTGTTGCAAATTGGAGAAATTTGCCTTCAAGAAGATTGGGTGGAACTGGAAAGTAACCATTTTCAATTAATATGTCCAATGTTCTCTTTGCCAGAGTTGTGTCAACACACTGTACCTGACTGTAACTCATGGAATGCCCAGCATTGTGAAAAAGTTTCACAGGAGTCCTTGATCGCGTTGTTTGGTGTATTCTCATTCCGAGGCCAGCATGTTTGGGGGTAAGGGTTTTATTTTATTGTCCAAAAACAAAGAAATAGCCTTATGTTGGTGTCATCAGCATCTTCATCTATTTGTCCCGAATCACCAGTAACCAGCACAGTTATAAACAAACATATACTTTGTGGCACTAGCTTAGCTGCATCGTTTTTGTTCACTGAGGCACTGGCTAGTGTGCAAACCTTGTTCTGACATTACGCCTTCCAGTTCGTATTTTGTCTCCTTAAAAATTGGTGCTACTACTTTCGCGAGAACTACCGAGAGGTTGTGTTTCATGGGGATCTAGCTGTGGCATAATCTCGATTTTCCCCTGGAGTAACCTTTGCCTGATAACGGCCCAACATACATTTCCCAAACACCCAATAAGTTGTATTTTTCACTTTTAGTTACTCCTATTGAAACTTCACGTGCACCTTAATGCAATCACATATATTTAGGACCAGAGCTTTTGCGAGTCTTTTTCTCACAATCAGCAGGGTTCTGGAGATGCGATTGGTTTATTCATGTGTTTGGAAAAACAGTGTAATGTTCACGTTTTATTAAACGTTACATTAACTTCTAATAGTGTTATCGTATACCCTACATTGTAACTAAATGTGAAAATCGCATCACAGTACGATAAAAGCACACGTTTCATGTGTACCGTCATAGGCGCAATTGAAATGACAGGACATACGTTTTTTCGCAGAATGTGTGTCCATCTATTAATCTTTCAGTTTCGACAATCCACAACTATAGCTACCGCATCCGAATCTCTCTTATTTCATTGGTTTCATTTCGTGGACTATAAAGCTTTTATATGACGTGAATGTGAACTGGAATTGCATTCGATATATTATACATACACTGGCGGTGCTCGAAATCAACAAGAACAAGAACGTCATCTACAATTACTGATGGACACCGTACACATCGCAATACTCCAGGCGAGGGATGTGCAAACTAGGACCGTCATCAACTGCCAACGACGATAGATCCTTACCCGATCGCTTTCGTGTGCACAACACCCACGACGGCGAACGAACGGGTCAACACTGGATCACTCTGTAAGTGGGCGATGAGAGAAGCGGCGAACAATACAATCCCTAACCATGTTCGCTATACGACCCCTATCCAGTTCGTTATACAATCCCTAACCATGTTCGCTATACGACCCCTACCCAGTTCGTTATACAATCCGTAACTGTGTTCGTTATATGACCGTTAGTCACATTAGTTCCGTACTTAGTCACTATAGTGGCTATATTATCTACCAATGACCGTTCAGTACACTAGACAGACCGGAGATATACCGGACGCGGTACACTTGGCTCTTCATTGCCGGGGTGTACTATCATGTTACTTTCAACAATTGTGCTTAAAATATTTCTCACACAGTGTACCGTTGTGTGCGCGTAACATCTCGACAGTTATTTGGCGGTTCAGTCCGTTAAACAAAATATTTATTATTATTGTATTCAGAGAACCTTCAACAGCACAACACTCATGTATCATATATCAAAATATCGTAAATACCAAAAACAAGCACCGGCAATAACTGATCGGTCCAGAATGTGTGAAACGGCATTGTAGATGGTAGTACAGTCTGTTTTGCTCGAACATTTTTCTACATAACTAATTTATCAACTTTGCCTTTGTCAGTTGTGTACAGGCTTCCTAAATGTTCATTGTTATACAATTAAATTACCTCAGTTAGTGCGTTACTTCATCATATGATGTGCGGTGGCTCTCCAATGAAGCGTCGGATTATCGGTCGAGGGGAACAGGGTTAAAATATCCACCTGCTGCCGTTTCTAAACATGGGCAATTTCGTTAACCCCTCTTTGCCTGTGTCTTTCGGAAGAGATACTAACACCGTTGGTTCCTACTATCTGGTGTATATGCCAGATGTAGTCAAAATCCCAAAAACGTTTAACCAACTTACATATACTTATTTAAATAACTAACTTAGATAATTAACACTGAGTAACCGTAACATGGCATTTTCAACAATCGTTCTTGTCGTATGCGCTGTGCCGGAAACTTTGTTTCGAAAGTCTGGTTTCCGTCTTAGCATTATAATTGTTTATAGTCTACGGACAACAGTGTTCAAATGTTATTGTTTGGCAGACTGCTTCCAGGTCCGACACGAGACAGGCGCCGAGGACGCGGCGTGTACGGCAGTGATGCCGTAGCTAGCGGCAAATGTCGGTAGCAGTATATGTATGGTTTACAAAACTGGCGCAACACATCACAACATGATAGAATAAGAGTATGGAGCACGTTTGCATGTTTTGAGGTTGAGAATGGACGCATTCATTAGTACAGATGTTTGTCAAAGTTGCCTGCGTTCGTTGATTGAAACACACGCACGCGCGAAAACAAACACACGCACGCATCCATATATGCACACACGCATGCACGCACACACATACACACGCTCGCGCACGTGCACACACACATACACACAAAACAACACAACAC